>JAOWBW010001813.1:0-190737 GCA_026119855.1 Campanula takesimana | reverse complement strand
ATGATATCCGAATACCAAGGAGAGTTTGTTTGAACCTCGTGACCTCGATATTCATGCAGTACGCCGGACTGTTCCTCCTTCGGCAATTTTGAAAGGCTTCACCATTTTCCCTTGGGCATTTCGACTAATGAAGCTATGGTGGCCAGTTCATCGGCGAAGCAATTTTTATCCCTTGGCAGGTAGTTGAGAGTGATCTCTTGGAATTGTTTCAACCAATTCTTCAAGGTGTTGACCATACTGTTGGAGAGTGGGTCTTGGGTTCGCCATTTACCCGATTGCTGATTGATAATGAGACAAAGAGTCGCCGAATACTTCTAGTTCCGTGACATTCTTTCGAGGGCTGCTTCGAGCCCTGCTATGCATGCTTCGTACTCGGCAATGTTGTTGGTAGCTTCGAATTCCAGACGGATGGCGATGGGAGTGTAGATGTCTTTGGATCGACAAGCAATACTCTTATACCAAAAACCGTGCTTATTGGCGGCGCCATCGAAAAAAAGTTGCACTTATTTTCCTCAGTGCAGTACAAATTAAGTGCTCGTCGGGAACTGTACGTCTTCCCCCTTCACTTCGTCACACTGGAATTCGGCAAGCTGGTCACTGAACACTTTCCCCCTGACGGATTTTAGTGTGACGTAAGTGATATCATAGCCGGCGAGCATGAAGTACCATTTGGCTATTCTTGTTGACATGAAAGGCTTCTCGAAGATGTAGCGGAGCGGGTCCACTTTGCTACCAGCTTGATCGGAAAAGATTCCATATAGTGTTGAGCTTTTGAGTGACCCAAATCAATGCTGCACATGACTTCACTAAGACATAGTAGTTCTTTCGCCTCCTTGGAATCGGCGACTGACAAAATAAATGGCATTCTCCTTTGTGTGACTCTCGTTGCTCTTGTGCTAACATAGCCCCTAGGGCTTCATCATTGACAGTGAGATAGAGCAAAAGAGGATTCTCTTGTGCGGCGGAACTAGAACAGGAGGGCACGTCAAGATGTACTTCACTTGGTCGAAGGCTTCTTGGCACGTGTCGGTCCATTCTAGAGCCACATTCTTCTTGAGTAGCTTGAAGATTGGCTCGCACATGGAAGTGAGTTGGTGCACACAAACCGACTGATGTATTGCAATCTGCCTATGAAACCTTTGATCTCTTTCTGTGTCTTTGGAGGAGGCATGTCAATGATTGCCTTGATTTGGAAGGATCTACTTCAATTCCCCTTTCTGTGACCATATAACCAAGAACTTGCCTCGGATAACCCCGAACGTGCACTTGCAGGGTTGAGCCTCATCTTGTGTTGACGAAGCCTTTCGAAGAACTTGCGGAGATCGATTAAATGTTGACCATCGGTCCCTTTGGAGTGAATGATCATGTCGCACATAGCCTCGATTTCTTGTGAATCATATCGTGGAAACAAGTCTGTCACGGATCTTTGGTAGGAAGCCCAGCGTTTCTTAACCCAAATGGCATGACTGTGTAGCAAAAGGTACCCCACGGTGTTGTGAAGGCTGTCTTATGTTGAACTTCCTCGGCCATGAGAATCTGATTGTACCAGCGAACCCATCCACGAATGAGCGAACCTCGTAGGCGGCAGTGGAGTCGACCAGCATGTCGATGTGGGGAGTGGAAAATCATCCTTTGGGGGAAGCTTTGTTCAAATCCCGGAAGTCCACACAAACTCGAACCTTGCCGTTGCCTTTCCTGACTGTCACGATGTTGGCTAACCATGTCGGATACTCGATAACCTTGATGAAACCCACACTGAGGAGCTTCTCAATCTCTTCTTTGACTTGCAGAGACCATTCTGGGTTGATCTTTCTGAGCTTCTGCTTTACCGGCTTGGCATCTTTCTGATCGGAATTCTGTTCTCCGCTACCTTTCTGTCCAAACCCGGCATGTCTTTATATGACCATGCGAACACATCCACGAACTCCCGTAGTAGTGTAGTCAATATGTCTCTGTCATCCCCCTTGAATAAGCTTCCGATCTTAGTCTCTTGGTTCTTCTTCGGTACCCAGATTAACAACATGCAATTCTTCGTCAGCCTTTGGACCATTTTCACCACGACTACGGACTTGTTGATCAAGTTCATTTAAGTATGTTGTGTTTTCGTGGTCTATTTCATCATAATTTGAATCGTTATTAAACTTGTTCATTAAGTTCATTATTAGTTAATTCATCATTTATGATGTTTGCAATCTCAGGGTACTCAGAAATATCAAATTTTTCATTAGCAAAGAAAGGAAACACACGCTTAGATATGGCTTCCAAATCTTCTGGGTGAGGGTATTAGAGACACTCTCGGACTCGAAAGAAGTGTGAGCCGCTCTTCCTTTGTTGTTGTGCGGGGTATGCAATCCATTTCTTGGACTAAGAATTCTTCAAATACCACGGGCCCTTTCATTGAATACCAATTGTTGATCGGCTCGGAGCTGGCGGGATCTTACTGATAGTCTCGTTTATGTGACGGTGCCATGGATGGCGTTGACTTGGCATTCATTTATTATGGCAAGTTCTTCGAACATGGAGGCTAAATCTGTCAGTTCTTCCCCCACGGTGATTTCTGTCTCGGACTCTATAGTCACCTTCCTTCCCCACCATTCATGGGGCGACATGGGAGTTGGTTCCCTTTCGGATTTCTGGATCTCACACAATCGGAGAAGATTTTGAGACCGGGCTTTTTGACACCCTTATTGTTAACCCATGGCTCGGAAAGATCATGTATGGAACGTCTTCCCTTGGCGGACAAAATAGCCATTCAAAGTCTTGCGGTAAGGCTTTAGATTAGGGACCTCATACCGACGGCCTTCTTTACGAGCTCGGGCCTTTTCGTTCTTGATTGCTTGCTCTGTTTCAAGTCTTCTTTGGAAGGCTCGTACCCCAAACCGAAGGTGTCTTTGAGAGAATGGGACTTGCACAGGATATAGGATTCCTTGTTGATATTTCCCTAGGCCTAAACCAGGGAAGTAGTCCATATTCCTCATCATGCGGAGGACTTTGTGGTTGCTGGGGGTCCATGACCGTTTCCCCCTTCTTTGTCAATGGCGTTGATTGAGACGCCGGAGAGAGTGGAGTCTGGTAAACCATGCTGAACTTGGTGGACGGGCTCACCTTTTCTGTGGATAGTGACGTTTTCAGCCATGACGGTCACTATTTCATCACCATTTCGGATCTTGACACATTGATGGAGAGTTGACGGGACGGCATTAGAACTATGAATCCATGGTCGGCCCAAAAGCAAGTTGAATGAGGCCGGGATATAAAGCACTTGGAATGGAACGGACATGACCATGCTCCCAAACTCGATGTCTTTCGATCATGCCCATGACTGTACGGGCGGTGCTGTTCATAACCTCGGATTACTTGAGTAGAAGGCTTCAAATCGGAATCCTTAAGCCCCAGTATGCCCATGATTCTGCCAGGCATGAGATTGAGTGCGGAACCACCGTCCACTAAGACTCTTGAGATGGGCCTCCCCCTTGCTCATACCTTGAGGTAAATGGCCTCGTTGTGGTCGGAACCAAATGGTGGAAGGCCATATCGGCAAAGGTGATGACGTTGCCGAAATGAATGTGACCGATCATTGCCGTGAGGTCCTCGGGAGTAGTATCGGGAGAGACTGATGTATCATCGAGATTGCGGATGACAAGATCTCAGTGTTTCTTTGAGGATGAATGAGGTCCCAAATAGAGATGTTGGCTGAGTTTTCTTGAGTTGGACAAGTAGAGGATCTTCGGAGTGTCGCGAGTTTGCGGCCTTTGAGAAGAGGAGCTTGGGCGGGAAGTGGAAGGGTTGCTTGCTATGACTCGACCGGATCGAGTTAGCATGTTGACGTTCCCATCTTGCTTCCTTTTCCTATTCTCTAGTACTTCCCTCATTACCTCATCGTAAGTTAAAACATAGCAAGAATTGTCAAGTTTATTCATAACATAGGGGGCCCCATTCACAATTGGGATTGAATGGGTGGGTCCCCTCGAGTTCTCCTATTTCTATTACATGACATGTCGCCATTAGTCACTACAAACTTCTTTCTTATCTATGAGATCTTGAATGACATTGCGGAGAACGAAGCAATCCTCGGTGGTGTGGGCCACTATATTGGTGGTAGCCACAATATTTGTGGTGAGCATGATTGGGGTGGACTGTCTTGGGTGGTACCCTTGTACGGGCGTGACTTGACCATTTGCTTGAGGACTTCGAACACTTCGGTTTGAGTCATGCCTTGGAGAGGCGTGTAGACACGGTCATTTTGGGACTTCTTCCTTGGGGTGGAGGAACCTTTTGTAATTCCCCTTATCGATAGTGACGGCGTTGACCGAGGCCTCTTTTGTGGAGTTGGAAGCGGCCTTGTATCGGTAAGTAGGAGTGGCCTTCTTAATCTCCTTGAGCAAGTCATCCATGCGTACCCCCGCCTCAACATTGGGAGAATTCGGAGTAGCAAGCCCACTTAGGTGGGTGCGGAGATCAATCTTGAGACACTTGAGAAAGATGTCCATTTGCCTCTTTTGTGTTCGGTCTCTCAACAATTCAGAGAGTTTGTCATTCCATCTCCTTGTGAAGTCAATGAAGGACTCGTTGTCTCTTGAGTGGTATTCTCGAGCTCTTTCCTTGTGGGCCGGTGAGTGGTGTTGCCTTGGTATTGTTCTTGAAGGCAGCATGGCGGAGTCCCAGTCAAGACGGACAGTGAGCGGGAGAGTAGCATACCAATCTTTTGCCGCCCCCCTCGAGAGTGAGAGGAAAGCATTGAGCCATCAACCTTGGGGGAGACCTTCTTCGAAACCATTGCCCAAATATAAGTCTCAATGTGAGCCATGGGACAAGAGTTGCCCTTGAATTTGCTTATGTCGGGCATCTTGAACTTATCAGGGAAGAGCGGCCATAGTACTCATGAGGATGGATGATTGATAAAGGCTTGTGTCGGAGCCTTTTCCCATGTTGAGCCCATTGAATTTTGGTCGATGTAGGCCATGATAGAATCACCATTTTGGGCTCATTGTTCTCGGAACTCGGCTCTCCCATTTTCTTGGTGCGGGTGTTGACATAAGGACTTTTGAACAAACCCTCGGTCCATTCGGATTCATCATCATTATTCTTGTTCTTCCCCTGGCAAGATTTTAGTGAGCTTTTCTTTCATTAGCTCCATCTCGGCCTCGGGGCCTCCCTTTGGCTGTCGAGGTGGGATTGCCAAATGTCGTCTTTGCTTTGTGCCTACTAATTAAGGGTGGAGACTTGCTCTTGGAGGAGTTGGACCATGGTGAAAGTTGTTCGAGAGACATGGTGTTGCTGCTGCCGGTCATGGTTGATGTAGGAGCTGTTGGAGTGATCTCTTCACGGACTAACCGATTTGCCGAATCCCGGTAGACTCTGTAAGTACCAATTGAACCTATATTGCAGAAGAGGCCTTGTCAGTCTGAGTAACACTTGCGGTCCACGAGAGGCTTAGAACACACAGTTGGCACATGACTCGAACCACATAAGAAAAGACTCTTTTTTTATATAAGTCGGAGGGAATGAATCCCTTTTGGGGTTCTAAGGAAATAATGGAATCGTCACACTAGTATATAGGACCATCTCGCGGTCCCATATACTCATCGGATTCCATCGCGCTTGTGAATCCTACATGTATCGGGATTAAACTAAATTAATGTAGTAAAGCATACATGCGGGGACGGATTTTTATTCGTTCCAAAATAACCACTTTTGGGGACGGATTTTTATTGCGTCCGTTTCAACAAGTTGGCATGTATGATTTGAAGACATTATTTAGGGAAATCTCGGTACATGGAAACCGACTTGAGTCACGGAGTGTTAGACCCTAACTAGAATTGTGTGGCTTGTGCTCGGCTTGAATATGAGGTTCAAAGGTCACCCCGGCATGTAGTCTTGAACTACGCCACGGGCTGAGGTTTACCGCTTCGAAAGAGCCAAGGTCGAGTGGAGCTTGAAACTTTCTAGGACGGGCCTCGACGGGTTGGGGTTGGACTTGTGCGACTCGATAGTGAGCAGTTCATAGAATATATGCATGTAGTGTGAGGTCTATCACGTGACAAATTTATTTATTTTTTTTGAAAAGAAAGAAAAACAAAAAAAAACCAAACACATAAGCACATAAATTACAACTCCCGAATCACCCGTGTGACCGGTAAATAAAACACAAATATAAAAACAGTCCGAGGTTCAATTCTGTTCCGATGCAGGCAACTGTGCCCACACCCCACTGTTCTGCTCAGTCACTGAAACCTGTTTCTGTTCTGGGAACAACCCAGAAGCGTGCGCCTCTGAGTGCTGATACGGGATGCGCGCGCATGTCGCAATGCTATTAGGAGGCGCGCGCTTCTGGTCACACCTGTCAGATTGTCAGATTTTGGACTCAGGGGATTTCCCTGGTCCTATGTTCATATGGTAACCCCTGCAGAAATGATTAGTGCAGAATAGCAGAAGAAGAAAATGAAGAACATGAAAAGTGGGCGATTCTGGTCCTTGATGCGGGATGCGCGCGCCTTAGGCTGAAGAGGCCAGAAGCGCGGCGCCTCCCCATCAGGAATCAGAATGCCCAGAAAAGATGTAGATTTCGATCAGAATGTAAGTTTAACCCTCAAAATCATCCCCAGCTGAGTCGCCACTGTAGATACCCTGGGAAACACACACTTGGCTAGAGCGGTGATTTATCCTAGGATGTGAAAATGTGTTTAGATTGTTTAGAGTCGCCACCTATGTTTTGAGGAACATAAGAAAAAACCTATTGATAATAGCCTAAATTTGATTATGAAAACAGAGATTCTTTGTTTTGAGGTTCGGGGGTTAGATTTACGAGATGGGAAAGTACCGAAAACCCATCTCGCCCAACTAAATTTGGGTCTTGCTTGATCAAAAATCTACATGAATGATAATGTTCTTCTTCTTCTTCTTTAAATCATAAAAGGGGGTTTAAATAGAGTTTGGAATGTAGGAGATAACTCCTTAACCAACCTCAATGAGATGAGGTGATCATTAGAGTCATGTCCCAAAAATGATTTGGTGATTGCACTTTGCTAAAACAAAAGAAAGAGAAAGAGATGAAGGCGAGAAGAGGAAGGAAATGGCTTTACCTAGACTTCAGAAAACTTCAAACACTTCTTGTTGAATTACTTGGAGAAATCCTTTGGAAAATGCTTTGAGAGGAGGAAACTTGGTAAAGTCAAGGTCTTTTGATCAAAGTTTTTGTCTTAAGTTTTTGACCTTGAAAATGGAGGTAAAGGGAGGTTTTATAGGTGAAAGAGAGGTGTTTTTGTGCCAAAACTCAGTCACCAAGAAATTCTTCCCGGGCAAAATCCTGTAAATTGAGCAAGGGAGAGAATCCTGGCCAGAAATCTGTAACTGACGCCCAGAGGCGCGCGCTTCATGCTTTGGGGGCGGGAGGCGCACGCGCCTGGATCCTCCTTTCGGAGGCGCGCGACTCAGAGAAGGAAATTTTGACAGAATGGACTAGAAAAGTCAGCCCTGTTATTCAGTTTAGTCCCTGGACTTAACGAAGTCAGTCAGGAAACTTAACGGAAATGACAGAAACTGACGAGAAACACTTAAAATGGGGAGAAAACACAAGATCAAATGTGCAATCGGGGTGAGCGGTCCAAGGCGGGGTGTCTACACCCTCAAGTTCTAACTTGAACAAAATGGCCCCTAAACTTTCAACTTTAACATTTAACCACCTTAATTTTCTAAAGTAGTTAAATAATTAATTCAAGAAAACTAGCACATAATATGCAAGTTCAAGCATTTAGCAAGCACGTCAAGAAATTTAACAAGAATTAGGACGGGCGTTACATCCTCCCCTCCTTAAAGAAAATTCGTCCTCGAATTTTACTGATCAAGATTATAACATATATAATCAACAAATAGAACTCAAGAGCATCAAGACTATACACATATACTCACAAATAGATATTACAGTATGCTCACAAATATTCTATGCAATCCAGATGTATCAATTATAACATCGAGACACATAAAGTCAAGCAGACTCGATTAGTCAATCCACTATATTGTGAAAAACTTGACATATCCACTAAAAATAATAGAACTGGTCATATCCTCCAAATCACTGTAATATACTAGTCAAATCTATTAGGCAATCTCAAATACTGAAGTCGTGGTCATCCATCATTTCAATATTTTAAAAATTGACTTCACATTTATCAATCCATCGAAAAGGTGTAGCTCTCGGTGTCAAATAAATTAATGATAGAGCTGCCTTCGAAATTCATTAATGAATCTCTAACAAGATCAAGAAAATCTCAAGAACACGCGTACCTTGGTTGTTTCCACTTATAGGTCAACACAGATGGTTACTTCAGGCATCCACTTCAAATAGATATATCCTCTATCAAGAAATTTCTCAAGTTGAATCTTCAAACTTTTAACTCAATCGAGGGTCAAGAACATTAATCCAGATGTCAGCACTATATTCGCACTGTAACAACTCAGGATAATCAAGTTTCTCATCAAGTAACAGGTATTACTCAGTAGAAATTATAGCTGAGATCTTATCAAGAATGGATACATCCATCTGGTTTGGTGTAGAAATTCCACTGTCAATCACATAGGTTAAATACCAGTACAATCTCGATAACACTGTTCGAACTTTCAATGCAGAACATGAATATTATACATAATTATATCATGATCATAAAAATAGTCAAGCATACTAGCATAGAACTATTCACCATCTATTGTAGCAAACAAGAATGGCATAACATATAGAAAGCCAAATCATAACACGTAAGAGCCAAGCCATAACACGTATCACATGAAATGTCCCATCTAGGTAATGACCAAGTTAACATAGAACGTATAGGGTGTTATCCACCCACACTTTATCAAGCTCTTATACATAACGATATCAAGCATGTAGTCTCTTACTAGAGAATACACTTCCACGTAATTCACGAGATAAGGACAAGCATGCATATATAGCACGAAACAATGTCCACTAGACAAGATAGATACGCCTAAGTCTTTAAAAGACTCGCGCTCTCGATTCTCAAACCATCTAATCCAATTGGATCAACACTATCAACACCAGTCCTATGCCTGGTATAACAACAAGTAAAAGAACACTCAACGTCAGAAGCATACCCATAAGCCAACCCACGAATGCCGTAGACCCTATCCAGGTTAGAGCTAACCATAGCTCTGATACCAAACTGACACGCCCCAGGTCCCGGGATCCCCTAATAGAACCTCGAACCTGGTGCGCGTAACTAACAAGAAATAAGAAACTAACGGGGAAACAGGAACAATACCTGTTAGAAACAAACTGACATGATATATATACTCAAGAGTAAGAGCTAAGATAGCTCACAACGAGTTCTAGACCAAGAAAATTAAAACCAAACATGGTTACATACAGCGGAAGACATGCCTAGCACTTAACTGGCATAAGAGATGTCTAGAGACAACAAGTACTACACAAGTCTACCCCAACAAGCCCTGAGTTTAACAACTCATATAAACATCGTCCTTACCAAAGTGAAAAAGGACATAGTCTCAAACAAGAAACATCCTGCGGAGTACGTTCCCAGCTATGTCGAGCCTCACTGGTATTATCCCCTGCTTTCCTGGGGGGAAAACAAATAAAGGTGAGATAAATCTCAGTAAGCTATTAACATGCAACTACATGACATGTTATCATGCAATTCAAGTAGATACTCAAGAAATCATATATCAAGTATCATCAAGTAACAAGTATAGAAGGGCTAAGCCAACTCAACAAGTAATCAAGCTCAAGATATGATCAGGTAACAAGTAGCCAAGTAGAGTGAGAGGCTAGACCACTCACCAAGATGCACATAGGCCTATCACGTATCATTACCTGAATCCTTCCTTATTTCTCCCAAGAATACCATTGTTGTCGATGCTTGTATAGCTGATGACAACCATAATCAAGATCAAGAGACTGCTATGCAGTATATAAGAAGACCCGGTAAACCAGTGTCATTCACAAGAACAAGATTCACGAGGTGTTCACGAGTTAGCATTCACTTATATCAGGCGTATTGCTCTAATACAGGATGCTAAGCCCTTACTATGGCCGGTAGTAAGGGAAAAACAGACCAAATGGATAGACCACGATTATCACTTATGCCCCCAGCCCTCGCAATAAGCGTGAACTATACACCCCTCTGAACCAAATAAGCCAGTTGGACTCACACGAAAAATGCACAAGTAGATGTTTACTTGAACTACGAGAATAGAACTAGTCCCATATTAGTGGACCAGTCTTTATGCACCATGTAATCATGTATCATGTGCTCACGAGAATACAAGTACATATACGCAATCATTGCGAAGACAAATCAATCTAACAATGGCACGTATTAGTGTGTCCATATAACACGGTCAATCCAAGTTAGAGTCTATAAATAACAGACCTCAAACAAGTAGTAGGGTATATCATTTATATCACTTGTCACATGCAAGTTTGCACGTACATATTCATATCACGTTTAAACACATTAAAGGGTCTATCACGATACCCTTACTATCAAATACAGCCCAATACCTTAGACTCCAAATACATAATAGAATAGGTCACATTCATACCTAGTCACAGTCATATCTCACGTATATGTATCGTTAATAATCGAATACATTTTCCAACACATATTGTGTGTTCTGTAGTTATTCTTATTAACTTAAATCTTGTATTCACGATTATATGAATTATCTTCATATTACACTAGTCCCTATTTCTTTAGAACCCATTTCTAGACAAGATATCTTCTTTATTCTTTATATACTTTATTAAGTATGTACACGATTAAAACCAATCACTAGCACTTTAGTGCTTATTCATAGCATTTCCAATATACACGTATCAAATTCAAATGTGTAGTAGAGTTAATCATTCTCTATCTAGTTCCATATCCCAACTCTTTTGGTTATTCATACCATATATCAAGTAATCAAGAAGTACATTCTATCAAGTAAATATATACAAGATTTGCATATAACATCAAGAATCTTTCAAGTTTATTACCATACACATATATTGGTGTCAAGGCACGTACAAGATTTTATAATCTTATATTCAATCTTAATCCAATTATTTGGATGTTCAAGTCATGTACAAGATTTTATTGTCTTATACTTCCAGTTACTGTCTCAACTTAAGACATTCAAGACATTTCAATACATATACAAGATTTTATCATCTTATATCCAAGTTCTCAATCCATTTCTTTGGATGGTTAAAACATGTACAAGAGTTAATTATCTTATACTTCAAGTTCAAGCTAGGAAGATGAATTATACATCTTTCACGAATTTATTTTCAATCCTTTTCTTAGGACATTCAAGCTCAAGACATTAGTTGGTCCCCTAAGGTACACAAACATTAACTTCAAGACACATAAAAGAGAGTTACTACTCTTACTACAAGTTATCATTTAATTATGATTCAAGTCCACATTTCATTTGTTCACAAAGGGACTATTTTTCAGTACTAGAGTGTTTCAACAACACTCATCTAGGCCATCTAGGGTAGTACCCTAAACCTAGACCAAGAATACTTCGAGTTCAAATTAAGTAAATGAGTTATACAAACTCATACTTACAAGTTCATAATCCCCTACATAGGATATTCAAACTCAAGACACTAATTTGGTGTCTCAAGGTGCACAACCATTAGTTCCAAGACAAGCATAAACACATAAGTGCTTGTTCATAGCACTTTCAAGACATAAAAAGAGTTCTTCCTTTTATACTCAAGTTCTCATTTTAATTTAATGAGTATAATCATGTTCAAGACTCACTTCTAATGCCCTTAAGGTGTCACAACATTGCTAGGACATCTATATCTTAAGGCTATATGCCTTAACAAAGGATAAGCTTTCAATTTAATTTAGATTTAAAACACTTTGGTTGGAACAGGGGACCGGGCGGGCGCCAATGGTAGACCGGGCGGCCGCTCATCCAAGCGTTTTTAAAACCAAAACTTCTGCCGAATGGGTGGGCGCTTGGTGCCTAAGTGGGCGGGTTGCCTGGTCCAATTTTTCAGCAAAACCCAATTTCTTTCCAGGCCTATACTTCTCCGTCCAAGCGTAGGAGTATACTTTTACTATCCCTTAAGCAATACCCATGACATCCAAACAAGTTCAGAACATTACTTTCAAGTTTTATTTCATTCTTTTTACCGTCCCACAAATAATAGAATAATTTTCCATTTATTTCCATTTAAGTATTTCACCGTCCCCAAAAGTATAAATATAATTTTCTAATATACTAATATAATCATCTAGGGATACTTCCATTCATTCCCCGTACCACAAATAATGGTACAATTTTTCTAATAATATTTAAATCAAGTTTATTATTTTACCGTCTCACGAATAGGAGTATAATTTTCAATACTTTTTCAAGTCATTCCCCAGGTGCAAGGCTATTCATTCATGTTATCATACGAATACTCCCTTCGTCCAATTTTACAAGTATCACAAAATTGCTCAAAACACAATTTTAACAAGAACAAGTATCGGGAAATAACATATATGCATGTTATTACAAGTAAGGGGGAGTCAATAGCTTACCTATTCCGAAATCAAGTTGACCCAAATTAATTTCTGATCGGTCGGAAACACTCTATTCAACGCCACGAATATTTATCCGAGACGGAATCACGAACAGAGAGTTAATTAAGCTCGAGGAGTCGAGAATAGGGAGAATCCTAAACTTCTTTATACACAGAGAGAGCACGAGAAGTTGAGAATGAAAATGCCTTTCTCAGGAGGCAAACAAACAAGATATACTTGGAACTTTCAAGAATAGCAACTAGGCCCCTCAAGTTCTAACTTAACAAAAAGGCCCTAAACTTTCAACTTTGACATTTAACCACCTTAATTTTCTAAAGTAGTTAAATAATTAATTCAGTAAAACTAGCACATAATATGCAAGTTCAAGCATTTAAGCAAGCACGTCAAGAAATTTAACAAGAATTAGGACGGGCGTTACAGAATCCCCCCCAGCCCGTCGACAGGGGCCCGCCCGTGCTGAGCCAGGCGCCCGCCTACCTGGCTTTTTCCTTAGGCCAAACCTTTTGATCAAAAGAGCGCCCGCCTGCCTCCTTCCAAGCGCCGCCCGCCCCCTGTTCTGGAAATCTGCCTTTTGCTTGTTTAAGACTAAGTGGCTTCCCTAGTTTAAGTTTATTTACTCTAATTAACTTAAGTTAACATCGTGGAACACCTTATTAATTGGAATTGGTTCCTTTGTGAATAAAAAATGTTATGAGATTGATTAAGTATCGTTTGGGATGGTTGGACATCTTGATGTGTTGTTTGATTGGTTACCTTTGTGGTGATTTATTTGGAATGGTTCCCTACTTGGAATCATTAGTGTTTATTTAAGCTAGTATTTATTACTTAGCATTTATTTGAAAGTCAGCTGGTTATTTGTGTTCGGTCAGGCAATGGATAATGCTATAATGGCTCAATCCAAGTCCAGTATAGCATCGCCCTTTGGTCCTTATTTCCTCATCCAGATTGGCATTGGTTGGGATGAGCTAGCTTCCTTTGGAAGTAGTCTAGCTAACTTTTTGGGTTTTGACTTTGTGTCATCTCCCCCGTCCTTTGTGACATGTTACTATTGAGTTATGTTCCGGTACCGGGGTTTTCTCTTCAGCTTTTATGCTACTATGAAGATGTTGATTGGTTGATTGTTGAAGCTGCGCAGCGATCCTTTATTTGGTCTATCAGTGGGAAACCTTGGCTAATATCCTTTGTTATTTTTATTTCCGCTGCTATCTGTTAACTGCTAATTGCTATGTACTATATGTGATTTCTTATTGCGTATTGCATCATAGCATGTCATGTAGTTGCATTAGTAACTTATTGAGATTTATCTCACCCCCTTTCTTTTATCTTTGTTTTCCTTAAACCCCCCCCAGGAGGAAAGGATTAGTACTCGCTGATCACGAGGAGGACGTCGAGTGTGGAAGTAACTTTTGGGAAGGTTGTTTCGGGTTACATTATTTAAATGTACAACCTTTGGGATAGTGTCCAAACATTGACGTCATTAAGAATTGTGTATTTTGTATTTTGGGGTATAAGCTTGTGGAGCTTATGCTAGTTATATTTTGTTGTTGTCAAGCTGGAATTTATAAAACTTGTACTATCATCTTTTTGGTATAAAATGCATTTTTATCTTATGTGTTTTGGTATTTTGTTGTATGTTAGTCGTAGGTCGACATCCAGTTCGCGTGCTCTTGGCCCGCGAGGTCGGGGTCGCGACAAGCTCGACGTGGCATGGTACCATCATGAGTCTTTTGGGGGTATTCATGTAAAAGGGTTTGTTCCAACAAAATACAGTTTGGGGTTCATCATTAAAGTGACACCGCGCGAGGTTCAGAAAAGGGTAAGAAGTCTTATAGGCCACCTCCAATATACCGATTGGTTTGAGCAACAAAGGGAAATTAATGTTAAAGACTTCTCGAGTAATGAAGTACCACTCGTCACAAGGACAAGCCTCTTTTGCTCCGCTCGACAAATGATTGACGCCCTAGGGGCTATGCAGACTCGAGAACAAAGGCACCCCACATGAAGAGAAGCCTCTCTTACTTCATTTGACAGTTAATGACAACACCCTAGGGGCTACGCTCAATAAGATACGTGGACAGCCCCTGAAATCAAAGAATGAATGTCAAAGAGCTCATCAGGAATGCTTGCGCCCTAGGGGCTTGCTCGAGCTTAAAAGACCTCCTCAAGGAGAATGAAAATTACATTACCTCCCCTACAGTGGACGGAGCTAACTCAAAAAGTCATATGCAAGCATTGGAAGCTTTCTCAATCAGTTTGACACCGAAGATCTTTTAAGGGGCTTCGACGAAACAACAAGGCAATCCAATGGGTTAGGCTGAACGGGGAGCAATATTGAGGCTTCGTTGAATCTAACAGATTCAAGGGGTCTATTTGCATTTACATCGAAGGCCTTTACAATCCACCATCTCATGGCTCTCTTCAGTATGCTTCTTGGCCACCTCAACAATAGTGCATCTCACTTGGACAGTTTGGGGATGATTAATCATGAGGATCCCTTGAGGCTTGACACCAATGATCTTTCAGGGGATTCACAATTAAAATCTCAAGGGGATCATAATTACATCTCGCATGCACCGCAATGGCAAATGCAAATTCTTCGGACTCTCGGCATAAAAAAATCTTCTGGAATGCCTCACGCTCTACGGTTCGCTCGAAGCTCGCAGTCACCGCTAACATCAAGTTTTTTGGGGCTTGGCATCAATGATCATTCAATGACTTTGCAATCAATGATCCCTCCATAGCTTTACCATCGATGATCTTTCCCTTGGGGCTCGGTCATGACAACTACAAATGCAATCTACTCGGATGGGTCGAAGTTGATTTATCTTGGGCTTCATGAGTCACTCCAAAGTTAGGCATTAAAGGCGTTCTAGGGGCTTTACAATCAGCAACCCCTTGGTATCTCGACACGAAAGTCTTTTGAAGCCCATAATCGACAAATCTTTGGGGTCTAGACATCACGCTTTGTTGGGCACAACAGCAACAACAGAATTCAAGCGAGATGAGCCAGACTTCGACCGAACATGACTTGATCTTGGGTTGGATTTACAAACACACGATGGTAAAATGGTTTCACCCACGAACTAAACAACAAAAAAAAAATCTTTTTCTCGCAAGTGTATACAGTATATTCTTTTTCCTTCTAATCTAAAAAAAAAAGAGAGACAAAAGATTTTTATTTTCTTTTTCTTGTAAATAAACTTTCTTTGTCTCCTTACTTGCGTAAAGTATGTGTATTAGCTTCCTTCCCCATCGCTCTCCATCACCCTTGAAATACGCTGGTCTGATTCCTCAAGGGATACGTAGGCAACCTTTGGCACGACCAACCCAATCATCAAGAATGACTGTCCTCCATCAAAGCAAAACCAACTCATCAACATCCAAAGAATGGACATTCTTCATCAAAGCCACAACATCAGAAATCCATCCCGAATCAAGTGGGCCATGGTAAGTAAAGGTATGAACATCATTCATTAAAGCTTTATGCAAATCACATCGCACACAAAAGCAATTTCTCCATTCTTACAAAATATGTCTCTCATGCAAATCTGATTTCTAAATCACAATACACCACAAGCACAATCTCTCTCACAATTCCATTTCACATCTCATACAAGCACATATATCTACAAAGAACACATCTGACATGTAAAGTGAGGATTGAGTCCCCTGGCATCCATTACCTTCAAACAGCAAATGCGGCTCCGAACAGCACACAGCAAATGCCGGCTCCAAACAGCAAACAGCAAATGCGGCTCCGAATGGTAATTTAATCCAAGGTGAACCATTGAAACCACTGCCATTTTCAACAACAGATTGTCTATCAAGACAGCTTTGCTCGAGCTTAAAAGACCTCCTCAAGGAGAATGAAATTTACCTTACCTCCCCTAAGTGGACAGAGCTACTCAAAAAGTCATATGCAAGCATTGGAAGCTTTCTCAATCGTTGACACCGAAGATCTTTTAAGGCTTCGACGAAACAACAAGGCAATCCAATGGGTTAGGCTGAACGGGAGCAATATTGAGGCTTCGTTGAATCTAACAGATTCAAGGGGTCTATTTGCTTTACATCGAAGGCCTTTACAATCCACCATCTCATGGCTCTCTTCAGTATGCTTCTTGGCCACCTCAACAATAGTGCATCTCACTTGGACAGTTTGGGCTATGATTAATCATGAGGATCCCTTGAGGCTTGACACCAATGATCTTTCAGGGGATTCACAATTAAAATCTCAAGGGGATCATAATTACATCTCGCATGACCGCAATGGCAAATGCAAATTCTTCGGACTCTCGGCATAAAAAAATCTCTTGGAATGCCTCACGCTCTACGGTTCGCTCGAAGCTCGCAGTCACCGCTAACATCAAGTTTTTTGGGCTTGGCATCAATGATCATTCAATGACTTTGCAATCAACGATCCCTCCATAGCTTTACCATCGATGATCTTCCCTGGGGCTCGGTCATGACAACTACAAATGCAATCTACTGGATGGGTCGAGAGTTGATTTATCTTGGGCTTCATGAGTCACTCAAAGTTAGGCATTAAAGGCGTTCTAGGGCTTTACAATCAGCAACCCCTTGGTATCTCGACATCGAAAGTTTTTGAAGCCCCATAATCGACAAATCTTTGGGGTCTAGACATCACGCTTTGTTGGGCACAACAGCAACAAGAAATTCAAGCGAGACGAGCCAGACTTCGACCGAACATGACTTGATCTTGGGTTGGATTTACAAACACACGATGGTTAAAATGGTTCACCCACGAACTAAAAACAAAAAAAAAAATCTTTTTCTCGCAAGTGTATACAGTATATCTCTTTTCCTTCTAATCTAAAAAAAAAGAGAACAAAAAGATTTTTATTTTTTCTTTTTCTTGTAAATAAACTTTCTTTGTCTCCTTACTTGCGTAAAAGTATGTGCTATTAGCTTCTTCCCCATCGCTCTCCATCACCCTTGAAATACGCTGGTCTGATCCCTTCAGGGATACGTAGGCAACCTTTGGCACGACCAACCCATCATCAAGAATGACTGTCCTCCATCAAAAGCAAAACCAACCATCAACATCCAAAGAATGGACATTCTTCATCAAAGCCACAACATCAGAAATCCATCCCGAATCAAGTGGCCATGGTAAGTAAAGGTATGAACATCATTCATTAAAGCTTTATGCAAATCACATCGCACACAAAAGCAATTTCTCCATTCTACACAAAATATGTCTCTCATGCAAATCTGATTTCTAAATCACAATACACCACAAGCACAATCTCTCTCACAATTTCCATTTACATCTCATACAAAGCACATATATCTACAAAGAACACATCTGACATGTAAAGGAGTGAGTCCCCTGGCATCCATTACCTTCAAACAGCAAATGCGGCTCCGAACAGCACACAGCAAATGCGGCTCCAAACAGCAAACAGCAAATGCGGCTCCGAATGGTAATTTAATCCAAGGTGAACCATTGAAACCACTGCCATTTTCAACAACAGATTGTCTATCAAGACAGACAGGTGCCGTGTAAGTCCTCCGGGCAGTAGTAGCGACCATTCGCAAGCCTAAGTGGTACACCCAAGGTTATCATTAGAATCAAATCATCAGCAAACTTCAATCAAAGCCCGGTCAAGGTGAAACCCCACAATCACACACTCTCTACAAAACAAGCATGACATTATGAGTTCGCCAACCGGATTCAACTTCAGTTCGCTCAATGGACTCCCACTCAACTTCAGTTCACTCAACGGATTCCCACTCAACTTCAGCTCGCTCAACGGACTCCCACTCAACTTCAGTTCACTTAAAGGATTCCCATACAACTTCAATTCGCTCAACGGATTCCCATACAACTTCGGTTCACTCAACGGACTCTAATTCAACATAACAGGTTCGCCTAACGAACTCCGAACAGACATAACGAGTTCGCGCCAACCAGATTCAACTTCAGTTCGCTTAACGAATTCTAAACCAACATGATGGATTCGCCAAACGGATTCAGCTAATCCGCTCAATGGACTCTAAACCAACATGATGGATTCGCCAAACAGATTCAGCCGGTCCGCTCAACGGGCCTAAACAGGCATAAAGGGTACGACACACTGGACTCCGCCTAGGTCCGCCAATCGGACGTTAAGCGAGCAAATGACGGTTCCGCAAAACGGATTCAGCTCAACTCAAGTCTGCCAACCAGACTCTAAATCAGCATGACGGAATTCGCTAACCGGAATCAGCTTTAGTCCGCCACCGGACTCTAAATGGGCATAACGGTTCTGCTAAACGGCTCCAGCCTCATTCTACCAACCAGACTCTAAAACTTGGCCACGGTGGGCCATCTCATATCATCGTACCTCTTCATTAGTAAAGTCTGCCAACCGAACTCTAAAACTTGGCCACGATGGGCTGTTCTCGTATCATTGTACCTCTTCATCAGCTAAGTTCGCTAATCGGACTCTAAACTCTGGCACGGTGAGCCATTGAATATCACCACCACGTTACAAGCACCTTCATTCCGTATGGGGTCTCCCGTTGGATGTCTTCAAAGTCGCCCACACAGGGGACGCATCTCTATCGCTTGCAATTTCAAAAATTCTTGCTTTTATCGAGTCTTTGCTTCTTTTCTTTTCTTTTCTTTGTGATGTCCTCGGTGGATGTCTTTCTTTCGTCGGCGCATTTTGCTTCACAATCCACACCGCCGAGGGGCTCTGTAGACCACCCGCCTTGGACCGCTCACCCGGATTGCATACATAGTATTTTATTTAACTTGTTTTTGTTAATTTATTTACTTCTGTTAAGTCCTTAACTGATACCGTTAATTTTGGACTAATTGAGTAACAGAGTTAACTTTTAGTGTCATTTTTAAAGGCGGACGCCTCCCGTAATTGTCATGTGCCGCGCGCCGCGCTTGGTCCAATAGGCCGGACCCGCACGCTTCCCACATAGCTGTTACGGGTTCCCACCAATTTTCTCTCATTTTCTTATTTACAACATCTCTTCTTGATTCAAAAAATTATCTTTTATTACAAGCATTCAACCATTTTATTTTGTAACTCTCAATCCCATATTTCTAGCCATTCCTTTAAAATAAAATATTTTATTATTATTTTATTACTCTTATTTATGATTGGTCAAGACCATCTCAATGGATTGATCTTATTTTCCCTCTCAACTTTCCCTCCTAATTTTACCTAAAAAAGGACCTCTTGGGTTCATTTTCAAGCAGACCAAAAAATTGAATACAAAAACTCTACACAAGTTCTTGCACACCATTTCCCTACAAACACACCATCTTTAAGTCAAAGTTTGAAGTTCCCTTTTTCTAAGGTACAATTTTCTCCTCTTTTATTTTACATGTTTTCTTAATGTATGCAATCCCCATCAAAATGAGACATGACCAATACGACTACTTCACATATTGAAGTTAGTTAAGGTTATCTCCCTACATTTCAAACTCTCATTTAATTCCCCTTTTTCCCTTAATGTAATAGTTAGCATAAATTACTTTGTAATTCCCCTTTCCTTTCAATGTAATTGTTAGCATGTATTCATATAAATAAAAGGACTTTTTTTACTTTAGAACACCTTTAGTAGCAAGACCGGCTTTAGCCAGGCGGAGTGAGTGTTTAAGTACTTCCTACTCCGTAACCTACCCCCGAAACCGTCTCTTCCTGAATCTTTTGTTTTCGTAACAAATATGCTATTTCTTAGGTTTTCTTATGTTCCTTAAAAACATAGGTGGCGACTCTAATCTTTAAAACCAAATAGACATCCTAGGATAATTCACCGCTCTAGCCAAGCCGTGGTTTTCCTGGGGTATTTACAGTGCCGCCCCGTTCTTATTTCGGCAACTTTTCTTCAAGATTCCAATTATCTGCTCAAATAGGTTTAGGTCATCAATATATAATCACCTCCCTTTTTCTTTTCTTTTTTTATTAAACCATCATTTGAGATGGCCTGAGCCCAATTAATATAATCCTGACCAATTAAAATAAACTAAAGCCCATAAACTAAAAATCATAAATTTTCATGGTATTACATTCTTCCCCCCCTTAAAAAGAATTTGTCCTCAAATTCTATGTAACCTCATCTCCCAAATTGGTTAGGCTCCTGTCCCATCAATCTTCCATAACAAAACGCAATTAGTTGACTCAAAGAAAACATAGTTTTTCTAATCGCTCAAAATCGTAATATTCAAGTACCTAAAAACATTCAATATTAGAGTTCTTATTCTCTTTCAAGATCTAATCCCAATGCTCTGATACCAACTGTAACGACCCGAACTTTCACAACTACTTAATTTTCATATATATCAGAATATTACAACTTACAGCTCTAAAATACATTAGAAAACATCATTAATCACCCTGAATACTCAATAAACTTGATTCGATCCAAATATTTTCTATCTCGAACCTCGATCATCGGTCAGCTGCAAAACTAAAACTGGAGGGGGGGTGAGCTAGGGGGCCCAGTAAGAAAGGGGATACACAGTATCCCAGAAGACAAAGGAACACAATTATCAAATAACATAGTTCATGAAAATATAAATATGGACGTAAATAAGACTCAAATTTTCATAAATCGAATACCAATCGATCATACTTTACATTCGATGCACTAATTATGTTCGGGTCCAGTGGTCTAACAATCATACATAAACTCAATCTCAATTGTTGGTGCCCGCACTCAGAGCCGAACCAACACAAACACAATAACAAAGTCCACTGCAACCGTCACATAAATTAGTCACATCAAGACCATTCCATATAACAAATCTCGTTTCTTGAGACTTAAAACACATATAGCATGCTTTCAATCAAATCAATACTTTTCGAATCAATTTCAATATCAAAGAAATTATCAAATTGGACAGAAACTATCAATATGCGTATCAATAAAATGGAGCACAACGATAGGACGGATATCAAAGAAATAATCACGTGATTAAACTGACACAAAATCAACACTGCATAGTCTCTCTTACCTCAAAAAAAATACTTCATTAAAACTCATGTACACGAACAAGCGCACCTAATATTGCTTCTCAAAACCTAACACAAAAGAGTAACAAAATACACATCAATCCCATAAATCTTACAATTAAAAGTATACTTGTACTGTTAATCTACAAGATGGCCCACGTAAAATTTCCAAGCAACATCGTCAACTGTCCTAACCCATGTTACACGCATTAACCTCACACGCACACAGCTATAAAAGCACAATCACACACTGCAATGAATGTGTTTTCCTCCCCCAATTATGATTTCATTTTTTTTCTATTTCACCATATCCATTACACTACTTAAATTGACTTATGAATTGAAACCAATATCGCACCACAAGAACGAATGAAGGTTAGTAGTGCCGCCCCGTTCTTAGTGCGGCAACTTTCTTCTAGGATTCCAATTATCTGCTCAAATAGGTTTAGGGCATCCAAATGTATAATTAACTCCCTTTTTTTTTAATTAAACCATCGTTTGAGATGGCCCGAGCCCAATTAATATAATCTTGACCCAATTGAAATAAACTAAAACCCATAAACTAAAAATCATAAATTTTCTGGGTATAGCACTTAGAATTAGAGATGTGTAAGAAGTAGGGAGAGGCCTAAGTGTTAGCATGGGCTGACAATGGACTATGTTGGTGGTTCCACCTTAAAACCAATTGGTGCCAAGGGGAGTAACTCCTCAAGTCTAAATACCGGTCCATATTTCTATCTTTAGTAAATGTGGGATATTTATCTTTTACACGCCCCCTCACATGTAGCCGGGCTTCGCCAAGGCTTACAACGTGGACTTATCAATCGGGGGCGTGGATCAACATCGTGGGCCGTTGAGCCTGAACGTGTAATGGATCTTGTAAAAGAGGTGACAGAGGGTCTAAGTAGAATTAAAGCGGAAGCGATTAGGCCACCATAGATCAGTGGCTCTAGTATCATCTTATAATTAGAGATGAGGTAAGAAGTAGGGAGAGGCCCAAGTGTTAGCATGGGCTGGACTGGGCTGGCAATAGATCGGTGGCTCTAGTACCATCTTATAATTAGCTTTGTTATTCTCCATCGATTATAGACGGGTTACTCGCTGGGGTTTGATCCAATTTACCAACATAAAACCAGTTAACTAAAATATACAGTTGAAGATACATTTCTAATTAAAATTGATGGGTTAATTAGTTATATTATGCCCCATCGAGAATCGACAGGTACACTCACTAGTTTTACAAAAATGACTAACACAATCATTAACTACCCATTTTATTGCAAGTATTTTTCAGAAAATTTACTCGTATGACGGTTATAAACATAACGAATAATCTTATATCAAACAATAAAAATTATTTCAAAAATATAAATGATTTTATAGAAAAAAATATAGTAAATTAACACAATTAAAAACCCGACTATATACTTTATAAAAGTGAGTTATATTAGGGTAAATAATCAATAATATAAACGACAAAAGGACTCCAAAAAGCCTAATACAAATTAATTATATGTTCCGCAACGCTAAAATGAAATAAACATTTATTAGGCAAAAAAAAGGAAAAAAAACTAAAAAGTACAAAAACTTATAAAAAATTAAAAGCCCGTTTAAAGCACTAAATACATATTTTTGGTCTTTTAAACCCCTGGCTCAAGGGGTTTTGCTCTATGAATTTGTTCGTCTCGCTCGGCGTTCGATTTGATATACGGTGCATTCCGTGGTCTAAAAAGCCCGTTTAAAGCACTAAATTACATATTTTTGGTCTTTTAAACCCTGGCTCAAGGGGTTTTGCTCTATGAATTTTGTTCGTCTCGCTTCGGCGTTCGATTTGATATACGGTGCATTCCGTGGTCTATCCAGAGTCAAAAGTAACGACAGTTTCGCGCACACGCGCAAATGACTCCAAATACTTCAATGCATTAGTATCCACATCAATTAGTAACTCTTCACTATATATTAATCGAAATTAAATACTTTCACTAAATAAAAGATTTAAAAAATATGATATAAAAATCAATTTACATATAAAGTTGACCGCTTGTATCATATTAAAGATAATGACATATTAGTCATTGTTTGGTGGAGATTACACTTTTGCCCTTGATAGTGACATTTTTTGGGGGGAAAGTTACTATCTTGTTATTAATATAGTATATAAGTATATATATATATAATAGATATAGATGTTGAGGGAGAGGGAGAGTATCAACAAGAGATTTTTTCACAAAAGCTGCAAGAATATGCTTAAAAAGAAATCCAACAAATTCAAACATACGACATGAGCACGTTGCTCTGATTTTCGGAATGTCAAGTACTACCTCGTAACCTGAACCTTCTTTACTATGAGGAGAGACTTTGTAAGTCTTTTTAGTTCATTCCTCATAATATTTTCTGCTTTGAGCTTTTGTCTTGAATATAACTCAGCTTGAAATAATAAAACATTTTTCTTGTGTAAACTTTGACCGCTTCGTTTTCTATTTTATAACATGTTTTCAGAATAGGGGAAAATTCCTTGTTTTTACATCTTTCTCTTTTTCCTTAAGAAATCTTGCATCTAATGTTTTTTCATATTGATAGACAAACTCGCTAATCATGGTACTAGACAGTACAAATCATTTGAAAAATTTATTCATACTCTCAATTATTTGGGTCGTGGACATTACAACACAAAATGTACTCCTTAGATAAGCAGGAATCCACTTTTCGTGTATCATGTACACATTTTTTAACCACTCATTATCTTTTAGCTCATACTTATGAATTATATTGCTTCATGAATTCTAAAACTCTTGAGTTGTTTTTATATCATGAATACATTTACGAAATTCTTCTTGAAAAGATGGATGCTTATTATAGAAAGAATAACACTAGGGGCACAAAAAAGTCACAAAAACTTGCTCACAAAATCCTAGGTGTAAAGATCTTATTGGTGTTTTTTATTAGAGTGTGGTGGGTCCATTATCGATTCAACCAATAAAATATCGTCACCTCATGTTGTGAGCAAGATTTTGTGACTTTATTTGTGCCCCTAGCATTGCTCTTATAGAAATGAGCTAAATGCTTAAGAACTATTTGTAAAATATGCCATATACATAAATGATGAGTTGTAGTAGGTAGTACCTCCTTAATTGCATTAGCTATAGACTCATCACCATCAGATGGAACATGACCATCCATTGTCTCGAGCCATGTTCGCACCAACCAAATGTAAGAATCAGTTGTCTCGTTCGCCAGCAAAGCACACCTAAACATAATAGACTGATGGTGGTGATTAACTCCCGTAAATTGGACAAATGACATCTTATAGCGATTGGTCAAGTACGTGGCATTAGATGTAATAACATCCCCGAAGCAGCGGTATGTTAATCTAGATCTTGCAGCAGCCCAGAAACAATTTCCCATGTTATTAGTTATATTAGTTTGGATTGCATAAAGAAACCCAGGATTCTTCGATTGACTCCGGAGGAAGTAGCTTAACATTCTTTGAGCATCTCCCTTTTTTAGTAATGGGCAATGCTAGGGGCACAAAAGAAGTTTACAAAATGATGGATACAAAATGAGGTGGCGATATTGTATTGGTTGCATCGGTTGTGGACCCGACACACTCTAATTAAAAGCACCAATAAAAATATGACACCTCATTTTGTGAACTTTTTTGTGACTTTATATTTACCCTTTAGTAATTCCCTTCGTTTACTTTTCAAATAGTTTTGAACATCCATGGGAATGTATCCAACATTACTATCACCACAATTTTGTTGATCCAGTACTTGCATTATCTTTCTTGCAGGAATATTACTTTGTTCATCACATCTATTAAACTTCTTTGGGTATGTGTTATTTTTTGTGCCCTCTAAGCAAAAGAGTACTCTTTGGGGAACACATTTCATGATTATGCTCTGTCACAAATTTTCTTACCGTCCATTGGACATTGTGCTTGCTTAAAACAATTTTTGCGTTACATACATCCAATCCTTGTATCTGACTTTTTAGGTTGAATCTTTGCCTTCTTTTTGGAGCTTCCACAATGATATCCTTCTCGAAAACATGCATATTCTATGCTAATCAATGACTTATCTGTACGAGATAGTTGTGCATGAAGTTTTTTTATGTTGAATCCTCTTCACTGAGTATAAGCGTTATAGCAAGTTTTTGCATCTTCTAAATCATCAAAAACTATTCCCACATATGGCTCCACAGGAATATTGCATGTACTTGAATTAGGCATAGGCTGATTTTGATATATTTCTGGCAAGTCTAGCTTATTCCCACAACCTTTATTTGGGTCGTACTCATCATTCAATAATTTTAAATCAGCTTGTTCCAAACATTCTTCCCTATTATTCGTGTATTCTCGATTATCTAGCGATTCCGATAACTTATTTTTTATTTCAATGCTGTTAAATAAGAAACATGAATTGCAGGTAAAGAAAACCCAAGTAACCTTGACTAGTGACCCATGAAATAATAATAAAAAATTGATACAAACATCATCAGACGTAGCTATTTTTAAAACATGTGTTGTGATTGTGAAATTGACACAAAAAATTAAATACAAGATGTGAAATTTCATACCTGATGAAGATTAGTTTTGTTCAGATTGTTGATAAAATCAGAGAGGGTTGCACACGCTAAATCTCTTCGCCGTCGCACTCGTCGTCATAGGAGTTGACTGGAACAAAAAACAGATAAGTAGTTTCCTCTCTCTCAGTGTGAAACAGAGAAGAAGGTAACTGTTGGGAGTATGCCTTTGAATCAATATTCATATTGGTTAATGATAGGTCTGCAACAAGTTCGGTAATTTCTGTGACTGAGAATTGTGAATTCCTTTTAGAAAGAGATTAAGGACTTATTCAAAAATTTAAGGATAGGATAGCCACCACACATTTTTAAAAAAATTTCCAACTAATTACAAAATTTTCACCCCATATTTTAAATTTTTTTTCTTCAAATTTTCACAGACTAAAGATTTGGAATATCAATAATAAAATAAATTGAAAATGTAATTTCTTTTTTGTTGAAACTGAAAAATGTAAAAGTTGTTAGAGAAATACTACCTCATTTGATTTATCTCCTCTACATTTCCGCCCAAAAACACACACTCCCTCTCCTCTCCTCTCCTCTCCTCTCCTCTCATCTCATCTTCTTTCCTCTGAGGTCTAATGATCTAATCCCTTTCTCTCTCAGTTGACTACTGAAATTGAGAAGAGAATCAGCAGCATGTTTAATTTTCGAAAATCAAACCCTAATTCCGTTTCATCCCCTACACCATCTGATCCTGCATCCTCGCTCCAACCACCACCACCACCGAACGGTGGCAACGTTAGCGGCGGCGGCAGCTTACTATCGATTTCACGGCGGCCGCCATTGAGAGTGACAACGGAATTCGACAGCGATAGTGCCGTATTCTTCAACAAGATTTCCTGCAAATTATTCGACAATATAGCGAAGTTGAAGCTGTCGTTTCAGAACAGTAATAAAGGGGAAGTGTCTAATCCTCTGCTCTCCTTCACTTCCCAATATCTTTCTATCGATTACGATTTCGAAGAACAAAATGCTTTGGTTAAGACGTCCGTTGATGTTGCCCCTGGCTTGCAGCTCCGAGGTGAACAGGATTTCAAGGTCTATCCCTATCTTCCCCTTCTCTCAATTCTCTGCTTAGATTGTTTGGTTAACATCTACTTCCTACTGATGGACTGATTTCATTCAACTAGAAGCGAACTTATCATACAGCCCCAGTGTGTAGTGATATGGAATTGTTGAAGGTGTAGACATTTCTAAGTAATAAGTTGTGGTCTTGTGTCTGATCTGTCTTCCCTTCTTGGTAACTGAATGTGAGGCTTTGATACTCATCAAGGAGAAAGAGTTGCATTTGCTTATATTTGAGTTTAAGTCGTCCTATTTAACTCAATTACTTCACCATAATGATAACAATAGCTCATAACTCATTCATTATTGCTTTATTTTTATGTTGCCCAGGACACAAATTGAGATGGCAGAAAGCTTCCCTTAACTGGTCATACATTTGAATCTTCTTCTTTCATGGTTCATCAAAATGAATGGTTGTGGTCTTTCCTGTGTCTGTATCTTCTCCTTGATAAGTCTCAAGATTCCTTGTATGTGAGGTTTCGTGTTTTGATCATTTCGGTTTTCATTTGGCCTTTACGGCTCTATTAATTACCATTCACGCAATTTATATAATTTAGGGACAGTTAGGTAACTTTTGTCTGGGTATGAAAATCTATCAATGTAATTTATGCAAACAACCTGATGCTAGTGTTTCCTAAAAAGCTCCAATAAACCACTGTCCCATTTAGTTTTACGTGAATATCTTAACATCCTTGCATGGCATTTGATGTTATAGGTTTTCTGTCATCCAAATGAAAGTTGGGTGAGTAAAAATGATTTTGCTCTAATTCTACGAACTACTTTTAACTACAGTCTTTTGTCTGTTTAAGTTACTTAGTCCAAGAATATAAAGGTAGGATTAGATTGATGTTTGAACTTAGAGACTGGAGAGTACGTGGGTTGTTTGAGGGTTTGGTTATTGTACCTTTGGTTTCAACTCCATTCATGACCAATACCTTGTTACCAACCCTAAGGTAGGAGTGGATGATGTAAAAATGTTATGTGTGGTTTATATGTCTTCACCATGTGTTTACAGTTTTCTTTACCTTCTCTGTTCATTTTCATCCCCATTCCCCAGTTAAACAGTCTTTGTGCGTGACATAAATATATGGTTGTCACAGGTTGTCACTGGTCAATGACTTACCCTCAGAATATTTAGTTTCTCAGAGCTGAAAAATAGTTTTATCTTAGACTGTTGGCCCAGTACGTATTAACCACTCTGGAGCTGTACTGTTTTACATTGACCGTCTTTTAGTGAAAATAAAATGGTGAGTGGGTGAGTGTAGATGAAGTTTCAGATGATATTTTTGTATTTTGATGTTACTTTTGTTCAAATGGTGGCAACAGATATGGTACTTTGAAGGAGGTCTGAGCTAATATTAGATATTAGACATGCATAGTGTTGCCATGCCTGTCCTGTAAATGTCTTATGCGCTCTGCAGGAGTAAAATGTTATTGTTACTGACGTACTAATACTGTCTCCAGGGACTACAAGGAGAAGTGAGTATGCTTGCAGATCTTGCTGGCCCTGCCTACAAACTTGAGCTGGCATCAGCGTTTCCACTCATTGGTTCGGTGAGAATAACTATGCATTTTTCTACATGATTATAGAATGAAGTTTGCGCTTCAGGTTCTACATTACTACTTGGAGTTGTTTGATTTTCCAGCATGGAACTTAATCTTGCTTTATCTGATTCATATCTAAACACATACTTTTTACTTTTCAATCCCTTGTGGTCAAGGATCCAAAAAGCGCTAGGCGGTCGCTAGGTGCCGCAGCAGGGCCTAGCGCCTAGGCGGGGCCGAGAATTCAGACATAGTTATAATTTCCTAGGCAGGACCAAGGCGTTTCATGAACGCCTAGTGCCTAGGCGGGGCCTAGGCGAGCGACTTTTAGAACACTGCTTGTGGTATTTGAATCGTATCCGTTCAACCCACAGTTGTGAAAGGCTAGCGCCTCTTCCGCCCGCCTCACCTTTTTGGCGCCTTTAGGGATCAGCTGCCTTTTAGTATTAAGGCGGGCTGTCGTGCGTCTTTTGGCAAAGGCAACGCCTTTCTTGGTTATGGCTAGTGGCGTGCGGCTTTCGTCTTTGACAAAAGGCGTAATAGGCATATTTGTAATGTTAACTTTGGCCTTATTGTAATTTTAATAGTTTAACTTAAACTGGGTCATTTGGAAGGAAAAAAATGGGGTAAAGATAGCTTGTGGCGTGCAAAAGAAGGAAAGATAGCCTTAAATTTCTCTTAAGAGGACGAAAGAAAAGAAGTGTGACAAATGACGAATGAAGGCAAATAAGTGCCCAAATTTACTTTGGTTTTGTTTGCTATTTTACGTTGCTCTCTTCATTTTGCTCTTTGAAGTTTTAATTATCTCATAGACTCTTATGTTCATCTCTAGGTATGGAACTATAGGTTTGCCATTATATATTAACTTAATTTAATATACTATTCTCATTTCTTACATGCCTTGAAATTTATTTTCATTTTTTAAATTACTAATTATTTGATGATTTGAACGTCATAGTTTAAATTAATGTGCCTTTTCTCATAGAATTCCCACTTTTGGTGTTTGAAATGTGTTAAGTTATTATTACATGTGGAATTGTGACATTTATTTAATGCAAAATTCTTGTTTAGAACATGTTTTTAATATTTTTAGTAATATCTATGGCATATATATAATACTATTTTGTTCTATTTTACCGCCTTGCTCGCCTTTTGGCCGCCTTTCAACCGCCTCGCCTTTTCTAGATACCTCCCGCCCGCCTCTCACCTTTTGCCTTTAACAACTATGATTCAACCACAAATAGATTACATATACTCCCTCCGTCCCGTCCGAATTAGGATTTTCTCTCTCGACACGGGGATTAAGGAATAATAGTATTCTATTGAAAAAAGTGATGATGGGTTTGAATTAAAAGATTTAACCTTTCTGGTTACTCACTAATTATTTTCAAGAGAGCAGCCATAAATTAAAGCTTTATTACAATGTAAATCAAACTCAATTTTTACAGTTCATCCAAAGTTCCCCATTCTCTTCTCCACCATCATCGGCCCGCCACCACCACCACCGCTGCCGCCGCATCTGCCCACCCCCACCACAGTCATACTCGGCTCACCACCAGTCCGCCACCACAGACCACCATTTCCTCCGTCATCAGCACATTACCACTGCCAATCTCTGTCACCACAAAACAACAACAATACCAAAATCAAGAGAAACAAAGAAAACAAAAAATATCCAAAATCAATGAGCAAATATCTAGATCTACACACACACACCTAGATTAACCATACAACTGAACACATCAATGAACACGTCAGATCTACATTGATTTGTTGCTGAAAACGGATCATAGTTCGAAAATTCGCGAGCGAAACAGAGAGAGAAAGCGATAAAAGATAAAGCGATAGGGACAGAGTAAGGGAATATACACACACAAACACAAACTCAAACGCCTCAGATCTACATTGATCTGTTGTTTTAAACAGACCAATATTCAAAAAATTGGGCGTGAGAAAGAGAGAAGGCGAGAGAGAGAAGGAGAGAGAGAGAACTAGAGACTTATCTGATGTTGAAGGGGGCGGTGGCGGCGACGACGACAATGGCGACGTTTCCTATGTGATCCACGATGGCGAGGGGAAAGAAGAAGTGGGGGGTGCTGGGAAGGTAGAGGGGGTGCTAATAAACGGTGGGAAGGGGTGGCGGGGAGATGGTGGGAGGGGTGGCGGCTGAAGGTGGGAAGATGAGAGAAAATAAGAGAGAGTTGGGTTAGATTAGGGTTTGAAAAGAAATGAAGGTGGGGGATATTTTTTAGGTTTATCTGGTAGAGTGATAGTGGGTATGGGTTTTTAGAGTGGGCCAGCCCATTAAGGGTTGTTAATTAGGATAGGTTAATTGGATTAGTTTTAAATAAAAATGATTAGGGTAAATTGGGTGGGGTTGGCCAAATATAAAAGTAATATAAACTTTCCATTTTGGAATGTCCTAATTCGGGTGGGACACCCAAAGTGGAAATTTGTCCTAATTCGGACGGGACGGAGGGAGTATGATATAACTGTGTATTCTTATTTCTGAGATCATTTGTGTAGAAGTTTTTATACATGTGACATTACTTTACAAAAGAAAAAGAAAATCAAAGAAAGATATAGCTAGCTTTTTAATGTTTAGTAATAGTAGTAATTAGACCTAGAATGGTTCCCTTAGATATACATCTTCATATACCTTACCTCTCTACTGCCAAGTAAATTCCAAAGTTCCAGAATTCATGTTTTTCTGATGACCCAAGGGTTGAAGGTATTATGGAATATATTTCAACCAAATATAACCATTCTGATCTAATCCTCTATATCCTCAATGATCAATGAGTTGGAACTCAGAGGTGATTGCTTCTGTTTTTCCGGTTATCTCCAAATACATTAGCCACTGCACCGACAACATCTCAGCTTAGCAAGCAGAAACATCTTGTCTTTAATTATGCACACACTGGTAAACTAGTAACACCAAATGTCAATCATTGGGCAGTTTTGTAAATCATTTTCTCTGGGAACATTTTCTGAAGCAGTCACAGAAAAAAACATGATGACCTTCATAAGATATTCTCCCTATGACACATGATCTGTCTCTTGTTCTAAGTTTTGGTGACACACTTCCGTTGTTGACATTGATTCCTATAATTTCCTAGGCTGGATAGCTGATTATTGACTTTTCTAATTCTGTATCCACCACTAATAATGGCCATTGGCCTCCATCTGATTTGGCACTAGAGTAGCTAGTAGTTTGTGCCCCTCATGGTGCCTCTTGCTTTGTTTACCCCATTCCCCATGATTTCCTAGGTCGACGAGTTGAATACTAACCTTTCTATTCCGCACCCACCATGCGTGATGAGCTCCGTCTAATTGGTCACTAATTTTTTTGGGTATTTACCAACTACTACTATTAAAGTAGATGTCACTTGATTAGGTAAACACTTCTCTGTCAATGATTTCTGCAACCTTGGCATTTGGTCGGAGAGCAGCCTTCATATTTCATCCTTGCCTGTATCGGGCCACAATAGGACCTTGAGAAATTTATTTTGTTACATGAGCCTCAGAAGTCCCCTCCATGTGCTAGAACTATCAGCTAGAATATTGATCCTCGAATTGTTTTCCACTTATATATCTATATGTAACATATGTGTGTGTGTGTGTGTGTGTGTGTGTGTGTCTGTGTCTGTGTATATGTCTATACATATATATATATATATATATATATATATATATGTTAATACATGTATATATTTACATGTATACACGCATACAATTATATATATGTACAGACATATACATGTATATGTATATACTCCCTCCGTCCCACACCAATGGGCACTTTTGGTCAAACCTACTTGAACTTTGACTAACATTTTATGCTAAATAATTTATCTCCATAAAAATTTAAAAATAGTTATTGATAATGTTTGTATCACTAATTTAGTAACCTTTTCTAAATTTTTATGGAGATTAATAATTTAGCATAAAATGTTAGTCAAAGTTCAAGTTGGTTTGACCAAAAGTGCCCCTTGGGGTATGGGACAGAGGGAGTATGTATTAATATACTCCTTATATATACACACACACACACACACACACACACACACACACACATACATGTATATAGGGAGTTGCTAGGATACCTCCTTCACGGGCATACTAACAAGTTGCCCATTAATTTAGGACAATAATACCTAACAATTCATACATAGAACAAGTAAATTAGGAGGGTAAGATTGTAAATTAGAAATTAAATAAGCCCCACATCTCTCCTAAGTCAACCTCACTCTTTCCCGTTCCTGCAATCCTGCTGCCATTGCCGATGTTCATGCCTCTGCCACTTTCGGTGGTATCTCTCTCTCTCTCTTCCTCTCTCTCAATTAACCCCCAATCAGATATCCGCTGATTTCAAACCCAGAAAGAGATCCAAGATAAGTTTGAGTTGACGAGAAGAAATTGCTCACAGAACTGGAGGTTCTTAAGTAGATAGCATTTCATCGATTTGGTCAATGCTTGAATGGTGTTTCCATTAATGGAGTTTTTGGCAGTTTGAGAGAAAAATTCCTAAATGCTTTTTCCCTTCCCCTTCATTGTTATATTCTCCAATTTCACTTTACTTGAACCGCCACCCTCTCCAAGCTTAAACCTTTATTAACGGGGTTTAGATTTAGGACGATCCTCGAATTGGAAGTGTTTTAAGGAAGCGGCTATGAAAGAGAAACAAAATTTACGCTATTCTCACTTTGGGCCTACAATATTAGGAATATTACTTTATTCTTTATTCTTTGTTCTGGGCATTGGTTTTTCCTATAGAAGAAAGGGTATAGAGAAGTACAGCCGGAGGAAATCAACATCAGTGCTGGCAGCAAGTGCGGTCGACTTCTGGAAGAGTGAATTGAAGGAGATGAAAAGCTGTGCTTTTTTGTATCAATATTAAAATCTTACCTTCCTTTTCTATTTGTTCCATGTCTCAAATGGTGGACTTTTTTGTCCAAAATTAGTGGGCCACATGTTTGTGGGCATGCATATATATTATGATGAGAGCTTCATTCATGCTTTTGCATTCTTTAGATCCCGGTGTGCCTTTTAGCAAACACACATTGCACCAAGCGACTTTACTGTATCTCTGATGTATAGAACTGGACTGTAAGAAACTCATTAGATTTTTTATCCAATTCTATAAGCACTCGCCAAGGAGAATAAGCACAATCAATTAAATTATAGTCTTATGTTATGAATAACAGCCAATATATATTCAATCCTTTAGTGGATTATGCTCTGCCATGTTATTGCACTTTGATCCCCAGTTCTAAATATTCCCTTGCTTCCATTGCAGCGGAGCAACTTTGTATAGATAAATATAAAATTTCCGTAAATGGCATCCATTATTCAGCGATAGTGATTAGTGCTTCGACGTGACATCATCTGGTTTACATGCATGATCATTTCATGATTGTTTTTCAAGATTATTGTGATTTCTAATTGTTGGAGTTGCCTTGTTGATGCAGCCAAAAGCCACCTTAAGATTTCCCTTGGGTGAAGTTTCATTGGAGGAGGTCGAGGAAGAGGAAGATGATGCGAAAAGAAAGTTATCAATAAATGGGATCCTCGCTGGTCCAGTATTGAATGGAATTGGCACTGCTAAATACAGGGAAGAAAATTTGAATTTAACATATGCCTATAAGGTAGTTATCACCTAGCGTGAACATAATATTTTAACCCTTTTCTTTTGGCTTCTTAATTTTACCAGTGTCAGTACGATTTGATTATATGCTATTTTCCTTATGTTTTTAATTCTAGGCAACTTTTTCCCATGAAATCTGCCTGTGGAATCCTCTTTCTGAGACTTGCATTTTTACTGTGGTATACCAACCTAATTTGATTAACTTTTTAGGATGAACAAATGGCCTTTATCCCAACCATTTCTCTGCCATCAAATGAAATCTCATTTGCATTCAAGCGCCGGTTCGGCCCTTCAGACAAATTGAGGTGAGCTCTTTCTAGCCATTGGTACACACAATGTTTGATCTTCATTCTCATATGTTGACTCCATAAGATACTGGAAGATGTGCAGGGGAATATGTAAAATCATTAGCATTATTTTAAATTGATTTTTGGTTACTCTTCACAAGAACTGCTACATTTAAATTTGAGTACATAATCATAAATAACTTTGGGTCCAACTTCCTAGTTCCTCGACCCTCGTGATCAGTGATGTATCCACATATAGTTCGGAACTGCTACCCTTAAGTTTTGAAATTGCCAATTTAGAATTTCTCTTAAAAATGTAATCTCTCCTTTGGGGTATAATATTAGGTGCTCCTGAAATCTAATTTTTGCTGCAGATAGATAAATTGCTCCAATATTTGGAGATTTCTCCCAGTTTATGAATAGCTTGCTTCTGATAGATAAATTGTTCCCTCGTGTTTTAACTGTAGCAATAGAAGCTTGAGGGGAGTACTAGTGAATCACGATAAATTATTTTTAACCTATTTCAACTTTAAATATTGAATATCATTTTTCTTTTCTTAAAAGTTTAAATTCCACCTTTCCTGAATCAAATTCTATGATTTGCCACTGCACGTGATATAAGATTGTAGTTGGTGCTGGGCTTGCCAAGTTCTCAAGTCATGCAATTTTTTCTTGGAACTTTGGTACTCTTATTTTCTATATTCGTAAAGAAGGAAAATCATGCTACAGTTCAATCAAACTTTGAGAGAACTATTATTAATGACAACATCCGACATAGTGGATCGTAGTCAAATGATAGAGACATTTCAAAGACATCAATCACATGATACTGAAATTGCCTTATACCATCAATACCATTTTTTTAGTTGTTGGATTGCATATTGGCCTGCACCTTATCATTTGCATGTCAAGGGGCAATGAATTGCAGCTCGTCAAGATGTGGGGCTGTGACCTGGTTTTTGGTATTGCTTCTCTTAAATATGCATCTTTACTGTCTGAAGTGAATTGCCCGTATTCAAGATGCAGTCTCTGTGAAAGTTTGAGCGAACATGAACACTTACGAGCTTGATTTACCCTCTGCGTCAACTCTTTATCTTCTATCTTTCTTTTATGGGTCGACGCAAAAGGCAAACTATCCTCTTCTAGAACAAAAATGGTAGTTAAAGGGATTTATAATCAATCTTGCAGAAGCTGATTTCTCAAAACTATTTTATTGAGTCTTAGGTATATCTTTCGTTATACAACTCCCTAATTAATTGCTTGAAAAGTTTGTCAGATGCAAATTGGTTATTTACTTCTCCATTCTAATGGCGTCTGGATGCCCTAGAACAACATATTTGTTGGTTGGGGAGATTTAGTTAGTCGTACAACTATTTCTCCATTTCTCTATATGAACCACCAAAGATAAATGATGAGGAGCGAGAATAGGGACTAACTAGGGCTAAGGAGAGAACACGCGTTGCGGGACCAGCGCAGCCGAGTTACTGATGCTGATCTCAATAAATGAGCCAAGTATTTATGGTAGCTGGGGCGTACGGATTCGTACTGCACACGTGGTTGTGCAGGCCGTACCGCGTGCTGGCGCTCCTTCATTAGTCTATCCGTACTGATTTGTGGAATGGTGCCTGATATCCGCTGCGTGGAGGGCATAGTTGTTAAAGGCGAGAAGCGAGAGGCGGGCGAAGGGTACCTGAGCGAGGCGAAAAGCGAGGCGAGAAGCGGGCGACCAAAAAGCGAGCAATGCTGAAAAAATAGAAAACAAAATTAGTTAAAATTAGGAATATGTACATATATACATGTAATACATAAAAATAGCTTAAACCATGTAATTTACTAGAATAAACAGTAAATAAATATCAAAATCCCACGTTTGATAGTACATTAACATAATTAAAATCCAAAGTACGAATTACAAGACAAAAGGCAGTTCTAGTAGTACGGTACGATGTTCAAACTAGCACATAAGAATATTTCATTTTAATAAAAATACGATATATATTCTTACAAGATACTTATAAACACGTTCCTCCTAGCATATTTAGAAGCAAAATCATGAATCAAAGATGAATAATCAACTATATCAACTATATTTTTCTCAATCGATATCATAGCTAGCCCATTTAACCGGTCTTTAGACATCATGCTTCGGAGATAATATCTTGTCAGTTTCCACTTTGAAAAAGTTCTTTTCCATAACAAGACAGACTTATTTCCCTTTATGCCAATCCCATAACGAGTGAGGCTACTTAAAGTAGCCAACTTTTATTGGTTTTTTATTTAATGAGACTCACGTGTCATACTCACAACAACAATCCACTAACTATTCTATACCTCACTTTCTCTCTAATACTTTGCTTTTCATACTCACAACATTTCCTCCACTATAAATATTATAATACTTTTACTTAATCCCGTGCATTTAGTTTTGGTCTCATTTGTTATGGGATGGAGGGAGTACATATGAAGAAGTACAAACTTGGAGGCCCTAAAATTCACCCATATTTAGGCCATGCCCTCACTTGCCTCTAGCCATCGCTTGGTCCTGACTGTGTTGACAAATCTCGCAATTCCCTTTTCACCCCTAGCTAGGCCACGTGTAATCCTGCATTTGGGTCAGGTGGCTAGTTCCACTATTATATCCCCCAATCACAATTCCTCAGTGGTTCCCATTTGCGGAAAGAGGGGGCCCTCCATGACCTGTTCACGGAAAGTACTTAGATAAATGCGGCAGTTATTACCGAAAAGGGATAGTACGCGAGAATGTGCGTACGCGGGAAAAGATCGAATGCGTTCTTTACTCAAGATTCATTGAAGGAAACGGACTGCACATGCAATGAATATTCGCGGGAAAAGGGACGCAATGCAGTACATTTGCGGGACATGGTAATGGCAGGGGTCTGTAATGCTAGTTCCTTGTGGTAGTGTGGGGATGTTTGTTACTTGGCTGTTAATTAGGAGTGTCTGACTTTGAGGAGTTCTGGATTTTTTAGGAATCAGACAGCATCATGAATCCTCTCTCGGACAGTGTTGTTTATATGGTGTCCCTTTTGGGATTTGGCTTGGTCCTGAGAGGGCTGCCCATTTAAGAGATAAGAGGGAGTTGTTTGCTTTAGCTTATTTTACGTGTGTGTGTGGATAATTTCCTTGTTTCCTTCGTTTTAGATCTTATTTTGTATTTGCTTTTGTACGATGGATGGCTTGTTCGCCCTTTATCCTACTTTCTGCTTATAAACCTTTCTGTTCATATAAAAAGAAAATTACTCTGTGCATTTGATTGTGTTTGTCTAAATTATATCCATCAACTACGCAATCTTATTTTCTTTTTCGCAACAGAAGTCCCATGTTTCAGCTCTCTAATATGCCTTTTTTATGAAAGAAAAGTGCTTCTAAACAAATTCAACTCTTTTGATGAATGCATAAATTCATAAAGAGCATCAAATAGGTGCAACTACAACTTGTCTGGTTTATGACAATGGTGTTTGAAATTTATTCAATTATTTCTTGCCAGCTACTGGTACGAGTTTGATTCAAATTACTGGAGTGCAGTGTATAAACACACTATTGGTGATGATTACAAGATAAAAACGGGTTACGATTCCAAGGCGCGACTAGGCTGGGCATCGCTTTGGGTGAGTTCTAACTTTTGTTTTCTCAACTGTCTTTTGATGATTATTTCTAATGTTCCAATTATTACTTGCAAGAAACAAAAAAAGAGTACTGTTGGTGAAGCTTTCTTCATGATCAGTTTTTTTTTTTTCCTTATTTCATTCCCATCAGTAAGAGTGGTTGACATCCTCATAGTTCCTCTTTATTCATGGGTATTAGTGCTGGCGGGTAGTAGGGTTGATCCATGACACCCCTTCCCAAGGGGAAATAGAAAAGGAAAAAAGAAGAGGATAAAGCATGCATACCTATTACCTGGTTACCTTTTGAACTGAAGTCTCACAAAAGTGTGCTAAGAAAAAAGATATCATGCTAGAGGGGAAAGAACAATAAAACTTTATGGATTTGAAACATTGCAAGGCTGATTTGTTGAACTTTCTTTACACTCAGTGTCTCAGAATAGCTACCTACAACAACAGCAAGCCTTAGTCTCAAAATGATTTGGGGTCGGCTAACATGAATCGTCATTGAAAAGATGTGAGAGAAGAGTAATTTAAAAGAAGAAATAGGTGGGAATAAAATTTGGAAAAAGGAAAAGAAGAAAAATAGAAAATATATATATATATATATATAGAGAGAGAGAGAGAGAGAGAGAGTATAAAATGAATAAAAATAAAAGGAAGGAAAAAAATGAGCAAAGAAAAAATAAGAAATTTAAAAAATTGAAAGTTAAGAAGAAATTTAAAATCAGAAATGGGTGAACCCTGATTTTAACCGTTTCAAAGCACTGAGCTTTGGCATTTTATTGTCCATTGTTGGCAGTTGGTTACCTGGTTTCAAACTATCTTTGAATATTTTTCATGATTATGTGTACGACATCTAACTAACAAAAGCATGGATGGGTCTAGGTTGGAGATGAAAATGGTGCAGCAAAGACAGCCCCCATGAAAATGAAAGTCCAGTTCATGCTTCAGGTCCCACAAGATGATATCAGATCAACAGCTTTGATGTTCCGCGTGAAAAAGAGGTGGGATGTTTGATTAATTTTGTTAGACTGACAAGTTCCTTGGTGAGTGCTGTTTGGGGTCAAATTCCATGCTGTAAAAACTACAAATTAACTCACAATGATTTTCCTGTATATCTCCTCTATGTTTTACAGCATGTTTTTAAACTTGTATTAATCAAGTTTCTAGCAACGCCCCCAAATGTAGACGTTTTTGGTATGCCTGATTCGTTCCTCTTGTTAAAAAAGTCTGATTATATGTCAGGAAATTAGCAATGAATTTGCATCAGATGTTTTTCTAAACTATAAGGGGTAAAAAAATGACGAGTTTAAAATCAAGGTGGTCGGATGATCCCCTGGAGTATAAAGTGGCTTCGCCATTGCCTATGGATTGGATGATGTTGGTGCCTGAAAGGCAAAACATGCTGCCATTTAAATATCCCACTACGCAAATGCCTACGGAGTATAATAATAGTCGGTTTGTCTTTCCACCCATCACAGCCTGACAAGTATGCCAAAAAAGACCGTAAAACAAAAAAATAGTGAAAGAAATGAAATAAAGTCCAATTGAAAAGGGAGTAAACACTCAATGTAGACCTCGTATTATTGATTTGCACTTCTGTAACAAATGTCTTTACTTTTTTTACTTTTTTGTGGTCCATTTCAAAATAAATGTCTCGTTTTTAATAATTTAGTTTAAACTTATTATTGTACAAGTAATATATAAATTAATAAAATATATTTTTTAAATACATTGACAAATCAAACGTAACATTTACTTTAAAACACATGAATGAATGGAGGATTATTTTTTCGTATATTTAATCTGACAGTAAATAGTTTAAGTTAAAACATAACCGAGTTGACAGACAAAATAGTTACACGGCAGATGATTAAAAAAACAATAAGTAACACATGAGAGGATCTTTGTGGCACGTTCTTGACTACTATTCTAATTTGAAACAATAATTTACAATCAGACAACATAAAAGTTGAATTTGTATACACCCTCCATCTCATCTAAAATAAAATAAGATTTTTGGTCTCACATACAATTAAAGAATCTTAAAATTTTATTAAAAAAAGTATTTTAAAAAGTACTCCCTCCGTCCTTGAGTATATGTCCAACCTCCCATTTACACGGAGATTAAGAGATGATAGAAGTGATTTAAGTGTTGTGAGTATAAAAGTAAAGTATGAGAGCATGAGTGAGAGGAATAGTAAAGATTCTTTGTCATTTTGGGAAGTGGACATATACTCTGGGACAGACTAAAATAGAAATGTTGACATATACTCTGAGACGGGGAGAGTACTACTTATGTGTTATTAGTAACTATGAAAGAGGAAGTGAGCGGAGAATAATAAATAAAAAGTTATTGAGAGTGAGTCCAATTAATAAAAACATTCTATTTTGAGATATCCTATTTCAGGCGGGACAGCCTACATGACAAAACGTCTTATTTCGAGTGGGACAGAGGGAATATTATACAAGAGTAAATTATAAAATAGGGCATAAAATAACGGAGTAGTACTAGTTTGGGGTCTAGTGTTGGGGTTTGAATGATCATGCGCAGCGTAAACATGTAAAACAAAACCCAAGAGCCCGGAATCCGTTCATGATGATTAAATTAAATATAAGATGAGTTTAAAATACTAACCGTTGTTATGCGTTAAAACTTCGATCTTCAATCTTCAAGCTTTAAGACTTGATCTTCTTGTTCACGATCTCAGGAACACGATTTATATGCGTTCTTTATCTTTGATTCTCAATCTTGGATCAAGAATTATGTTTCTCAAACATATTGGGATGCATATGAATAAGGGCTGGTGAAAAGTGATTATTTATACTCTAAAATCCTTAACCCTTAAGTACCTAGAGACCTAATTCCCGTCACTCATTTAATTAAGCTGTCAATCTGTCCCATACCACTTGGCACATTCGTGCTCACAAACTGGCACGGTCGTGCCAAATGGTGCAAAACAAATAATCTGTTCAAACCAATCTGGCACGGTCGTGCTCACAAATTGGCACAGTCGTGCCAAACGACACGGTCGCGATCACAATATGACACGGTCGTGCCAAACCATTTTGACATCCTTTTAGCCTTTCAATAATTCGTTCTTTTGTGTGTGACCCCATAGAATTATATTAAGTTGGCAGTGAGTCCGAACAAAGTCGTTCCCATAAATCATGAGCGGACTCTAGCAAACAATCATGATTACCCAAATAATATCAAGGTTCGTTATCCTTATAGAATATATCACAATCCCTTTGTCACACGATATTGTTGGGTATGCATATTATAAACCACTCCTATTACTTAGTTTGATTGATCACATGACCTAATTTTATCTTTTGTGGACTTGAGGATATAATGTAAGAAGTTTTATACTTCATTTAGTTAAGTCCACTTCTAGATTGTCTAGGCTTGTGAAGATTGACTCCTCAAATTTTTGAAGAAAATTGTCTAAGGCAACCTACCTCACAAGTGACCACACTTTGAACAGTCACAAGTGATCACACTTAAATCAGTCACAAGTGACTGCACCTGAATCACCTTCAAGTGACCGCACCATGCTTAATCTCAAGTTGCCGCAATCATCTTAAGTTGCCGCATCTCAAGTTGCCGCACATGAAGTGACCGCAAGTCACTTAGTTTCCTTATGAAGACCGAAGACTGAAGACTCAAAACTCAAGTTTGGTTAAACCTAACCATGGTCACACTAGTGTCCAAAACCTTTGGTTAGTTTATAACGTTGCTCAAAATTCAAATTTGAATACAACTGTCATCTAACGGTTTGATAGTACACTTGGACCACTATCTTCTGCAACAAAAGGACAACTCAGACTGAGCTCCAATCAAAATTCAACAGCTCATTGTCCTCCAAACTTGTCCTCCAAGATTTCAAATGGCTACCTCTCATTCAAGTCTATAAATAGTCTTTGAGTTCTTTATTGAACATTTGCTAAGATTCCAAGAGAGAAATTGTTGTTGAAATACTTGGTGATTGAAGATCATATTCAAGATTTCTAGAATCCTCCGAATCTTCAAGCACAACCTTCAAGTCTTCAACAACTCCAGAAACCTTCATCTACAAATCTCAAGCCTTGTAACACATAAGATTCAATAGGCTCTAAATCATATAGATTTCAAAGAGCTTTTGATTCTTAACACATACACTCACTCCGATTGATCAATCGCATAGATTTCATCATTAAGGATACACTGGTCTAAGTCTAGGATTTGATCTTCATAGAAAATAGATTGTTGATTCAAAGCTTCATCTCTGTAATCTGTAATCAAAGAAGAATCTATATAATCCTCTATTCAAAATCCAAGACTGACCATCTTGGTAAAAGACGTAGATTTTTTAACAGATCGAACCTTTCCAAATCATTGTGTCATTTACTTATTGCTCTTTACATTTTTGCACTTGTTCTTATTGTTCATATTAATCTTGGTTGTCGTTTAGTGTTTTGATCTTTTCAGATTTATGAACATTTGTGAATTGTGTTTATATCTTTACCATTTTGCCTAAGCTATGAATCTGACTACTTATCATTTGCCAAACTTCCAAGACACCATCTTTCAAACTCTCAACCTACCTCAATCCGTTGAACTCATTTCAACCGACCGCATTCCTAAGTTGCCACACTCTAAGTTTGCCGCAACCCTTAGTGACCGCAACACTACCTACCGCACTGATTTATTAAAAAACAACTCTAACTCATTTGTATCGAAAACTTCCGATGTGCATATTACTCTTGAACTAGTGGTTTTTAAGTGACCGCAAAATTCATTGAGTAAGCATAAGGTTGAATTTTGAAAAATGGTGGAAATTTTAAATAGGCTATTCACCCCCCCTCTAGCCTCTTTTCATACCCTTGTTATGTCTTTGGGACCAACAAGTGGTATCAGAGCTTACACCTTCATAAAACTCTTGTTTTTCAAGCTTAACAGCTTGGGTGCCGATTCAATATGGCAAGTCAGAAAGCTATGGCAACGGTTAACTACACTCACATTCCAATGTTTGACGAAGACAACTTTAGTGTATGGAAACACAACATTCTAACCCATTTATACTCTATGGATTAGCAACTTGGTGATTGTCTTGCCATTGGACCATACTTTCCAATGAAAGCAAATCCGGATCCTAAAACCAATGCTGCCACACCATCATAAATCAAGAAACCAAGAACTGAATGGACTGATGAAGAAAAGAGATTGGTTGGGATGGATGTAAAAGCAAAGAGCATATTGTTAAGTACTTTGAGTACGTCTCAACGTCGACAAATCATGGAATGTGACACCGCTAAAGACCTTTGGGATGCAATAGAAGTTTACATCGAAGGAGATCTGTTGGTCCCAAAGACACAACAAGGGTATGAAAAGAGGCTAGATGGGGGGTGAATAGCCCATTTAAAATTTCAACCCTTATTCAAAATTCAACCTTATGCTTACTCAATGAATTTTGCTGTCACTTAAAAACCACTAGTTCAAGAGTAATATGCACAGCGGAAGTTTTCAATACAAATAAGTTAGAGTTGTTTTTTATTGAAACAGTACGGTAGGTTGAGTTGCGGTAGGTATAGTGCGGCAACTTAAGAGTGCGGTAGGTAAAAGGTGATTTGGTGCGGTAGGTTGAGAGATTGAAAGATAGTGTCTTGAATGTTTTGGCAAATGATAAGTTAGTCAGATTTTAGCTTAGGCAATATGATAAACATACAAACACAATTCACAATAATTTGAATATCTGAAAAGATCAAACACTAAACGAAAAACAAGATTAATATGAACAATAAAGAATAATAAGAACAAGTGCTGAAAGTAAATTTGCAGAAATGTAAAGAGCAGTAAGTAAATGACACAAGGATTTGGAAATGTTCGATCTGTTAAAAGATCTACGTCCTTTACCAAGATGGTCAATCTTGGATTTTGAATGAGGTTTATATTGATTCTTCCTTGAGTACAGATTACAGAGATGAAGCTTTGAATCAACAACCTATTTTCTATGAAGATCAAATCCTAGACTTAGACCAGTGTATCCCTAATGATGCAATCTATGTGATTGATCAATTGGGGGTGTGTGTGTGTGTGTAAGAATCAAGAGCTCTATGTAATCTATATGATTGAGAGCCTAATGAATCTTGTGTGTTTCTGGGCTTGAGATTTGATGTGCTTGAAGGTTGCTGGAGATCTTTGAGATTTGAAAGCGAATGCTTGAAGATTCAAATGATTCTGGAAATCTTGAGTATGATCTTCAATCACCAAGTATTTCAACATCAATTTCTCTCTTTGAATCTCAGCAATGTTCAATGAAGAACTCAAGGATTATTTATAGCCTTGAATAGAGAGGTAGCCGTTTGAAATCTTGGGGATCAAGTTTGGAGGACAATGAGCTGTTAAATTCTAATTGGAGCTCAGTCTGAGTTGTCCTTTTGTTGCAGAGTAGTGGTGGTCCAAATGTACCATCAAATCGTTAGATGACAGTTGTATTCAAATTTGAAATTTGAATCTTGCTACGTTATAAACTAACCAAGGTTTTGGACACTAGTGTGACCATGGTTAAGTTTAACCAAACTTGAGTTGAGTCTTCAGTCTTCGGTCTTCATAAGGCAAGCTAAGTGACTCGCGGTCACTTCAAGTGCGGCAGCTTGAGATGCAGCAATTAAAGATGATTGCGGCAACTTGACACTAAGCATGGTGCGGTCACTTGAAGGTGACTCTGATGCGGTCGCTTGTGACTGATTGAGGTGAGGTCACTTGTGACTGATCAAATTGTGGTCACTTGTGAGGTAGGTTGCCTTAGATAATTTTCTTCAAAATTTGAGGAGCCAATCTTCACAAGACTAAACAATCTAAAAATGGACTTAACTAAATGAAGTATAAAACTTCTTACAATATATCCTAAAGTCCATTAAAGATAAAATTAGGTCATGGGATCAATCAATTTAAGTAATAGGAGTGGTTTATAATAATCATACCCAACAATCTCTCCATATTTGATTGAGACCATTACCTACTATAACAAAGGCTAATTCATTATACTTGGTAAAAACATGTTTTCAAATGAATAAATTTTATTAAGTTCATGTCCCAAGGCAATGCACACACCAAGCCTATGTCATAGATTTCTATCATCATATAAAAAAGAAAACAAAAGAACTAATCCTAGCAAGATAGAAATATCATTCGAAGCATTTCAAGAGAAACTATCAAAGTGAGATAGAAACGTATCAAACACAGACAATCATAACTTACTCCATAAAGATAAACATTCAAGCATTTGGAGTACAGAACAAAAGAGAGCATTGTCAAATAACTTACAGACCAAATAAAACAAACATAAAATTAAAACTGTTTTTGAGACACCCCATCATAACAAAACATAAACATCCAGTGCGGTCACTTCACGCACGGTAATTTTAGATCTGATCCACTTAAATGACATCAACATTTTAAAGACTTGAGGAGAATGGAAAGAGGTAGGTAGGAGAAGGTAGTCCAGGAATCATGATAGGAACATTGATTCCATCTTCTTTTTCGTCATCCTCTTCTCCTTGAGTCCAAGAGCTTCCATGCCCTTGAGTGCTTTCACGATTCAGCCTGTTCAAGGTAGTGTTAACCCTATTTGACAAGAGATCAATTTTGGTAGATTGACTCTCAATTCTATTATTGGCAATCTCAATCCTGTTGGTTTGCACTTGCATTGCGGCAGTCATGGCTTGAATCTTGGGCACAAAATTTTCAGCAACATCTATCAATCCTGCATTCATGTTAACAGCCAAGTGTTCTTTCAAAGAAGTCTTGAGTGTGCCTAGCACTGTGCCTAGCTCATCCTTGAGTTCCTGCTTATCAGCACCCATGGCCTTAGATAGCTCTTTGCTAGCTTCTTCCATACCTTTTAATACACATCTGTTTAAGGCATCAGTTTGAATTCTGAGTGCCTCTTTCAAGTGGTCGGGAGAGATGGTATTCTGAGAAGTAGTTGGTGCGGCAGAGGAGGATGGTGTGGCAGGAGGTGGAGCGGCAGATATTAGAGATGCAGAACTGGAGCTTGTTGATCCAGAAAGAGTATCACGAATTGCCTTTGTGATATACTCACTCTCCCCCTTAATGGTATTAATCAAATGGGAGGGAAGAGAAGTTATATGGTGCTGGAGAGAGGCTTTAGTAGTCTTTATTTCAGTGACTTCAGACTAGAGAGCATACAAGTTTAAAGTGAGGAGAGAGACTTGAGAATTCATTTCTTGCTGATGTTGGACCAGCAGCTGCACTGCGGCAAGTAGGTCTGCGGTCGATTGAGTTTGATCAACTGGAACAACGAGGAGGAGTAGGTGACTGTATGGGAGAGGCACGGTAAGGTGACTTAGGAAAATTTTCAATTGCTTCAGTATGGTCGCCTTCAAGATTTTGGTCCTGCTCAGCAGCAATTCCCTTATCAGGGATCTCAACATCAATGTCAACAGTCTTTTCTGGAGCCTTGGTTTCAAAAGTTGGACTATTAGCAGCATCGTCCTTGTCAGATTCATCAGGAGTAACATCATCATGCCCACTAACATCTTGAACATCTTCTGCAAACACTTCTTCAGTAGCTTCAGAACTACTTTCAATTTTTTCTTCAGAGCTACTCTCATCCACAAGAGTTAAGTCTTTTGTCTTTGAGCCAGCAAGAGGGGGTTGGCTTTCTTTGCAGCAACCTTGGTGACCACCATCTCATCATCTGCTATAGGTGAGGCATTGGGTGAAAAGGTGGGTGATGGAACTAGGACAGGAGGCTTAGTAACCTTGGCTTTTTTGAGAGTGGAGGTCTTGACAGGGCTAAGAGAGTGAGGTCTCTTATTTTGATGCTCCCCCTCAGAAGTTGCCGAGGTAGAGAGTTTGGTTTTGGAGAGAGTGGGTTTGGATGATTGAGAAGGTACGACAGGTTTGGATGGTTTTAGAGGAGCTGAGAGCTTGGTAGGTTTTGGAGCTTGAGGGACTGCGGCAGCCTTACTTGGCTTCTTAGAGATAGAAGGTGCGGCAGTTTTTGGTTTTGGAGAAACAGAAGTAGATTTTTCAAGGGAAGCAGAAGGTTCTCTTATTGTTATACCTGCCTTGGGATTGGACTTACTTGATCGTGCAGATGTGGTCGAAAGAGGAGCGGTAGATTTTTCTTTTCCTTTAACTGGTGCGGCAAAAACGGATGGTTGTTCTTCATCCTTAGCAGAATCTCCTTGGTTTTCATTGTCTTCATTGTCATCATCATCAAGATTTCCGCTAAGTGAGGCAAGAGCTAGCATTGTGAACTTCGGTGGCTCGTAAGGTCCAACAGGATCAGCATCATGATACTTCTGATAGAGGTCATCCCCAAACCTGTTTCTGAAATTGGCCTTCATGTTGCCACGAGTGGAGATTTTGGTCTTTGAGATTGGAACGACTAAATCAGATTTCATCTTCAAGTACTCAGACCTGATTTCCTTGATGTGAGCCATGAGGTAAGTAATAAACCTTGTGTTGGTTCTATACTTGGGCTTTCCTTTATCGCGAGCATCCTGATACGCACGAACATTTTCAACAATCGAATTGTAGATGATCTGACCCCAATCCATCTTTCTACCCAAATAAATAGCTGCTGACATCTCCCACTGAGAATGGTTCAAATTAGCCTTGTTGCTAGTTTTGCAACACAGAGTCTGGCCAACCAAATGACAAATGTGATACATGACTTCATTGAACTGTTTTCGAGGGACCTTGGTTATGTTGGTTGTGTTCACTAATTGAAGGGCCAAGGCATTCAAATCTCTCGAACTAAGCTTGATGGGATAAGATTTACCTTCCTCTACCTCCAACTCGAGAATGTTGACTATATCATCTCTATCAATGGTCATGATCTTCCCACTTACTTTATCTCACAGGTATTTGTTTGTAACTCCATCATCAAGAACTTCAGTCTTTTCTTTGGCAGTGTCGAAGAACTGATCAAAAAAGGCTAGAACATGGTAGTCTTGATCAATGGTGAAAAGTGAGAGAATTACAGAGGTTTCAAAGCATTTGATCAGGTTGCGGCCAATTGCATCGCCCTTGAGATAATCCAGGTTGATAACTAGGCCATGAACGAAGTTGTTTAAGTCCTTGGTTTATTACTTCTTCAAAGTAGTGAACACATATCATCATTTTACAGCTTAATAGGTTTCTTCAAAACCTTGAATTAGATTGCCATCATACGGTAACTTGAGTTTATGCGGTAACTTAGATTATGCAGTCATTATGGATAGGTGCGGTCAGTAGGGTTGCATTCACTTGTGGATCAATGTGACCGTGACCTTTTCTGACCATGAGTTGATCGACCGCTGGAACCTACTTGATATTGAACTTATAAAAAGCACAAACATTAGTACATAAAAACATATGGATAAGTTGATTTAGAGTTCAAGCATTCCCATTTCTCCTCTAAGATATCTAAATCTCTTGGAATCAAGAGCCTTGGTGAGAATATCTGCAATTTGATTGTCAGTACTCATATACTCTAGATAGATATTCCCTTTTTTCCACATGATCCTTGAGAAAATGGTATTTGATATCAATGTGTTTGGTCTTAGAATGCATGACAGGATTGTTGGAGACAGCAATGGTAGATGTATTGTTACAATAGATTGGACAATTTTCTTCTTTGATTCTGTAGTCGACCAATTGTTGCTTCATCTACAGCACTTGGTAGCAGCAGCTTCCAGCAGCTATATATTCAGCTTCTGTGGTAGATACAGAGACTGAGGCTTGTTTCTTGCTTGCCCATGAAACTAGTCGATTTCCAAGGAAATGACAAGTTCCACTTGTGTTTTTCATGTCAATGGTACATGCTGCATGGTCTGCATCTGAGTAACCTATAAGATCAAAATTTGAATCTTTGGAATACCAAAGTCCAAGGTTAATAGTCCCAGATAAATATCGAATAATACGTTTTACAGCAATAAGATGTGCTTCTCTAGGATCAGCTTGATAACGAGCACAAACACAAACACAAACACTAAACATGATATCTGGCCTACTAGCAATTAAGTATAGAAGAGAGCCAATCATACCTCTGTATAAGGTTTGATCAACCTTCTTACCTTTCAAATAATTATCTAGCTTGTTACCAGTAGCCATAGGAGTGTCGTATGCCTTCGCATCTTCAAGTCCAAATTTCTTGATGAGATCTCTTGTGTACTTTGCTTGGTTGAGGAAGATGCCTTCAGCACATTATTTAATTTGAAGTCCAAGGAAGAATGTCAATTCTCCCATCATTCTCATCTCAAATTTGCTTTTCATGAGTTTCCCAAATCGCTTGCATAACAATTCATTAGTAGAACAAAAAATAATATCATCTACATATATTTGAACAAGTAAAGTATGATTATGATATTTAGCAATGAATAGAGTTGTGTCAATCTTACCACGCTTGAAACCTTTCTCTAGGAGAAATTTAGATAGAGTATCATACCTTGCTCGTGGAGCTTGTTTGAGTCCATACAAAGCTTTACAGAGTTTGTAGACATGATCTGGAAATTTTTGATTATCAAATCTGGGTGGTTGAGCAACAAAGACTGTTTCTTGAAGTTCACCGTTGAGAAATGTACTCTTCACATCCATTTGATATAGCTTGAATCTTTTGTAAGAGGCATAAGCTAAGAATATCCTTATAGCTTCAAGTCTTGCAATGGGGGCAAATGTTTCATCATAATCAATGCCTTCTTCTTGTCTATAGCCTTGTGCAACCAATCTAATTTTGTTCCTTGTGATGCTTCCATTCTCATCCATCTTGTTTCTGAACACCCACTTTGTACCAATCACTCCTTGATCTTTTGGTCTTGGAACTAAGGTCCAAACTTTACATCTTTTAAGTTGGTTGAGTTCTTCTTGTATAGCAACGACCCAACTTGAATCTTGGAGTGCTTCATCAACTTTCTTGGGTTTAATTTGAGATATGAATGCGGTAAGTGCGTCATAGTTTGATCTTCTTGTTCGAACACCAGAATGCAAATCACCAATGATATTCTGAATTGGGTGATCTCTGACCTCACGAACTCCTTAAGGTATGTCTGGTTGAGTTGATGATTGTTGTAAATCTTCTAGTGGTACATCATTTATGCCATCCTAATCATAAGTAATTTGAGGGATAGGTACTTCCACGTTGATGGGTGGTTTAACTTCATCTCCATTTGTGGCAGCAGCAGATGTGGTAGCTTCTGGTGCTTCATGTGAGGTAGATGGAGGTGCTGTTGAGGTAGATGGATTTCCTTGAGTTGATTGATTTTGTGATTGATTTGTTCCTGTCTTATTAAGCTCAACAAAATCATCAGCAACATTTGGAGCCAAATGTGGCTTAATGAGAGAATGTTCATCAAAAGTAACATGGACATATTCTACTATCTTAAGAGTGGTTTTATTAAATACACGAATAGCTTTTGAGTGTTTAGCATACCCAACAAATATACCTTCATCGGCCTTAGGAGCAAATTTACCTTGATGTTCTTTACCATTATAGAGAATGTAGCATTTGCATCCGAAAATCTTGAAGTAAGCAATGTTGGGGGTTCTTCCTCTCCAAAGTTCATAAGGAGTTTTGTTGTAGGTTTTGTTGATGAGGGATCTATTTTGAGTGATGCAAGCTGTGTTAACGGATTCAGCCCAAAAATATTGTGGTAGCTTTGGTTCAGCAATCATTGTCTTTCCAGCCTCTATCAAGGTTTTGTTCTTCCTTTCCACTACACCGTTTTGTTGTGGAACTCCAGCAGCCGAGAAGTTGTGGTCAATACCATGATCATCACAGTATTGAGCAACACCGTTGTTCTTGAATTCTGTTCCATTGTCGGATCGAACACTAACGATGTCATCTTCTTGCTGAGTTTGGAGCTGTCACTTGAAGGTGACTCTGATGCGGTCGCTTGTGAATTTGAATCTTGCAACGTTATAAACTAACCAGGTTTTGGACACTAGTGTGACCATGGTTAAGTTTAACCAAAATTGAGTTGAGTCTTCAGTCTTCGGTCTTCATAAGGCAAGCTAAGTGACTTGCGGTCACTTCAAGTGTGGCAGCTTGAGATGCGGAAATTAAAGATGATTGCGGCAACTTGACACTAAGCATGGTGCGGTCACTTGAAGGTGACTCTGATGCGGTCGCTTGTGACTAATTGAGGTGAGGTCACTTGTGACTGATCAAAGTGTGGTTGGTCACTTGTGAGGTAGGTTGTCTTAGATAATTTTCTTCAAAATTTGAGGAGCCAATCTTCAAAAGACTAAACAATCTAAAAATGGACTTAACTAAATGAAGTATAAAACTTCTTACAATATATCCTAAAGTCCATAAAAGATAAAATTAGGTCATGGGATCAATCAAATTAAGTAATAGGAGTGGTTTATAATAATCATACCCAACAAGATCAAGCTTGCAAGGAAATGAAAAGATTTGCAATTCAAAGAAGATTCAGTAACTTTGCTAAGATCCCCAGTGAATCACTTAGAGACACTTATGATCGTTATTGTGAAATTGTGAGCACTTACACCGCTCTTGGAAACAAGCTTACTAAAAAAGATATCAAAGTAAATTTTCTATATGCTCTTGGATCTCAACATCTTCATAAAGGCAACACTCTTGAAGACACAAAGCTTCTAGATGATATGTCACTCAGAAGCCTCTATGCCAACCTCAAAGTCTTTGAAATCAAGCTCCACAACATTAAATAAATGGAAGGCAAAGTAAAAGGCATGTTGTTGGTCGCTCAAAAAGAAGAAATGATCGAGGAAGAAGATCCAAAAATCTCCACATCAGATTTGCTAGATATGGATGATGATGACTTTGCTATGTTCGTGAAAAGATTCCAAAAGTTCATAAAGTCAGCATGACCCGGATCATCAAGCAAGGCTCCAACAAGGTTTTCAAGGAGCAGCTTTGGAAAAAAGAAAGAGAACTTCAACTTCTCCAAGAAGAAAGAAGATCTTGTTTGTTTTAATTGCAGGAAACTAGGTCATTTGGTATCAGAATGCCTAATTCCCAAGTATGAGTATATGAAGAAGAAAAGCAACTTTACTCCAAGGTATTCTAAGCAAAAGGGAATGGTAGCTGAAGAAGACTCTGCCACAAAAGAGTTTGCTACCTGGTTAGAGTCAGATTCTGATGAAAGCGATGAGGATTCTGAAGAAGGTCACATTTGCTTAGTCATTCGTTTCGATGATGAGAGTGATCATGAAAATAACTTCTCTCAAAATGCAAAACCTAAACGGAAAATCTATACGACTGATGAACTTGCTGAAAAGGGATTCCTAACTCCAGTTTAAAAGAATGGCGGTCTTCTATATTGAAGGTGTGATGTGAGTGCAGCAAAGAAGGCTCTAAATAACCTAAAAGTGAAGGAAGCTCAACCTACCACTCCTCAGGTCAAGTTTGATATTTCCCCCGACGAACAAGAAAAGATGTTCATGAAAGCTGAACAGGTAATTAGTAAGTTTACTGGTATGAAGGAAGCTTTAGCACTTTCAACTGAAGAAATTTCCCAGCTTAAGACTGAGAAATCTCTACTAAGATCTGAACTCACCCTCCTTAAGGAGCAGATCAAGAACATGATGTTGGGTTTTGAGGGTCCTTGCGTAGCGGAAAATGACAATATAAAGTCAACAAAACCCATGAGCCCATGGATCCATTCATGATGATTAAATTAATAGCAAGATGAATTTAGAATACTAACCGTTGTTGTGCGTTTAAAATTTTTGGATCTTCAAATTTTCAAGTCTTCATGCTTTATGATTTGATCTCCTCGTTCTTCGCGTTCTTTGAATCACGATCACAAGAACACGAACTTGAGATGCTAAAGCAAGAACCCTCTATGTTTATCCACACGTGAACGAATATATAGAACGATTATAGATCTGGACTGCTAGATCCCATCATTAGAAACCACGCTTTTCTAATCTTCAAATGCTATATGAATTTATTGGTGTTCTTGAGTTTTTGATTCACAATCTAAACACAAAAAATGTGTTTCTCAAACACATGGGGCTACCAATAATGATACAATATCAATTAGGTCAATCCCATATAAAGAGAGGGGTATTTATCCTTATTAAACCTAGACACTTTAGGAGAAATAGGCCAAAAACCCGTCAAAATCTAATCAGGAAAAACCAGGTTTGAAATCCACTATGCCCGACCGGGTCAAGGAAGTAGCCCTACCGGGTCAAGGCAATGGTCCGACCGGGTCCCATACCCTTCCCAGAAAATCCAATTTTTTGTTTTTCTTGATTCCGATTACCGAAGCATATGGAATCCTAATCATGTATTCTTGCTTATTAGTCTTCCACTAAGACTAAGTCTTGCCAAGAACATTGTCATTAGACAACTTTGCAAGTTATTCTGCAAGAGTCTCGCATACTGAATAATTCAGTACTTTGTCTTTATAAGTACTTTGACACAAACCAATCAACTTCCTAGATCTATATCAATAGATATTGATTCCCATGATGTAAGCGGCTTCTTCCTAAGTCATTTTCATTAAGAAACTCTTTCAAATGAAATATATGTCAACCATATATATAAGACTAGAAATAAGACCATGCTTCCACTAATTTTCTAGCATTCACAAGTCTCATCTTTGATGAATTTCAAACGATTTGAACACTTCATCAAAACAATTGTTTTAACTCCAAGAAGCTTGCTTCAATCCATCCCATGGATTTCCGCAATTTTCATACTTTATTAGAATTTTTTGGATTAACAAAACCTTTAGGTTGTATCAAATACATCCTTAATTGAGTTCCCGTTTAGGAACGCTGTTTTGACATCCATTTGTCAAATTTCATATTCCAAATATGAATATATGACAATGAGAATTCTAATATCTTAAATCATGACCACGAGTGAGAATGTTTCATCATAGTCGAAATATGAGTCAACCTTCTCACATATTATCTTGCTTAATTAGTATGTTCCTTGCTACCCATATTTGTTTTCTCCAAGAAAAGTTAATTCCATCATTTGGTTTTTACACCTTAGGTTAGAATGGTCAAGTTCCAAACTTGATTATTATACATGGATTGCCTTTTAGATTCTATGACTCCAAGTCAATAATCTAAATATGGAGCGGACATTGCATTTTGATAGGTGATAGATTTGTCATTCGCAATGAACTTTACTCAATACTTTCTATTACGAGAAATCCAATATTTCTTGTTATAGATTGTATTCTATCATATATGCAAGTAACTTGTGTAACTTGAACGCATTTTCACAACTCCTTGTGAAAGTTTGTTCAACTTTCATTTTAGGTTTAATGTTATTTTCTAGGTCTCAAACCATTCGAGATAAATTTTACTCCCACTGGTTCTTTTAGAGATAAACAATTTATCTAGAAAAGTACTATCATAAGCAACAAACAATTTGTTTCTTATAAGTAAAATAATATCCTCAAGTTTCCTTAGGATATCCCATGAAAATAAATTTATTAGATTGAAGTGTGAGCTTGTCCTAGATAAGTTCTTTCAAAAAGTCTCACTATCTTAAATCTTCATGAAAGACAAAGCAAGTTTTTTTTCATTCCATATCACATATGGTACCTTTAAACCTATTTTGATGGAACTCAAATTAGTGTAATTATAGTGGTTTCCAATGTATAACCCCAAAGTAAATAATGGAAGATCAATTTGACTTTATCATCCAATGAACCATATCCAAAAAGGTTCTATACTTCCATGTAGACACATCATTCCAAAATGGTGTTCTTCATGGAGTTAATTTGTGAAACAATTTCACAACCTTAAAGATGATTGTCAAATTCTTGGTTTAATTATTCATCATCTCGATCAAATCAGGATCTTTGAATAGTTTTACCAAGTAGTACCAAAATCCTCTTTTAGCATTGCCACTTAATGCACCAAATACATCAACATGTATTAGGTGTAATAAGTTACTAGCCCTTTTACTACTCCTAGTAAAAGATGTCTTGGTCCAAGTAAATAAGATTTGCATATGTCATATGATTCAAAATCGTATGACTTTAAAACTCCGTCCCATGGAATTTTAGATATGCATTTCTCATTTATTTGATCAAAACAATAATGCCTTAACAATAGCCTTATTTATTATTTTGTTCTTCAAGATTTTAGGATATAAGATTTATTTATATGATTTAACAATACAATAAATCAAATCATAATAAATAAAGCACTTTTCTTATTCTCAATAAGAAATAAATATCCTTCATTATCTTATAACAAAATAATATTTTCTGGGAAAATATAGAAATATGCCCCTGTACTTACGTCAAGGATGCATATATGCCCTTATACAAGTTAATTGTCATATTAGCGCTCGTACTTAGGAAAAAGGTGTGGATATTAGGATTCCGTCATCTTTCCATCCAAAATCTAACAGAATGGCTGACTAAGCTGCTTAGGTGGCAAAAAAATGGATGATTAGGTGTCCAAGTGGAATTTGCTGAGTATGGTGGGCTCTAAACTACGTCGTTTTGACAGTTAATAGAATAAAATTAGAATAATTATTTACAAGTAACACCCCTCATAAATGAAGGGGTAGAATGTGAAATATTTTCACAGTAAATTGACTAATTTACCCTCATTTTTAAAAGAAAACTTAAATACACCTCTCATCTCCCCTCATTACACCTACCTCTCATCCCCCCCCATTACACCCGCAATTCGTGAAGATGGTAAATTCTTACGCCGCCGCCAACCAAGTCGACGTTGACTTACAGTCCTTTGACACCACTCTCCAAGTTTGAGCTCTCTTATTCAATTCCCTTAAGGAAGTCAACAGACGTTGACTGTAAATTGAGTAGGTTGTGTCATAGAATTTAGGGCTTCGATTTTGCTTAATCACATGTTGATTCTTGGGATATTGTGTTCAATTTCTATTGTGAATTTGGTGGCATTGTTGAGTTTGGTGGTTGTGGTGAGGTTGGTGGTTGTGGTGGTGGAGGACGGTAGTAGACAATGATGGAATGGCGATAGTGGAGGAAGAAGGGGGTGGGTGGCTTTGCGAGGGAGGAAGAAGAAGTGTACTTTTTGTTTTAAAACGACGTAGTTTAGCCCTATTAAGTGCCAAACGATGTAGTTTTGAGCCTATCATACTCATCAAATTTCACTTAGGCATTTTGTTTCCATGTAGAAACTTTTCCTAGCCAATTAAGCAGCCCAGTCAGCTATTTCGTTATATTTTGGATGGAAAGATAATGGAGTCCTAATCACCACACTTTTTTTTATAAGTACGAGGGTTAATATGGCAATTAACTTGTATAAGGGCATATTTGCATCCTTGACTTAAGTACAAGGGAATAAATCTATATTTTCTCAATTTTAACTACTATAAAATTTAGTTATGATATTTTCCCTTGACATAAATCTCATAATGGGTCAATCCCGTACCTTGTTCTCGAACAAGTACCCACAAGTTTATCCACATCTCTATGCACATAATCATGTCATAATTATCCATTAAGCTCATCCTAGCGCTTCATAAGTGCTAGGACAATGATTATTATTCTAAGAATAATACTAGGGGCACAAAAAAGTCACAAAATCTTGCTCACAAAATCCTAAGTGTAATGATTTTATTGGTGCTTTTAATTAGAGTGTGGCGGGTCCATTATCGATGCAACCAATAAAATACCGCCACCTCATGTTGTGAGCATGATTTTGTGCCCTTATTTTGTGCCCCTAGCATTGCTCTTATTCTAAATATATAAAATATAATAATTATAAGCTTGTAATCTCTAATACAAATGAAAGCATGACATAACATTATGGTCCTTCTCAAAGGCGTAGGGCATAATCACCAGGAATCTCCCATTTGTACTAGGCCAATCAATATGTATCCTATACACATTAAGCTAGTTATGACCATCATTATAGCATGTGGAAAAGTAAGTGTAAGTAGATTATCCTTGTTATCATCATTCAGTACTTTTCATACCTTGACATCTTTGCATATCTTGACATCTCCATTGTCAACGATTTCTCGAAAGATCTGAATGTGTGTTTGGATCATTGATGAGACCTTGGAACCTTAGTTTGTGCCATTAAACAATGTATCAAAGTACGAACTCTATCTTTTTTCTCCTTATCCTCTACCAGAATTCTTTGGTCTACATCCTTCACAAATTTAATGCTCTCAATATCTCGTGTCCTCTTATCCCTTACACGAGCAAGTCTATAAATTATTTCTTCCCCTTCCTTTGTATCTAAATCTATGCTAAAGTTTTTGATTCACTTTCATTCACTGCTTTATTTACTTCTCTTGTAGCCTCCTTATTAGTTCTCATCGCTCATGCACTTTCCCAATAATTTGATGCACTTTCCCAATAATTTGTAGCATTCCCGCTTGCTCTTTACTGCTTGCTTTACTTCGTCGTTCCATCATGATCGCCACTAATGACTAACTTCTCACTGTTAGTTACACGTTGCACTACCTCCTCCAAAGCATGCCTGCTTGTGGTGTGTAGGCACTAATAATAGTCATAATCTCATCACCGTACTCCCAATTCCGTTTTTGGCATGTTGTTGTTTAATGAATTTCAACCCTAGTCGGTAGTTGTTATTGGCAGTACGACTTGCATTTTGGGATAATAAAGTAGGAGATAGAAGTGGAGCTGGAAATAGTAAGTGGACTGTTGTTGTGAGCGTTGCAAGTAAATTCATTAAATAAAGAAATACTATTAAGTTTTGCATTTAGGGAAAATAAGATTTACTATGAGATGCCAAAAAGAGAACAAGTAATTGTAGGAGAAAAATAATAAGACATACATGCTTGCACATTTGTACAAATGATAAAAGAACTTAATTAGGGAACAAAATTTTACAATTCACAACCAAAAGAAACTATATAGGTGAAGAAATAAGAGTTGCCCCATTGTATTTTCTCTTCTTACTATTGATCTCAGAATTGCATTTGTAATCTATAGTAATATAAAGTGATGATAGTTTTCCTCTTTTAGATCCGGGCCCACAGCTCTTCTATAAATGGAATGAAGAATTAATTAATTATTTCAAAAAAATCCTTCCTCTACTTGGGAAGGTAGAAAACGGTAGAGTGTTCTACGTGTCTAACTCATCTACAAAGTGGATGTTTGGAGCGCCACCTATCTCATACGTGTTACATTTTCTTAAAGATGTAGAGAGTAATTTCACATATAGGTCTCAATAAAACAATTTGTTTCATTTTAAAAATTATCTTCTATAATAGCCGTTGGGCAGAAGTTGTGTATTTATCAGCGAATTCTTTTTTTCTTTTCAGAATAGTATATTTAAAAGTAAATTAGACTACTGATTGGGAATTCAGTGAAAACGGTACATGAATTTCAAATTTCAAATTTCAAACTACAGACCATCAGTACGCTTATTTTTTCCAAGAAGTAAACAAAGGAGACCAACTCTCCGTGCAAAGCACTGGACTCACCCTAGTACTGATAATATCTTGTAAAAAACAGTACACATTCATCCCTAGGAATCACTACGAGCGTTCTTACTTACTTTGTCTTGTTGACGATACCTCTCACGCCTTTCTTCTCTCTGGCGTTTCTTTGCAAGCTGCTCTTCCTTACCTTTCTCGACTTCATGGGTCTTCCTCCTTTCTTCATCTTTTAGCTTTCGTTTCTTCATCTGCACATTGCGTGCAAGCAACAACTTAATTCAATTCAAGACTAATTTGACTAAAGCAGAAAGTCTACTGAGATTTAAAATATAAATGTAAAATAAAAATAAAAAAGGTCAAATGTTCACATTTAAAGAGTTTAGAAAATCAAAATAAATGATAGGTGGAGAATGGTTCTCCTGAAAAATACAATAAAATGCAGGGAACTATTTTTTTAGGCCTTCACTGCTATGGACAGAAAAGAATCAGAGAAAATACCCCGACTAATTATTTTGTGCATTTGTGGTCACTCGTGCTAACAACATCCACTTTTTTTCCGTTTAGTCAGTCATTTGTCGTGCGTGTGAGTAATATATATAAGGGTAAAAAACTGGAAAGTCAATGCAAAATAATCCACATCCCTTTTACCCCATGGCAGACCTCATTCATCTTCTTTTCTTCACCTCCAATAATTCTCACCATCCAGAACCCACCCCGATTCGGCCCCACGGCAGCCTCCTTCACTATACAATTGCAAGACATGGGTCTCTGAAATCCCCCCCCCCACTCCACCTCTGTTTATATTCCCCATATCCCTCTCAGAGAATATCTAGCCTTTACAAGTTGATCGATTTTTTGAGCTGTGAAAAGATTGCATCATACTCTTGCTTCTTGGTCCATCCAGCACTAGAAATTATTAAATCATCTTCGCCACGAGCGAAACACTTTGCCATAAAGCCTTAAGGTGCCTTAGATTTAAAAGAACTGCTGATAATATTTGATATTTCAAAAACCCAGCCTCCTTGAACCACCTATACCCAAACTTGACACTCACACATGACCATTATAATCTCCCTCCTGAATATCCCTTGAGCTAATTCATCCTTGCATAAAAACTAGCTCCGGCCCCAAAAAGACTACCAGCACATAACCCAAATTGGTCCTCTTTTTAAACTCCATGTGCGGGAACTTGGGCGTGAAACTTTGTTAAATAACACCATGAATTTTAATCAGCAGTAGTTAAGAGGAATCTCCACCATAATCTCCCAAAAGCCGTCGAAAAAAGATGGCAAAGTTAAGCGAAAAGTTCAAACAAAAATGCAACACTTGACAGTAAAGAAATAAATAAGTATTTACGGCAAACATCATTTAATGGTGAAGGCATAAGTATACGGATCGCACTGATCAACAACAGGGATTCTCATAACTCGAACGAGGTTTTGATTAACTGATGACAGACTGGCAATATGTATGGTTATGTACAAGAACAACATTGAATGATGCAATAATTTAAAAGTCGTACCTTTTCGCTTCTTATAAGCCGCAAGTGTTGAACAAATGCATTTTTTTTTACTTTCATGCAGTTCCATGACGACAGCCCTTCGATGCTTAAGTGGCGGCTTCCGACTGGGAATGTCCTTCGGCTTTGATGCAAATGGAAGAGCTGCCTGTAATGACCTGGGAATAACCAGCGGGTTGAACTTCCTCAGCTTCCTTTGAATTGGCTATAGTTTTAGCACACACGCAAATAATGATCATAAAGGTGTCAGTGAATAGTAGTAATAACAAAATTTTCCATAATTCTTCTCAAGATAAAAATTACCTTGTATAAAGAATCCTTGTTAACAGGAATGCCGATATTGTGTTCTTTCCTTAGTTCAGCTACTGTTCTCATACCATGCCAGGTCTTGCTACGTGGTTGCAAGGCCGTGGTCAAGGGGTTATAAAAGCAGGGAACTTCAACTTGAGTCCATGCACGCAGAAAAACAATATCGCTCATCAAAATCTTGTCCTCGAAGGTGCACCTAGCGATCCCTTCTTTACAAGGTACGTCCTTCTGTTTAGAGTGATGATTACCCACAATTTCTTTTGCAGCCTGCCAGATACATAAAAAAAAGTTTTCATGAACCAGCTATGAGCAAAACAAATGTGACCATCTCATAAAGTCTACTCATAATCGCACCTTCTTAAGCTGTCCACGGATTCCACTAACAGTACGGACAGCTGCACCTTCAAACTTGGCTATCTCAAGATCTGAGGTAAACATGTCCTTGATAAATGCTGTTTTCTTAAAGATCTTCAATGGGTAGCCAACCAGCTTTATCTTCTTTACTATTTGTACAGCATGGTTGAACTCCAGCACAACAGCAGTTGCCGTGATTCGGAATGCTGACTGAATAATCAAATAAGAGGATCAGAACATGCAAACAATCTAGCCCACCCACCCAACCACCCACACACACACACACACACCCAAAAAGGATAAAAAAACGCGCAACAGCGGAAGGAAAACAAAGGTCGGTTCTTTCTAAGCAAAATATGGAGATATATGTGTGCATGGACACTTATTTAGTTGTGTGCACGTATGTGTGTGATGCATAACAGGTAAAATGCATTGAATTAATTATGCATTAATAATTTCTCTTATAAGTATACCTTCTAAAGCTCGAGATGCATAACAAGAACAACCGAGACAAAATCAAATTATAGCACGGCCTTGGAAGAGAAAAAATAAAATAAAAAATAGTAGGAAAAGATTAATCCTCAAGCACAACTGATTCATAGTGTTTTAGTGCGGTCAACCTTTGGACGATGATCAGGATATCAGAATCCAGATACTTGAGTAGGGATAGCAATTCGCCCGAACCCGAGGGTAATCCGCGCCCGAAAATTAGGGTTCGGGTCACATTTTTTATAACCCGTGCGGGCTCGGTTTTAAGTGTAAACCCGGCCCGACCCGTGCATGTATAGTTATTATTTCCTTGTTTCATATCAGCCCTTCTATTCTTACCAATTTACAAAATAATCCAACTATATAATGAACATTTAGGGTTTCATTTATTACTTTTACTAATCAGATCGCCGCTCGAAGAAAGCGGTCGACGGACTCGACGCCGTCCGTTCCCTCTTGCCGTCGCCCTCTCAGCCTCTCTCCCTCGGTCCGTCCCTCTCTCTCGCTCGGTCCCTCCCTTCCTTCCTCGGAAATCATACACCTAATCTAAGGTACCGATTTTCACCTTCTACTTCAAAAAATTTCTTCAATTTTTGTAGATATTGAATATGTTTGCTGAGTAAAATTTGAAATTGAAGAATTTATTATCAATTTGAAACTAAATGTCATTGTTTAAGTGAGAGTTTAAGATTGATACGTAAACTATTGTATTTTTTGAAGGGATATGGATTAACTCAAGAAACTCGCAAGGAACAAGAGCTAAAACTAGATAAACTAATCTCACAAGTTAGGCCTGTCCTCGCAAGGGCAAAAGGGGTTTAAACCTCGCAAGGTTTAAGAACAATTCTCGCAAGAATTGAAGTATGTTCGCAAACTCACAAAGAAAATTTTATTCAATCACTAATATCCAACAATTACATGTTGTAGGGTATTTATAATAATCTTGGAACATCCTTCCAAGTATGTTAGGATAAACTAGAATTTAATTACTAAAGGATAAGAAAAATAAAGATAAGAACTAAATGCTGAAAACAATGTGAATTCGACTAATTTGAACAGCCATAACTCTTCAAGAACTTGTCCTCAAACACGCCATAAGTAGTCATATGAAAGATCAAGTCTTTATCTTCATCCCAACGCGGACATAATCACGATTTGGGCTACCAATACGTAGATATAACCCGAACAAAATAATTCCAGAAGCTGCTCAAACATTTTGCCCAACCCAACTAATCACATTAACAAAGATTGGGCTTATAACCATCAGGCTTTAGCTTGGTGGCCAGAGCTCATGGCTTCCAACCTGGAGGTCATGGGTTCGATCCCCTCCTCCCCCAGAAGTTAGAGAGAAGTTTTTCTCTCCTTAGGATTTGTCTCCTAGGCGCTTCTGCTGATGATTATGTATTGAGTTCAACTATGAATTAAATTTGAAAAAAAAAAATTAAAAAATTTTAAAAAAAGATTGGGCTTATATTGAACCCCAAAGTTTGGTCCACACCCTTGGAGCTCAACATTAGCTCCTTTCCATTAACTTCTATGCTTGCTTCCGCATCAAAGATATTTAACCTACCTGGTCTTTAAGAGATTTTTTTTTTTTTTTTCATACGGGTGTTTAAGAGATTTTACCTACTGGGTCTAGGGAATTTGTTTGCATCAATTTATGCTTTTCTGGTGTTATGGTTCTAGTTCTAGCTTTTTCATTTATTAGTTTTACTAATTATGTTCTTTTGCTTTTTTTTTTTTTCCTGTTCTGCCTGTTCTTTTTTTTTTTTTTTTTTGCTCTGCTCTAGTTCTTATAACCTCTTGAGCTAGTGTTTTCTCTTAAAATGTATGGATAGCAATTCATATAGATGTCATTTATTCACCATAATTTTATTTTTTTTGAATTTATAGATGTCTAAAGAAGTTAATCAAGGTGATGCAAATGTTATTGATGATGAGTTGCTTGTGTATGAGACTGGGAATGAACAACCGTTGGGTATGAATGAAGATGCTAGTGGCTCTCAAAGTGCTGCAAGTAAAACACCAGTTGGTTCTACCCCATCTTTGAATGAGAATGATTTTCCTAAAGTGAATACCAATAGTTTAAAATCTTCAGTGTGGTTGGAAATGACTAAAACAACAGAAAAGGGGAGGTTGTTGCCATTTGTCACCATTGTGACCAACGACTGTCAGGCAAAGGGAGATCGGGTACCTCACATTTGCGCAATCACTTGACAAGATGTCCAAAGAGAAAGAATAGAGACATCAAGCAAATGATGTTGCAACCTACTAAGAAGAGCAAAGGAAATGGTACGGTGCAGTATCGTACGTATGTTTTTGACGAAACTGTGACAAGGAATGATCTTGCCAATATGATTATCCTACATGAGTATCAGTTGAGTATGGTTAATCATGAAGGATTTCGTACTTATTCGAGAAACCTCCAACCGTTTTCCGATTTTGTATCGATTTCGGGCCTGGATAATAATTTTGTTAGATTTTTAACAGAAAATAGGATGTATCATCCAACACCTCATTTCTTTGGGGCTTGGTCTTTTCAAATAGCACTTGCCAAGTCTATGTGGTTAGAAAGTTTTTTTTTTGTTTGTTTAAACTTGTTTCGGAGTATGGAATTGGAGAGTAGGTAAAGGTGTGTCCTTTATCAATCGCAATAAGAAACTAATAACTACTCCCTCCGTCCCAAAATAATCTTCACGTTTGACTATTCAAACTTTTTAAGGATATGAACACTTGCTTCACTTACTATGTTTAGTTTATACACTTTTACGCCTAAATCGTACAAATGTGAAGAACTTTTTGGGACAATGAGAAATGGCAAATGAGAAGATCATTTTGGGACGGTGGGAGTATTTCATTTTGATTAATTAATTAAAGATTTAATTATGCTTCTTGTTGCTTCTAGTATACACCCTCCGTCCCACCCGAATTAGGATTTTTGGGTTGGGCATGTGGATTAAGGAAAAAGTGTTAGTGGAGTAGGTGTTGTGAGTATGAAAAGTAAAGTAGGAGAGAGAAAGTGGGGTAGAGAATAATGAGTGGAAAATTGTTGTGATTGTGAATGTGAGTCCCATTAAATAAAACACTTCCATTTTTGGGTTGTCCTAATTCGAATGGGGCACCCAAAATGGAAATTTGTCCTAATTCGAGTGGGACGGAGGGAGTATATTTTAATGAAAAATAAAATCAACAACTAATCTAAGTATCCCTCCGTTCTGAAATGAATGTCCGAAAATCTTAACCACACTAGTTTCAAGTAGTATTTTTTTTTTTTATCAAATGAATATGAACCATATAAAAATGAAGAGGTAAAGATAGGCTGACCAAGAATTTGAATTCCAAATTGCAGAGTAAAAGGATTGATTTGGTTGGTAATTGTGGTGCATTATGTTGATGAAGATAGCTACAGTAGGAGAAGAGACCCCATGTAACCCTCTGCTTGAGAATTAAAGGTCTGGTAGTGAAGATGGGAAATCATATTATCACAGTTCACCAAGAAATCTAAATGTCAATGAGATGATCATATAAAAAGTCAACAAAAGACCAAATGGCATAGAGTAAATAGGTGTTGAAAGGTACATGCCAGTTTTCTGTCAAATATCTAACAAATGTTTGCTTAGGCCCGAAATTGATACAAAATTAAAAGTCTAGGCCTTAAAGTGAGAAAACCGAAACTACAGACCCCTAAGTGATACAACATGTAAACTTCAGGGTAGTAAAATGAGATTAACCCTTTCTAAAAATGCTATAAAGAGTGAAATTTTGAAGATATATCATTCCAAGAAAGTGAAGTTGGTAGAGATGTTGGAGATCTTGGAATCTAGAGTCGCTATTACTACAGATATGTGGAGTGCAAAACCAACAAAGAAAGGATTCATGGCCGTTACTGCACATTATGTTGATTTTGAGTGGAAATTGAAAAGCCGGATTGTGAGGTATGTTTTAATTCATTTGCATAATGTTTCAGTATTTTGTTTTTTAATCAACGTTTATAATTGGCTTTTATTGGTGAATTTTTATGACAAGTTTATTTTTATTCTTTTTAATTTAGGTTTATTTATGTTCCTCCTCCACATAGTAGTGATGTCCTTACAGAATACCTTGTTAAAGCATTGATTGATTTAAACTTATATTATGCTTGTCACTTAAACACACTAAATGTTTGACTCTTGATTGTCCCACTAGATGGAATTCAACTTATATTATGCTTGAAACGGCTTTGTTGTATAAAGTTGTATTTCCACGGTTGAAACAAAAAGAGAGATCATATAATTGTTTACCAAGTGAGGAAGATTGGAGAAGAGTAGAAAGAATTACCGAGAAATTGAAAGTGTTCTATAATGTAAGGGTAATGTTTTCTAGTACTTCTTGTCCTACGGCGAATGAGTTTTTTGTAAAAGTTTGTGAGCTTAAGTTGGCATTAAACACTTGGGTTAGTGATTCCGAAACCTTTATTTCCGATATGGCGAAAAGGATGATTAAGAAGTACAATAAGTATTGGGGTGAATGCCATTTAACTTTAGAGATTGCATGTGTTTTAGATCCAAGATTTAAGTTAAAGCTTCTTGAGTACTTTCTACCCCTTATCTATGGTGAGTTGGCTTCCTTGAGATTGAAAAGGTTTGGAATATTTGTTATGATTTGTTAAATGAGTACCAAAGTATGGGACATTCAAGGGAAAATGTTGTTGGTGGAACATCTTCTTCCAACTCTTCGTGTCTTGGTTCGATTCCAAGTGACTCTCTCTCGGGTTTTGACATGTTTGTTAGTACTACTTCTAGTCAAATCGATGCAAAATCGGAATTGGACCATTATTTGGACGAGATAGTATTGCCAAGAATTCCTAAGTTTGATATTTTTGGATGGTGTAAAACAAATGGTATTAAATTTCCAACTTTACAAAAAATGGCAAGGGACATAATCGCTATCCCAGTTACAAGTGTTGCTTCGGAGTCGGTTTTTAGCACAAGTGGAAGATTGATTAGCCCACATTGGAGTAGATTGACCCCTAATACATTGGAAGCATTGATGTGTGCTCAAAATTGGTTTCGAAATGAAAATATTGGTAACTATTCAAATTTTATATCTTTTCATTTTTGTAAATTATTAATTTTAATATGTATGTTCTAATCACTTTTTGAATGTAGGACTCTCTTTGAAGGTGGAGGATGAGGAAAATATGGCAACTTGCAATGAAGATAGTGATGTTTGATCGAGTAAGTATAGCTTAACTTAATTATTTGTTGACTATATTAGTATTATTAATTAACTGTTATTTTCATGTAGGTTTGAGGTTTCCGGCTTAGCTTAGAGATGGTGGAAGTTGGATTTAAGCTTTGTGGAATTTGAAGCTTTGTGAAATTTGTTTGTGACATTTGAAGCTTATTGGTTTTTAAGAATTGTTTTATTTGGGATTGTAATATTTGAAACTTATTTTGTTTTAGCGTAAGGGTACTAGTTATGAGTTTGTTTAATTTCCACTTTTGAGATGTTTTTGAATGCCCAGCAAGTATGGAGTTTGTGAACTTGATATGTATGGTAGTAAGTGAACTGGTATTAGTTTTTCATTCCCAGTTGAAGTTTCCTAGAGCTAGTAAGAAGTAACAGGTTGTGAGTTGTTATTTCCTTTTCAAAGTATTGAATTTGTTTAATTTGAGTTGCAGGTTGGGCTTTAGATTGATTGGGCTGAAGCCCAATAGTTTGTGCTTTTTACATTTGTCCAAGGGAAAGGAAGGGGGCGGGGCGGGTTCGGGTGAATGGTTAATTCTCGCAGATCGGGTTCGGTTAAAGGCAAACCCGCCCCGAACCCGACCCATTGCCATCCCTATACTTGAGCTGTCAGTACACAACACAAAGAGAAGCATCCGATAGCATTTCAAAGATTGCATGTTTTTCATGTAGAGGCTTTGACCAATAACGACAGACATTTTTGATACCCGCCTGAAGGTCCTTGGATTTTCGCTAGACCAAAAATGCCCCTACCTACAATTCCACCGCCCTGCGAGTGCCTTGTGCGCTTGATGGATGCAATATCTAAAAATCTAAAAATAAAAATAAAATAAAATCTGAAACCACCGTTTTAACCGTATCGTGTCAACACGAATCAAACAAGTACACAAACATATTACTCAAACTATAGAAAATAAAATATTCTGTGGTAACACTGTCCCCATAGATGGTTGTTAGATTACCCTCTTGCACATATTTTACGCACTGGTGGAGGGTGGAGGCTACCCCGTTGACTTTATGGAGCCATGGGCGCCCCAATAGGGCGGTGAAGGATATGGGGATGTCGAGTACTTGGAAGTCGGTTGGCATCATCTGTTTTCCAAACCAAAGGTTCAGGGTGGCCACCCCTAGGACTGAGCGGGCCGTGGAATCATAAGCCTTGACGGTGATCATAGAAGGCTTTAGGTCGGTGGGCTTTAGACTATGTAGATCCATCATCTTAGCCGGGAGGACATTCATGGTAGAGCCATTATCAACCAAAACCCGAGGAAGGCGACGCTCATCCAATTGCACCATGATGTAGAGGGATTCATTGTGGTTAGCCCCAACTTTCGGCAAGTCCAAGTCCGTGAATGTGATGACATTCCCATATTGAACACTTCCAATCATTTGCACGGCCTCTTCGGGGGTAGCCGTGGTGGGTACCATAGTTTGGGCCAAGCATTCCTCCAATTTAAGCTTGTGAGGGTAGGAGGAAGTGAGGAGGGACCACAAATATATGTTAGCTTGTGTCCTCTTGAGTTGGGTTAAGACGGGATCCTCTTCTCCGGAATCTAGGGCTTTTGCCTCACTAGCAAGAGGGGAAGGCATTCGGTGTTCTGGTGGCGGCGGTTTCTTAGGGTTCTCCGTGTGCACCTGCCCGGATCGATTCAGTATACTCACTTCAAATGGGTCGTCAACCTCTTCCGCCCCTTTTTCGAGTGACGAGGGGTTTTGGGTACCATATGGCCATGCTTCCCTTCTTAACTCATTCACCATGACCATTCTTTTCGGGGTGTTTGCCGACTCGCGGATCTTTTCTAAAGAGACAGGGTGGTGGCTTTGGCTCCTCTCAACTCCTACGGTTTTACGGAGTTTTTCTAGAGTAAGCATGCAACAGTAGTAATCTGGGAATATGGACCCGTCAATCAGCGGTGGTGGTGGAGATAACGGTGGCAAAGCTAAGAAGTCATCTAAGGCCGTAAAACCTTCTTCTTCCAATCTCGGGGAAGGAATACAAGGAGGCACATTTGAAGATACCTCATCATCATCACTTTCACATAAGATTCAGAGCTCCTCAGAGCTCCTCATGGGGCATAGAGCTAATGGCACCTTTCATTCGGGCGAGATACCCTTCATAGTTGGAGACTTCCGGAGTTTTTGCAATTTCGGACCCATTCCTCCCATTGGGGTGACCCACTTGTTTAACTGTCCTTTTGCCGGTGGATGAACTACATGCTTCAATGACATGGAAGAAATCACCGTGCGGAGGATAAATCCCATTTGAGCCCTGGCTCTCGCTGTCCAACGTGCTCTTAACGGACTTTTCCATTTCCTCCATGCATTCTTCGAACGTTAGCTTATGCTCGGTGAGCGTTATCACGATCAACTCATCGGCATTTTGGTGGGGGACCCTTGCGCTCATCATATTGGCAATCATAGAGTCGGATGGGCATTTCATGTTTCCTTCCTGCACACATGTCCATAGGGTTTCCTTCCATTCCTCCCCAATCTCAGTCATCGGGACATTGAATTCCAAAAGGTTTATCGGTGTCGGCTCTCCGAACTCAATCATGTTCACATCGGCTGGCCCAAATTCAATCATATTAATGCCATGGTTGTTGGGGAAGGGGTTGTTGATCACATTTGGACTTCGGGGGCATTCAAGCTTCCCTTTGGCGATCAAGTCTATGATGATACGTTTTATAGCGGGGCAATCATCGGTGTCATACCCATGGTAGCTGTGGAATGCGTTACTCTTGTCAAGGTACCTCTCGGGATTTCTGGGTTGGAAGTTAACCAGGGGTTTGGCAAGGCCTTGTTTAACTAACCCCTCAAATACCTTTCCCAAGGGCATCCCAAAGTCCTCGAATCTAACATACGGGCGTCTTTCCCAGTTCCTAGCCTTTTGCAGAGTTTGCCTCGGATTTCCCCTTGGATATTGTTTACAGCTCCCACGGCTTCCTTCCCTTTGCCGCCTGTCGGGGGACGATATCTGTAGGAGTTGCCACTGGCCTGAGTAGAAGATTGCTCGTTGAGGGTCTTCTCGAATTTAGACCCGAAAGTGACCATTGCCCGGAGGTTGGGGTAAAAATGATGACTGATCAAGGCCCGCAGCTTAGGTTTCAAGCATGATTGGAAAATGTCTAATTTTTCTTCTTCTGTGGGCGGATTGGAAATCTCCCCAAGTTTATAATTCCACCTCTTGTAGAATTCCCCTATTGGTTCATCTCCTTTTTGCAAGGTGCTGCAGATCAACCCGGTTAGTTTCCCACTCTAGGTTTGACCAGTATTTGGTGAGGAATGCTTCTTTGATTGCATCCCAGGTTGCTCGGGATTCATCTTTTAAGTGAAAGAACCACTTAAAGGCGTTTCCTCTCAAGGACAGTTGGAAGTGATCGGCCATTTGCTGCATGGTACACCCTTTCGCTCTCATGGCTAAAGTGTAAGCATTGAAATGAGTCTGGGGACAGGCAGTTCCGTCAAATTTGTCTATCTCTGGCATTTTGAACTTGTGAGGCAGAGGAAAAATCTTGTTGGGGTCGGTGAGCCCCAAGGAGGATTTCCTTTTGTTCATCCCCTCAAATCTCTCTTCCATCTGTTTTAATCTCTCTACCAACCACCCCATCTGGGGGTGTGGGCTTGAGTTGATTGATCCCACGGTTTGGGTCGTTACTAGCATTGTGGCGGGAGGTGAAGTGGTGGATGGGACCATTGAGGAGGATTTTGAGGTGGCAAATGGGTGTAGACTTACCCTGGTGCCGGGTTACTTATCGGGATATATGGTGGGATAGCCTCAGGGACTTGGGCCATTGGGTGGTAAAGTGGGTAAGGCACTTCTCGGGATGTGGTTGGCAAATCCGGAGGTGGCAGGCCAATGGTAGCTGGAGCCAAGGGTGCTCGGCTACTTGGGATTGTGTCATACAAGTTGAACCCCAGCGGGTATACGGGAAAACCGCCCGGCGGGACAAATGAAGCGTGAGTGGTAGGCACATTTTGGTGAGTGGTAGCTTGGAATGTGGGACGTGAGGTTTCCACATTTGGGTAAGCTTGAGGGGGCGGAACCCGGTTATATCCTTGGGGCTGCTCATTCTCAATTCCCTCTTCATCAGTGATCTCCACAAAACTTCCGTCATTTTCAAACACAACGGCTACCCCTCTCTGCCTCATGGCCTCCATAACCCTATTCTTCATATCCTCATGATGTTTCCTGACATTCTCTTCCCGGGCCCTGGCGGCCTCTAGAGCTTGTACCAGCTCTTCCCTACTAAGACCATTCGGATCTGCTGCGTTGTCACCCCCACTACTACTTCCTGCCGGACTAGCCATTCGGAGAAGTCTGAGTGAAGCTGCTGATGAACTGTCAGACTCGGCACTAATCAGACGATGACCCGGAACTCTGACCCACTTCTTACGAGCTGCGGAGGAGAAGGAGGCTCATTTCAGACTTGGGTATCAACTCGGGTTGGTGTTTGGGAGAATGGGTTTAGGTTCATGCAACATGACGGTTCATTATTATTAATTATGTTCATGTTTACTTAAAACACATTTATTCTTAGCTGGTTGGAAAAGATTTCTCTTCTTTTTCGCAACTATTCTAGATCCTGGATCAGTGGAGGCCATCACTACGCCTATAGACCCCTCGTTTTTCACCTGCCTTGCACGCTCCCAAGGATGGACTGTCCCGGGCGAGGGTCCTATAGGGCAAGCGGCTTCCACCGACCGAAATTAACGATCCTAGGGTCTAGTGCATTGTGAGGTTTCCAATGTGCGATCCATTCCAATCATGATTAAGCCCCGGTTAAGATCGAGATTCGTCTTAGGGACTTAAGGGACTTCCGGCATAACCTCATCTTTGATGAGGGCTCTCGAGCATTATCCCTGGGCTTAAGGATGATTAGTATGGACCATTCATTAGGGCTCGACAACACGGTGTCACCCTATCCTTAATACCTGACCTAGGTTAATTACGGTCAACATCAACGCGTAAGTCAAGGACCGGGTCAAAGTCGACCATGGTCACACTTGCTTTCACAAGGAGTCATGACTCAGGCATTAACTTGGCCATGATTAACCTTAGACACGCATTAATGATGTGGCAATGTGAGCTAGACCAAAAACCAACCGAAGTTACGGTATTTGTGTGTCACAGACAAGGTGGTTGACTCGGCTCGGAAGGGGAGGTGGAATGGACCCGTGCACGCTAGAAGGGCATAAGAGCACCAATCAAGCTGCATCGTGGCATCCATCCCGGGTTTGAAGGGTATTTGGAACGTGCAAGGTCAAGTGCGCGTAGTGTGAAGCCTTCTATGTTCCCTTTTGAGTCAAAATAGAAATTTTCCAATCCGTTTTGACATTATGAGCAATGCATAGTCAATGTAATGAACAAATATGAACAATCATGAATGGGCTATTTATACAAGCAATCAAACAAGAATCGTATGAACAAAGCCAAAACTTGCATGTACAACAAATTGTGCCAACCAAAGAATCCTTTGAAATCAACATCTTTCAAGAAGAACAATTCTTTTGAAAATCATTTGCAAAACAAGTTGTGTACAACAAAGAATTCAAAAATCTTTTACAAAATGGGTTATGCACAAGGAGGTTTTGAAAATCCAAATTTATGTCCAAAAGTTTGTGCATGACAAAGCTTCAAAAACCAAGTTTTCGCTAGAAAAGAGGAAGGTAATGTGCACAAACCAAGCAGTAAATGGAACCTGGAAATGCAGAAGCCAAAGGGACATAGAATGTTCCTGCCCTACACAAAATTGTTAAATTTTGGAACATTATGTTCCCTGCCCAACATAGCCGTACTGCTATAGAATGCTGGCAATTATTTTTTTTTTGCAGTTTTTCATCTTCTGATCATCAAGCCCCAGTTTATTGCACATCCAGGACAGTTTCCACTCCAGAAAGTTTAAACAGAAACTCAGCACACACAAAACAAGCACAAAAGTTAACGGAAACGGGGGACGTGTCACGACCCGAAAACCCGTCTCTATTTTATTGATAAATAATTATTTATTTATTTATTTAATTGATTTAAATATTTATGTGCGCATTTTATAGCTCATAATATTAATTTGTGTCTAGCATTATTTGGTTGATATTGTGTTAAGTGGGTAGTAGGGAATTTGGTTTGGGTTATTTGTTAGTAGAGTGAGGGGGCCTAAGTGTAAGTTTTTAAATAATCTTTCTCCTACTCCCTCCCTACTCCCCTCTTCTCCCTCACCCTCTCCCTCATTCCCAGCACACTCTATTTCTCTCTCTCTCCATAGTTGTGAAAAAGGTAAGAATTCTCTCTCTCATTCTTCCTCCATTTTGATCATCCTCCTCCCTCTATTTCTTATTGCTCATTTTATGAAATATGTTTAGATCGTCGATAGGATCGCGTAGAACCAAAAATATTTGAATTCCGTCACCTTTGAGAAATCCGGGTAAGTTGCTTTTCCCCATTTTTATGCTAAAGTGTTCATATCATGTTCATATAATGCTTAAGGTGTTAAATTTGATGTTTGGTTGAGTTTGGGATCTATTTGAGAGTTATTTGTGTTTTGGTTAAAAAATGGTGTTTTGGGAATGTGGAGATTTAATCTTGGTTTGAATTGTTGGATGATGTTGTTTATATCCCCTATAAGCTTAGTTGTTGTTTTGGTTCATTATGGAACTTGTTAAAAGAGTTGATTTTGAGAATTTGTGAAATGGTATGGAAAAAATGGATGAACCCAGCTGAAATCCTTCCCAGCCCGGCGACCAGGCGCCCGCCCGCGCTGAGCCAGGCGCCCGCCCGCCCTTCCTTTTTCTACGGCCAAACCTTCTGGGCAAATAAGCGCGCGCCCGACCCCTGGCAAGCGCCCGCCCGCCCTGTTTCAGGAAATTCTTCCCTTTTGCTTGTTTAAACTAGATTGCTTCCCTAGTTTTAATTTGTCTACTCAAATTAACTTAAGTTAACATCGTGGAACACCTTATTGATTGGAATTGGTTCTTTTGTGAATAAAAATGTTATGGAATTTGATTAAGTATCGTTTCGAGAATGTGGGCCATCTTTGATGCGTTGTTTGGATTGGTTTACCTTTGTGGTGATTTATTTGGAATGGTTCCCTACTTTGGAATCATTAGTTGTTTATCGTGCTAGTATTTTATTACTTAGCCTTTACTTGAAAGTCCAGCTGGTATTTGTGTGTGTGTTTCGGGCGATGCGAAACATTATGATGGCACAAGCCAAGTCCATTATGATGTTGACCATTGTTTTGCCCAATTATTACCCTCCTCCAGATTGGCCTTGGATGTGAGATGAGCTAGCTCCTTTGTGAGCATTCTAGCTGTTCGGTTTGGGATATGACTTTGTGTCATATTCCCTTGCCATTATTGGTTATTGGTTCCGGTACCGGGGGATTTTCTCTTCAAGCTTTCATGCTACTACGAAGATGTTGATTGTTGATTATTGAAGCTGCGCAGCGACCTTTATTTGGTTCTTTCAGTTGGGAAACCTTGGCTAATATCCTTTGTTAATTGTTTATTTCCGCTGCTATCTGTTAAATGATAATTGATATGTGCTATGTGATTTATTATTGATTATTGCATCATAGCATGTCATGTAGTTGCATTAGTAACTTATTGAGATTTATCTCACCCCCTTTTCTTTTGTCTTTGTTTTTCCTTAACCCCCCAGGTGGAAATTAGACTCGCTGATCACGAGACAGGACGTCGAGTGTGGATATAGCTTTTGGGGAAGGTTGTTATTCGGTTTGCATTATTTAAATGTAAAACTTTGGGATAGTGTCACCAAACAATGACGTCGTTAAGAATTGTACATGTTATATTTTGGGGTATAAGCTGGTGGAGCTTATGTTAGTGGTACTTTGTTATTATTAAACTGTAATTTACAAAACCGAAGACGATTCGTCATCAACAACAGGGTTTATTCAGAATTGGGTCAAGGACATTGATTCCTCAGTATGGGTTACTCTCTAAATTCTAAACTTTACTTGCCGCAGTATTGCTTTCAAAATGATTTTCAAAATACCTCAAACGACCGTTTTGTGTGTTTTGGAGTCGAACTACGTTTGGTATGATTTGCTTCCGAGGAATACATAGGCATCTATATAGCATGACCATACCCAAAGTTCTAAATGGTGTCTTTTCTATCGACGATGTTACTTCTTTCATAAGTATCGTCGCCAAGGGGCTCTATAGACACCCCACTTTGAACACACAATCATAATTACACCACTTCTGTGTCTCGCCTTTGATTTGGGTCAAAACTCGTTAAGTTTGACATGCTTCATTAAGTTTCTGACTGACTCCGTTAGTCAGGGGCCAAAATGAACATTAAAACCTCAGAAGAGGGCAAAATTGTGATTCCAGCATAAGATGTAACGACCCCAAAACCCGACACTATTTTCTTGGTCATAAATTAAATTTATGTGTTGCATATTAATTCTTGCATTTTATTACTTGTGTTTTATTTGGTGAGAATTTAAATGGGTTAAATGATTTATGTGATTAGGTTAAATTAAGGAGGTCCTTGGTGTTAGTTTGAATTGTAGGGGCTTTAGTGGAAATTTAAGTTAAGGGGTTTATGTGTTTCAAGTGAGAGTGGAGGGGCCTAAGGGAAACTTTTAAAATATCAAACTCATTCTTATCCCATCTTCCTCTCTCTCTGCGTGTTCCCACACTCATAATCTCCCTTTCCTAAATTTTGTTCTGATTTAAAAGAAAAAGAAGAGAAGGTAAGAACTTCATCTTAATTAATTTCTTTCTTTTTAATTATTACTCCATTTTAAAATCTAATTACACCAAAATGTTCAGGGTGTTGAGTAGATCATTTCTACCCGATTAGAAAATAATTTCATCGATACTTTCCCCGTAGTAGGTAAGTTACTATTCCCCCTTTTATTATTAAAATGCTCATATACATATTATATGGTACTTTGTGTGGTGAATGTTGCTTTGTGATATGTTTTGGTGAAAGTTGATGTTGTGTTGCTAAAAAAACTATTTTAGTATTGTCTAACTCAGTTGTGTTGAGTTATAATTAGTAAGATAGAAGTTGGGGTAGTACTTTTGGGACGGTGGAACAGAGGGAGTATAATTTATTTAAGTTTTCGCCTGCGAAGTGTGCTGGGCAGCCGCCCAAAATGGGCGTGCGGCTGCACAATTTACTGGAAGGTTTTGGCCGTGGAACAGGGGATTTTGGGCGGCCGCACAGGTGGGTGTGGGCGACCGCCTAAGTTGCTGAAAAACTTAAATGTTCCAATTGAATTGATTTAGAGTTCAATCTTGTCTAGGTCTTAGGTGATATCCTAGGATACCTAGAGGGTTATTGTGGAATACCAAAGTGCTAGAAATGGGTCCGTTGTGTTCGAGTTTGAAATGATGTAACCGTTTAGGTTCATTTTGGGTGTTGTACATCTTTATGATGCTTTCATGGGTTTCCTACTTTGAAATCCCTTGTGTGAGAAATGTGTTTAACGTACTTGGTTATTGAGCTCTTTATGGGCAGCTTATCATCTTTATGATGTACCTAGTATGGTTCCCTGTTTTGGAATCATACACCGATTGTGCAATAGTTAAAAATGGTCCAGTTGGTCTTATTTGGTAGAGTCGGGAAGTGATGAATATTATAATGGCACACGAGTCAAGTTCAGTATAATGTTTGTCACTGGTAACCCATGTTTTTCCCCTTTCTGATTGTGTGTACCTAGTATGGTTCCCTGTTTTGGAATCATACACCGATTGTGCAATAGTTAAAAATGGTCCAGTTGGTCTTATTTGGTAGAGTCGGGCAGTGATGAATATTATAATGGCACACGAGTCAAGTTCAGTATAATGTTTGTCACTGGTAACCCACGTTTTTCCCCTTCCTGATTGTGTGGTTGGGATGAGCTAGCTCCCTTGTGTGAGTATTATAGCTACACTTTTAGGGTTATGACTTTGTGTCATTTTCCCACCGTTGTTCTTGTTGTTGTTTGGTTCCGGAACCCCTGCTCAGCTCTTCGATGCTGCCTGTTGATGCTACTTAGATTATTATATCCTTGTGGGAGAACCTTAGCTCAGTATCCTTTGTAACGTGTTTATTTCTGTCTAATGTGCTGTATGATGAGTTGGTCGTTATTTCCAACCGGTATGGGACTGTTGGTGATAGGGAGCCTCTCATGTTATGTGCTATGTGATTTCTTATCATGAATGCTCATTTGAAGTTATCATGTATAACATGCCATGTAGTTGCATATTAGTAACTTACTGAGATTTATCTCACCCCGTTCCCTTTCCATTTGTTTTCCGTAGATTGGGGCGAGCCAGGGACTAGGCCACGTTGAGCTTGGGGGGAGGACGTCGAGTTGGTAAGCTATTTTGGGGAAGAGATGATTTTGGGTTACATTATGTAAATGTAAAACCTTTGGGGTAGCATAATCGAGATCCTTATGTCTATCATCTTTTGGATACACTTTTAAGTGATTGTAAATTTTGTAAGTAAAGTGTGTGAGCCTTGAGGCTATGTATCTTGTGTTGTTTATAGGTTATAAATGAAGTGTTAGAAGTGTTTTTAAATTTTATCAAGTTTGGTATTAATGAATATTTAAGAAAGGACATTTCAAAAATAAAATGTGAATTATGACATCTTCCGTGCGTGTCCCGGTCGTGGGGGCCAAGTAGGACCCCGGGTTAGGGCGCGACAGTTGGTATCAGAGCTAGGTTATAGATAGTCTAGAATGATTATGTGACCTAGGAGGGTAGTTGTGTGTGGAGTGAGTAACGTTGAGTGTTTTATGCAGGTACTCAGTTAAAATGGTGAGAACTGATGATGATCCGGAAAATGTGAGGGATGAGACTCGAAATATGTTTCAAGGATTGTTTGAGGCAGCGATGAAAGCAATAAATGATCAGAGACTGGGAGGAGATCAAGCACCTCCGAGGAATGGACTTGAACAGTTTCTGAAGATGAAACCAATTGGTTATGATGGTGAACCGGATGTAACTAAAGTCGAAAGATGGATTGAAGAAGCAATGGAAAAGATATTTGATGTTTTGAGATGTCTTGATGAAGATCGAGTGAGATTTGCTACTTATAAACTGACTGGAGCTGCAGAACATTGGTGGAAAGCATTAAAAACTAGTTGGGATGATACTCATGTACCTTATACTTGGGAGAATTTTCTGAAGAAATTCAAGGAGCATTTCATTCCTAGAGTGGATCAAGATAGAAAAGAGGTGGAATTTCTTAATCTGGAACAAAATTCTATGTCTGTAGGTCAGTATGCGGCTAAGTTTACTGAGCTATCCAGATATTGTACTCATCTAGTTGCAACCGAAGAGAGGAAAGCAACGAGGTTTGTGAAGGGATTGAAGACTTTGATTCGAACTCAGTTAGTATCTCATAAACTTCAAGAGTTCCAAGATGCAGTGGATCGTGCCTATCAGGTGGAGCATGACATTGAGGAGCATAAGAGGAAAACTGAATTGTTGAATGTTGGAAGGCAAGGAAGACAACCACAACGTGGGGATAATCGTGGAGGTCAGGGAATGCCATCGCAGTTTAGAGGACAACCACAGGTGCAACCAAATGTGAGAAATCAAAGTAGTACTTCGGGGAATCAGAATAAGATGATATGTCCTTATTGTCAGAAGGCATGGCATACGGAGGAAAGATGTTGGAAGAAGCAAGGGAAGTGTGTGAATTGTGGGCAGTTTGGGCATTTTCAGAGAGAGTGTCCTAAACCAAAAAGTCAACCATATGGGGGTGGCACCGGGACTTCACAGGGTCAAAAAAAGGGATGCTTTTGGGAGGCCTAAAGTTTAAGGCCGTGTCTTTGCCATCAATCAGCAACAGGCTTCAGATGCCTCAACAGTTATTGGAGGTATTATTTTTATAGCGAGTTTGAGAGCACGCGCACTTATAGACCCTGGCTCATCGCATTCATATGTTTCTATGCATTTTGCATCTTGATTGCATTCTTCTTCTAAGTCTTTGCCTTATGTGCTAGAAGTGTCGACTCCTATGGGATAATGTTTGATTACTGATAAGGTGTTACGTGTTTGTGATGTGCTTATATGTGATCATGTGTTACATGCTGATTTAGTAGTGTTACCACTACAAGATTTTGATGTTATTTTGGGTATGGATTGGTTAAGCAAGTATCATGCTTCAGTTGATTGTCGTAAGAAAGTTGTTACATTTTCCATCCCTAATATGCCAGAGTTTATTTTTGAGGCCGTTCCTTCGGGTAGGGATATACGTGTTATTTCTTATGTGAAAGCTAGAAAGTTATTGCGTCGTGGTTGTGTTGGGTATTTGGCTAGTGTTTTGGATACTACGAAAGAGTTCCCTGGGTTAGAGGATGTGCATGTGTAAGAGCCCGCGCCCGTACCCGCGTGGGGATCCGTGCAAAACGCGGCTGGAATCCGCTCGGTTTCTCATAATGGTTACCCTCCTTTGGTTTTGAAAATCAGAGAGTCGCCACCTCATTTTATTAAGGAAAATAGAGATAAAACCTTTGTTGAGAAAAAGAAGTGGGTTCGGGGGCTAAGTTACGAGAGGAGAAGGTGATTAGCAGCACTCCGCTCGCCCTTACAGTCTCTAGCATGCTTCCGCCTACGCTTCATTTTATTTTCCTTTTGATAGATGCGTTTTATGTCCTAACTTTTAGAAAAAACGTGCGTTATGTACAGAGGAGTCTCCTAGTCTAGGTACGTTCATTTTAATTCACAACCGGGAATCGGTTTGGGTGGATTTCCCGATTGGTGTTAGAAAATGGTTTTGAACGTGTTAAAAAAGAAAAAACGTCCACGGGGAGGGGAATTATGTACAGTAGGGGATATACATGTATACACAAAAAGTGGGAAACAAATCCCATAAATAAAATGAATGTCCTCGCGACGGAGCGTTTGTGGATCTTGACGTCGTCGTTGTCCGTCCCGAGCCGCGGTACCTGCCCTAAAATAACCCCTATCCAAAACTACAAATTGGGGATTTCTCCCTGAATGTTATATATCATTGTGAAGTTTTTATGGATTTTTTGGATTAAATTTTGACCCCAAATATTGACAAGAAAATGCATCACAAAATCTGCCCAGAAAATATTCACAGGAAACATGGCACATTGATCACCAATTTTAACTATTTTAACTAGTGAATCTGAAGAAACACCAAAAATTAAAGTTGAAGAACACATATTGATAATGAATATACAAAATTTGGAGCCAATAAAGTATGTTTAAGTCGCTCAAAATATCTCTGACATTTTAATGTCAGAAGCTGGAAGTACAGTGTCTGAAATTTGGTGGTCTAAACAAGAGAGGAAGAATGGAACTTTTACAGGTACAAAAAATATATAAAAAATATTACACTTTCCTTAGTTCGTTGGGAACAAAATTTGTGTTCTGACTTATCCAAAAGACCAGGTTTTGACAGAGTTTTAAATACAAGAAGGCAGCATGGTACAGAGAAAGATACACTGGACAGCACATCTAGAACTCAAAGATAAGCATGAAAACCTATTCTAAACATGTAATATGAACATGAAACTTCACAATAATGTAATTTAACACATTATGAACAACTTTTGTGTTTTGATCTAGATCTATAAACAAAGTTATGATAGAGAAAACAGCACATCAAAATCCTTGGTTGAAACTAAACATGCTGGGCAGATTATATATGGCATGAAGATGGAGGTCAAAACATGGCATAAACTTGGAACAAACCCATGGAACTTAGGGAACTTGTTTATTGATATATTATTAACATTATCATGTGTCTATTTATGAACAAACATAAATAAAAATGAGAATAAACAACAAAGAAGGAGATGAGGGCAGAATATACACATGCTGAGCAAATGGACTATATCTTGCTGGGATTTGAGATCTAAAGCATGAGATTAACACCAAAATGAACTCAAGACATATATACACATGCTACGACTGAAGTATGAACATTTAGAATATATAGAACATGTTTATTTACAAAGTAAAAACATAGATTACATAGGTAATAAGGGGAATCTAGTCACTAGTTGACTAGATTCCCAAACAACTCATTTAAACTTACATTTTATCAAATCTATGATATATAAAAAGGAAACTTACCTAGATTAAGAGAGGGTGGTGTGCTTCCTTTGTCTCCAAGGGAAGACTTTTTTTTTTGTTTGATTGAAGTTGTTGTTTTGGTTGTGGTTGTGGTTGTTGTTGTTGTTGTTGTTGTTGTTGTTGCTTGTTGTTGTTGTTGCTTGAGATTTGAAAGGGTTGTTTGAGGTGTTTGGGTGGCGGTTTAGTAGTGGAGGAGTGGTGGTAGTGGTGGTGGAATGGTGGTAGTAAGACCAAGAGTGAAAGTGTATGGAGGGAGTGTGTAGTGTAATGTGTGTGTTGAATGAGAGTGTTGAATGACCCCCCTTTTCTTGGATCAACATAGGAAGTATATGGAGGAGGGAGGTGATATTTCTTGGACCAAAATGCCCCTAGAGTAGGGGTAGTATGGGGGGTAAGGTCTCTTGCCCGAAATTCATGCCAAGGGGTGGAAAAATTGGCCAAAAATGATGGTGTTGCTTTGACTTGGTGATTTCCACTTTTTGAAATGCCACTTGTCCATTTTTGATTGATTTTTGGCCCATGTGACCCCCCCTAATGCAGCCATATGTCCAGGAAATGTGGGAGTAAACATGTCATTATTTCCGGCTCTGTGTTCCCGCTCCGCAACAGCTTGCAACTGCTCCGTCGTGCGCGTTCCGGTGTCCCGGTTGTCCGCGGGTTCAACACAAAAGTTGCTCTTCTCAATTTTCTGGTCAAGATGGCATATCTAGATTATGTTAAAGAGTAAGAAATAAAATAATATAATTTTAAATGCAATGGATGACCGGTAAAAGGCGTTCTAGGGGTGCGGGGCCCGCCGTAGGGTCCCGACGCTCGATTTTCGAAGTATACGCCTGTTTACTCGGTTTTGAGCCCTGATCATGAATCCGGACATGGTTTTTCCATACGATGCACCGATAAGGCGTACGGTAATCCCGAACGGCCAAATCTGGGGTTTTAGGCCAATTATCGCGGTTAGACCGAATCAAATGGTTGGTTTTAGGGGTGCGAGATCGGGGTGTCTACAGAGCCCCTCGTCGTATTCACTTGTGATGTAAAGGGGATTCGACGATCCAATATAGACAACCGATCTCGTCTAGGGTTTGACGGCTGAGCCCAAAGTAGGGCTTCCTACGTATCCCTTTCAGGAATCAAGCCTCCGTAGTTCTACTCAAGCAAGCAAGCAGACACAATCAAATGGTCGAACTCGGGAACCCGAGATTCCTACGTATCTCTTGCGAGAATCAGACCAATCGTAGTTCGGATGGGGATGGATGATAGACTTATGAGTTGATGAGATCACATACATCTCTGAGTCTAGATTGGAATGGATGAGCGGCTTATGGGTTGGTGAGATCACATACATCTCCGAGCCGGGGTTGAGGTAACATCAATTCGATAGAACGTCCGACTGAAACTCTTGTTATCGAGCTCCCTACGTATCCCTTTCGAGAATCAAGTCGGGGCGTAGTTCTGAGGGAGGTCCAACCCGAGCGCTCGAGTGGACCAGAGAGTAACCAAACATTCGAGGGGGTCAAATTCGGGGGACGGCCGAACAGACCGGGGTAACCAAGCATTTTGAAAATGTCAAATTCGGGGGACGGCCGAATAGACCAGAGTAACCAAGCATTCGAGGGGGGTCAAATTCGGGGGACGGCCGAACAGACCAAAGTAACCAAATTTTTTGAGATTCAAGACATTTCAAACACTCGAGAGAAATATCATGAAAGAAAATTCAAGGATACGCTGCACGTTGTGGTTTTGCTCCAATCCTTTAGCTTTGAGATTGCAACGTGATGAGATTCTGAGCTTTGCCTTACAGTGAACCACTGTTAAGCGGGAACAGAGTTGATAAGCTCGGGAGCGCACCTGTTCAAGCATAAACATTTGCAAGCCACAAAAGTACTTATGCTAGTGCCAATTGCATTCATATTTGATAAATCAAGGATACGCTGCAAGCTGCTGCCATGGGGGGATCCTTTGGCTTTGTAGTTGCTATGTGATGAGATTTTTGATTCTTGGCTTGAGGAGAACGATCCAATTACCATGCTTTCATGTCTGGAACTGTTTGGATTTATCGTGGGGCCATCTCGGGTTTCTGCGAACTGCTTCGATGAGTGCATGAACAAACTTGCTTTGGGATATTTTGAGGCGTTTGTGGTCAAGCTCCCTTCTCAACATTTTGATGCGTTTTGTGGTCGGACCTGAGGTGACAGGTTGCCTACGTATCCCTTTCGGGAATCAGACCTTACGTAGTTCGAGTTTGTGAAAAACTCGAAAAACACAATTTGATTAGAACAAATGTGGTGTGATGTTGAAGAAGATATTCCTTGAGGGACTTAGACGTGACATGGCCTCGGAGATTGGATTTGAGTACCTGCATAAGACCTTTCACAAGCATACAGATATATCGTGACATTCATGTGCAGAGAGTGTGTCATACACGCAACCAAATCATCATGATTAAAAGATCGAGGGATAAAGAACATATCACGTTGAGAACTGCTCGCTTTCCATCATTTCGATGTGTTTGTGGTCGGACTCGCCGAAGCAAGCTGCCTACGTATCCCTTTTGGGAATCAGACCTTACGTAGTTCGAGTTTGTGAAAAACTCGAAAAACACAATTTGATTGGAACAAATGTTTTATTGGAGATGACCCTTCTTGCGATGGGGTACCTGCATGGGATTAGATTTGGACACCTGCAAAAGATTTTCACAAGTATGCAATATCATAGCGCGCATTTTTCACTTCAAAAACTTCTCATTGTCATTGATGATTGAAGGACTTCAAACGAGGATTTCCTTTGCAAATGATTTTGAAATTTAAATTTCGCCATCTTTTTTTTTCAGAATTGAAAACACTCCTCTTTTTTTTTTTTATTTGACACGTATGCATTGCTTGCATTTCAACCATCATTCTTTTTATAAAATGAAACAAAGTGTCTATGTGCAAAGAGGGAAAATCGGGAAAGGAATGAACTGTGCATTTTTCTTTTGAAAACTTTGCGAGGAATGGGAGTTGTGGTGAGATATATGGTGGAGCAGGAATGAATGTCTAGCGCGAGCACTCTAAAGGTCAATTCCCTACACCCATTTGATCAAGTTTACTCGACGGTGTCTCTCCTGGTGGATTGCTTTGAATTGCTCCAGATGTCGGTTGCGGAAGCCCAGTGCCTTTTCAGAATCAGCCCCCAGATCTTCAATCATGAAAGCCCCCACTTTGTCAAGGATCAGCCCCACATTTGACGACTCGTTTTCTGAGGACCTCGCTGTTTGTAAAAGCGGTCATAAGTTCTGAAGCCCCTACTGCTATCCCAAGGTGATTCTTATACTGTTCATCGGTTCGAGGCAGCTCCATGCCTTGATACTCATACTTCTTTGGGACCTAACTGTCGTTGAGAGTTGTTGCAGATTTGATGTTTCGCTGCTGGGAGTAACTCACACATTGTGATAGTCACATTTCCATTCGACGCTTTGATGGGGAAATCAACTGCCTTCGAGAATTAACCAATTATACACAGCCCCCAGTATTGCCGGTGATTGAGCTTTGTGACCTGTGGCCCAAACTGCTAATCTGAAAAACTTCCCTCCGATGATTCTCTTGAAAGGGACCTAACCATCTGTGACGGTTTGTCTCACAAATTCTGATGATTTTTGATGTTAAAACTTCCAAGGACCAACTATCTGTGAGAGTTGTCCTACCCCTGAGACGTTTTGCATTAACGGGGAACCCATCTATCATTTCTGAATCCTGACGCGCAGCCCCAGTTCACATTCATTCATTTGAGCATACTTCCCGATTTTGGATTTTGAGAGTCAGAGGATCACATTCCCTCGCCTCCCTTGCTGTGACAAATTACAGGAATTGACTGGGGAAGGCACAAGGCCAGTGTTTTGGGAAAGCAAAGAAAGATCCCGTGGGATCTTTGACATTGTGTTTGCGCAGAAAAAATTGACGGAAGGACGAGAGTAGGGGGAAGCCCCTAGACTCGAGGAAATTGCTCACATTCGAAATCAATGACTCAAGATTAGAATTCGCATTAATGGTCAAGTGCTTCAAAATCAAAAAGTTAATTTCTATTTTTTAGAAAAGATTTATTTGGACTCAAATTAGACCGTGACAAATCGAGATGAGAACACCACCAAACAATTGTAATTAGCACCGCCTGTTGACCTCGTGGGTGGGAGGTCCTTGTCGTCGTTGTCGCACTTTTTGAGATTGATTAGAGGCTGTATGACCTTTGGCCGCAGGGCTCCCTCAGTGTAAGGGTTTGGCAGAGCATGTTGGTCTCCAACAAAAGACACCAGTTGTCGTCGTTGATGGTGCTTGCCCAAATTCGAGAGATCGAGAACTTCTTCAATTTAGATTAGCCTCATATGCGCTGTACTCCTTGAAATTGATGACGTCACATGAGATTGCCGGACCCTCGGTCCATGCCTTGCCTTTGTGCAACAAGTGATAAAATCTTCATAATGAAATGCCAATTGCCGTCGCTGACGGCACACACATGAATTTGTAGTGTCGCGATATCCTTTCTAAAACAATTGAATTAAACAATAAAGCAAATGGAATATGTACCACAATAAATGACTAATGCTTCTTCTTCTTCTTTTTTTTTTTTTTTTTTTTTTTTTTTTTGACCTCCCCTTTTTTGCTTTCTTTCGATTTTTTTTTTTTACCTCCCCTTTTCTGCTCTCTTTCGATTTTTTTTTTTGCACTCAAGAAGAAACATCATAGCGTGCGGAATGAAACAATTTTTACAAAACATAAACATACAATATGCGAGAATTTACAATGCATCGTACATTAAAGGAAAATCGCCGACACTTGCTCTTGCATCAGTGTGATAATCTTCAGTCTTTACCATTTGATTGGCCTCTTTGATTATGTCCTTGATTGCACCCTAAAATCTTCGTTCGTCGGATGACTTTGTCGATCGCCTTCGTGAACTTCGTTTGTGAATTCCATTGAGCACTGTCAACCCTAGTTCTCCCCTCAATTAATCGCAGTCTAAAATTAGTCCATTTATTATCGTTTGCTTTTAATTAAGTGAGATTAATCATTTGTGGGACCAAATTTACAAAATACGTGATTATGAAGGCACTTGATTATAAAGCAAGTTCATTAACTGAAAACGTGTATTTACAAGACAAGCAAGCAAATAAATATATTACAGGAAAAGATGACACGCAAGCATGGATTTGGAAGACGAAAGAAAGAGTGAGCATTTTTTTAGAACGGGCCCGAAAGCAAAAGGGATAAGAGTTTGGGCGGTGTGCCCTATTCACAGCAAAAGAAGACATAATATCCCTTGGGTCAGTAAGCATTCCATCATTAGCAAAACATTTCCTCGAGTTGATAAACTGCGGTCATCATCTAACAAAAGAGAACTCCTTCCTTGGGGCTCAGTGAGCCCCTAGGATGACACCTTCGAACTTGAAGCCTTTGGGGGAGGCTTTGGGATAGCTTCTTTATCAATAAGGTCCTGGAGGGCGTGCTTGAGAGACCAACACGAGTCTGTATCGTGACCCCAAACTTGATGATACATGCAGAGCTTTGAGGGTCCCAAGATTTAGGGAACGGGTTGGGTAACTTATACCCTTCCATGGGCTTCATGATTCCCTGAGAAACCAAACTGTAAAAAACACTGGATATCGGGGCTCCAAATTCATCGAATTGTCTATCTTCCTTTCTAACCAAACTCTTCTCCTTAGCCTTGCCAGATGGGACAGGATTGTAAGCTTTCGGGGTTCCATACGGGTTTACACAATATGGAGTCACAGGCCTTGGGGCGTTACGATTGTCATAAGGCGGGTTGATTTGCGGTATGGGCTTCTCAATGATTTCCTCATCAATAAGGTTTTGGATTATATGATGGAGTTGAAAGCAATTGTCTTTGCTATGCCCTCTTGACTGATGAAACTCACAATGCACAGAATCATCCCAACGTTTTGGCAATGGATTTGGCGGCACATAACCTTCCATAGGTTTCAATAAGCCTCGAGCCATTAAGTCGTGGAGTATCACACTCATGGGAGCATACAATTCATCAAAGTGCCTATCATGACGACTGAACCTTCTCTGTGAGCGACTTGGTTTTTGATCCCTAACATTATGAAAACTCGAATTGTCATTTGTCATCTGTTGCGCATTATCATTACATGTCATGAACCTCGTATCTCGAGGGGAAGAAGAGTTGAGATCGGAACCGATATTTTGGAATTGGGGTGCTTGGAGCTCATTGAGCTCCAATTTACTTTGGTCCCTCAAGAGGCTCGCCATTTGATCTAACATCCCTTTCTGAAATTCTTGCATAAGGCTGATCATGCGATTGCTGTGTTCGTTCAAGCGCCATTCCAACCATTGTTCCACTGCATTCCTCGGCTCAATGTTAAGTGAGCCCCTAGCCCCATTTCCTGATTTTTGTCCGCTGTTGGCCATGCTTGATGAGAAAACCCGGAGTAGACCTTGATCAAAGTAATGTCTGGAACTGACCTTGAATGTCGCGCTAGAAAAAGAAGCGAGATTCTCCCTCTACAAAAATGGATTGGAAAAAGAATGTTTTAAATTTTTGAAATAGGCTTTCTTTTATGTACAAGAATAGAAGCACAAAGAGAAGAAAAATATAAAACTTTGAAACAACATTGTTTTTGAAAAAGGTTGAAGCGCAAGCAAAGCATAAAACCTAGGAAGCCGGACAAGCACCTCGCTTTGTTTTGACACGTTCAATGATTAAATCCTGGAATAGTGGATACCGTCTCCAAAGTATAGGACCAACGTTTTTCATCTGTACTAATGGCCGTCCGAAGCCCCTAGCGAAGGGCCTATACTCTTTCTGGGATCCACCATTCGGGTTACGGTCTATGTGAAGGTCTTGATAATTTCGGGTCAACCCAATCGTTCTAAATTATCCACACTTTAGGTTGTTTATAACTTTTTAGGAATGCATAGGGTTGAAGAGAAATTATTAGACAAAAACCGGCTTAAAGTCGAGGACCGTGTCATTTTGAAAATTCGGACATCGAGGCTTTTGATGGATGGATTGCATGTGGCTTACACCCGCAGCGACGACTAGTAGCCGCGCTTTGGGGCGGGAATGTCAACCGGGAGCCCTATCGGAGGATCGGTGACCCCCCTTCACTCACGTGGCTACACCCCCTAAGGTTTGTATGGTTTCTAAGTCGCAAGTTTGAAAACGTGAACCGTGTGTGAAGTCTCTAATTTTGAAAAATGATTTTTTGAAAGAAAGAAAGGATTTTTTTTTTTTGTTTTTTGTTTTCTTTTTATTTACACAAACAAAGAGAAGGTAAAAAACCTGCAAAACAAAGTTAGGACATGTATATACAACGCAAAAGCAAATAATGGCGGAAAACAAGCATTTGAGTCTAGCCCACTTTTGAAAAAAGTCCCCAGCAGAGTCGCCACTGTGAGAGCCCGCGCCCGTACCCGCGTAAGGATCCGTGCGAAACGCGGCTGGAATCCGCTCGGTTTCTCATAATGGTTACCCTCCTTTGGTTTTGAAAATCAGAGAGTCGCCACCTCATTTTATTAAGGAAAATAGAGATAAAACCTTTGTTGAGAAAAAGAAGTGGGTTCGGGGCTAAGTTACGAGAGGAGAAGGTGATTAGCAGCACTCCGCTCGCCCTTACGGTCTCTAGCATGCTTCCGCCTACGCTTCATTTTATTTTCCTTTTGATAGATGCGTTTTATGTCCTAACTTTTAGAAAAAACGTGCGTTATGTACAGAGGAGTCTCCTAGTCTAGGTACGTTCATTTTAATTCACAACCGGGAATCGGTTTGGGTGGATTTCCCGATTGGTGTTAGAAAATGGTTTTGAACGTGTTTAAAAAAGAAAAAAACGTCCACGGGGAGGGGAATTATGTACAGTAGGGGATATACATGTATACACAAAAAGTGGGAAACAAATCCCATAAATAAAATGAATGTCCTCGCGACGGAGCGTTTGTGGATCTTGACGTCGTCGTTGTCCGTCCCGAGCCGTGGTACCTGCCCTAAAATAACCCAAATCCAAAACTACAAATTGGGGATTTCTCCCTGAATGTTATATATCATTGTGAAGTTTTTATGGATTTTTTGGATTAAATTTTGACCCCAAATATTGACAAGAAAATGCATCACAAAATCTGCCCAGAAAATATTCACAGGAAACATGGCACATTGATCACCAATTTTAACTATTTTAACTAGTGAATCTGAAGAAACACCAAAAATTAAAGTTGAAGAAAACATATTGATAATGAATATACAAAAATTTGGAGCCAATAAAGTATGTTTAAGTCGCTCAAAATATCTCTGACATTTTAATGTCAGAAGCTGGAAGTACAGTGTCTGAAATTTGGTGGTCTAAACAAGAGAGGAAGAATGGAACTTTTACAGGTACAAAAAATATATAAAACATATTACACTTTCCTTAGTTCGTTGGGAACAAAATTTGTGTTCTGACTTAATCCAAAAGACCAGGTTTTGACAGAGTTTTAAATACAAGAAGGCAGCATGGTACAGAGAAAGATACACTGGACAGCACATCTAGAACTCAAAGATAAGCATGAAAACCTATTCTAAACATGTAATATGAACATGAAACTTCACAATAATGTACTTTAACACATTATGAACAACTTTTGTGTTTTGATCTAGATCTATAAACAAAGTTATGATAGAGAAAACAGCACATCAAAATCCTTGGTTGAAACTAAACATGCTGGGCAGATTATATATGGCATGAAGATGGAGGTCAAAACATGGCATAAACTTGGAACAAACCCATGGAACTTAGGGAACTTGTTTATTGATATATTATTAACATTATCATGTGTCTATTTATGAACAAACATAAATAAAAATGAGAATAAAAACAAAGAAGGAGATGAGGGCAGAATATACACATGCTGAGCAAATGGACTATATCTTGCTGGGATTTGAGATCTAAAGCATGAGATTAACACCAAAATGAACTCAAGACATATATACACGTGCTAGGACTGAAGTATGAACATTTAGAATATATAGAACATGTTTATTTACAAAGTAAAAACATAGATTACATAGGTAATAAGGGGAATCTAGTCACTAGTTGACTAGATTCCCAAACAACTCATTTAAACTTACATTTTATCAAATCTATGATATATAAAAAGGAAACTTACCTAGATTAAGAGAGGGTGGTGTGCTTCCTTTGTCTCTAAGGGAAGAATTTTTTTTTTGTTTGATTGAAGTTGTTGTTTTGGTTGTGGTTGTGGTTGTTGTTGTTGTTGTTGTTGTTGCTTGTTGTTGTTGTTGCTTGGGATTTGAAAGGGTTGTTTGAGGTTTTTGGGTGGCGGTTTAGTAGTGGAGGAGTGGTGGTAGTGGTGGTGGAATGGTGGTAGTAAGAGCAAGAGTGAAAGTGTATGGAGGGAGTGTGTAGTGTAATGTGTGTGTTGAATGAGAGTGTTGAATGACCCCCCTTTTCTTGGATCAACATAGGAAGTATATGGAGGAGGGAGGTGATATTTCTTGGACCAAAATGCCCCTAGAGTAGGGGTAGTATGGGGGGTAAGGTCTCTTGCCCGAAATTCATGCCAAGGGGTGGAAAAATTGGCCAAAAATGATGGTGTTGCTTTGACTTGGTGATTTCCACTTTTTGAAATGCCACTTGTCCATTTTTGATTGATTTTTGGCCCATGTGACCCCCCCTAATGCAGACATATGTCCAGGAAATGTGGGAGTAAACATGTCATTATTTCTGGCTCTGTGTTCCCGCTCCGCAACAGCTTGCAACTGCTCCGTCGTGCGCGTTCCGGTGTCCCGGTTGTCCGCGGGTTCAACACAAAAGTTGCTCTTCTCAATTTTCTGGTCAAGATGGCATATCTAGATTATGTTAAAGAGTAAGGAATAAAATAATATAATTTTAAATGCAATGGATGACCGGTAAAAGGCGTTCTAGGGGTGCGGGGCCCGCCGTAGGGTCCCGACGCTCGATTTTCGAAGTATACGCCTGTTTACTCGGTTTTGAGCCCTGATCATGAATCCGGACATGGTTTTTCCATCCGATGCACCGATAAGGCGTACGGTAATCCCGAACGGCCAAATCTGGGGTTTTAGGCCAATTATCGCGCTTAGACCGAATCAAATGGTTGGTTTTAGGGGTGCGAGATCGGGGTGTCTACAGCATGTGATTAAAGAGTTCCCTGATGTGTTCTCTATAGAGTATGCTATGCCTCCCGATAGGGAAATCGAGTTTTGTATTGATTTGCTTCCAGGTACAGCTTCAATCTCCGAGACACCGTATAGAATGGCTCTAGCTGAATTAAAAGAATCGAGAGTTCAGTTACAAGAATTGCTCGATAGGGGATTCATCCGACCCAATGTTTCACCGTGGGGAGCTCTAGTGTTGTTTGTTGAAAAGAAGGATGGATCTTTGAGATTGTGTATCGAATATCGGAAGCTGAATCAGGTAACTGTGAAGAATAAATATCCTTTGCCTCATATTGATGATTTGTTTGATCAACTGCAAGGTTCAACATTTTTTTTCGAAACTTGACTTGAGGAGTGGTTACCACCAGTTGAAGGATCGTTCTGAAGATATTCCCAAGACTGCCTTTCGTAGCAGGTATGGTCATTTTGAGTTTCTTGTCATGCCGTTTGGGTTAACAAATGCACCCGCAGTTTTTATGGACATGATGAACCGGGTTTTCAAGCCTTATCTTGACACTTTCGTGGTGGTATTCATTGATGATATTCTGGTGTATTCTAAATCTCAGGAGGAACATGAACAACATTTGGGAATGGTTTTGTCTGTGTTACGGGAGAAACAGTTATTTGCAAAGTTTAGCAAGTGTGCGTTTTGGCTTGATGAAGTTTCTTTTCTGGGGCATGTTGTTTCGAATAAAGGGATATCTGTTGATCCTTCTAAAATTGAAGCCATTGTTAATTGGAAAAGGTCGGGAACAGTAACTGAGATTCGAAGTTTCTTGGGTTTAGCGGGGTATTATCGAAGATTCATTGAGGGGTTTTCAAGAATTGTTACACCGTTGACCCAGTTGACTCGGAAAAATGTACCGTATGTGTGGAATGAAAAATGTCAAGTCAGTTTTGAAGAATTAAAGAAGAGGTTGACCACTGCTCCTATTCTCGCATTGCCTAAAGGGAATGATGATTTAGTTATTTACAGTGATGCTTCAAAGGAAGGTTTGGGGTGTGTCTTGATGCAAAATGGGATTGCTTATGCCTCGAGGAAGTTAACTCCTAGTGAACAGAATTATCCGACTCATGACATGGAACTTGCTGCGGTTGTTTTTGCGTTGCATAAATGGAAGCATTATCTTTATGGAGCAAAGTTTGAAATTTTCACAGATCACCAGAGTTTGAAATATCTTTTTTCTCAGAAGGAATTGAACAATAGACAGCGTAGATGGATGGAGCTTCTGAAGGATTATGATTGTACCATTTCTTATCATCCGGGCAAGGCAAATCTGGTTGCAGATGCTATTAGAAGGAGGTCATATGTAGCTTCATTGATGGTTCGAGAATGGAAGATGTTAGAGGATGCACGATATTGGTGTCCCTATGAATCGAAGCATGGAGCTATATTTGCAAATATTAAAGTATTTCCGATTTTGATTCAACAAATAAAGGATGCTCAGAAGGATGATCCCGAGTAAATGAAGATTGTGGATAAAATCAACGATAAAAATTTTGAAGATTTTTCTCTCAGTTCTGAAGGAGTATTGAGTTTTAGAGGTCGTTTGTGTGTGCCTAACATTGATGGGATCAAATACCAAGTTCTTGATGAGGGCCACAAGTCTAGATATACCATTCATCCCGGGAGTACGAAGATGTATCAGAATTTTTTGAAACAACAATTTTGGTGGAACAACATGAAGCGGGAAATAGCAGAGTATGTGTCAAAGTGTCTGACTTGTCAATAAGTTAAAGCCGAACATCAGAGACCCGCAGGTTTACTTCAGCCTTTAGAGATACCGGAGTGGAAATGGGAGCATGTTACGATGGATTTTGTAACTGGATTGCCTCGTACTCATAGAAAGTTTTATGCAGTTTAGGTAATTGTGGATAGATTGACAAAGTCCGCTCATTTTTTTATCTATTTATATTGGCTATTCGATGGAGAAGCTTGCGACTTTGTATATTCATGAGATTGTGAGATTGCATGGAGTTCCAGTTAGTATTGTGTCAGACCGTGATCCCAGGTTTACTTCCCGATTTTGGCAGGCATTTCAAAGGGCATTGGGTACAGATTTGAGATTTAGTACGGCGTTTCATCCTCAAACTGACGGCCAATCCGAAAGAACGATTCAGATTATTGAAGATATGTTACGGGCTTGTTCAGTTGACTTCCCAGATTCTTGGGATACTCATTTATCGCTTGCCGAATTTGCTTATAATAACAATTATCAGTCGAGTATTGAGATGGCTCCTTATGAATCTTTGTATGGAAAGAAGTGTAGGTCTCCTATTTGTTGGGATGAAGTTGGGGAAGCCAAGCTTTGGGGTATTGATATGGTTCATGATTCAGTTGAAAAGGTCAAGCTTATTCGAGATCGATTGAAGACTGCTCAGAGTAGGGAAAAGAGTTATTCCGATCACAGGAGGTGAGATCTTGAGTTCCAGTCAGGTGACTTGGTGTTTTTGAATGTCTCTCCAAAAGTGGGAATTAAAAGGTAGGTAAGAAGGGTAAACTAGCTCCAAGGTATATCGGGCCTTTTGAGATTTTGGAAAGAGTTGGGAATCTTGCTTATCGTCTTGCGTTGCCACCTTATATGGGAAAGATGCATAGTGTGTTTCATGTTTCAGCGCTTCGTAAGTATGTGTATGACCCATCTCATGTGTTGTCTGAAGTACCGGAAGAGATTGAGCCAAATATGTCTTACAAGGAGCAACCAATTCCGGTGATCGATACCAAAGTCCAAGAGTTGAGAAACAAGAGTATTCCCCTTGTTAGAGTGGTATGGAAGAATCATGACTTGGAAGAGTCAACTTGGGAACTTCGGGAAGAGATTGAGTGGAAGTATCCGTGGTTATTTGACAATCTTGGTAAGTATCTTTAAAAATTCGGGTCGAATTTTTTTAAGGGGGAGTGACTGTAACGACCCCAAAACCCGACACTATTTTCTTGGTCACAAATTAAATTTATGTGTTGCATATTAATTCTTGCATTTTATTACTTGTGTTTTATTTGGTGAGAATTTAAATGGGTTAAATGATTTATGTGATTAAGTTAAATTAAGGAGGTCCTTGGTGTTAGTTTGAATTGTAGGGGCTTTAGTGGAAATTTAAGTTAAGGGGTTTATGTGTTTCAAGTGAGAGTGGAGGGGCCTAAGGGAAACTTTTAAAATATCAAACTCATTCTTATCCCATCTTCCTCTCTCTCTGCCTGTTCCCACACTCATAATCTCCCTTTCCTAAATTTTGTTCTGATTTAAAAGAAGAAGAAGAGAAGGTAAGAACTTCATCTTAATTAATTTCTTTCTTTTTAATTATTACTCCATTTTAAAATCTAATTACACCAAAATGTTCAGGGTGTTGAGTAGATCATTTCTACCCGATTAGAAAATAATTTCATCGATACTTTCCCCATAGTAGGTAAGTTACTATTCCCCCTTTTATTATTAAAATGTTCATATACATATTATATGGCACTTTTTGTGGTGAATGTTTCTTCGTGATATGTTTTTGTGAAAGTTGATGTTGTGTTGCTAAAGAAGCTATTTTAGTATTGTCTAACTCAGTTGTGTTGAGTTATAATTAGTAAGATAGAAGTTGGGGTAGTACTTTTGGGACGGTGGAACAGAGGGAGTATAATTTATTTAAGTTTTGGCCTGCGAAGTATGCTGGGCGGCCGCCCAAAATGGGCGTGCGGCCGCACAATTTACTGGAAGGTTTTGGTCGTGGAACAGGGGATTTTGGGCGGCCGCACAGGTGGGTGTGGGCGATGGCCCAAGTTGCTGAAAAACTTAAATGTTCCAATTGAATTGATTTAGAGTTCAATCTTGGTCTAGGTCTTAGGTGATATCCTAGGAACCTAGAGGGTTATTGTGGAATACCAAAGTGGTAGAAATGGGTCCGTTGTGATCGAGTTTGAAATGATGTAACCGTTTAGGTTCATTTTGGGTGTTGTACATCTTTATGATGCTTTCATGGGGTTTCCTACTTTTAAATCCCTTGTGTGAGAAATTTGTTTAACGTACTTGGTTGTTGAGTTCTTTATGGGCAGCTTATCATCTTTATGATGTACCTAGTATGGTTCCCTATTTTGGAATCATACACCGATTGTGCAATAGTTAAAAATGGTCCAGCTGGTCTTATTTGGTTGAGTCGGGCAGTGATGAATATTATAATGGCACACGAGTCAAGTTCAGTATAATGTTTGTCACTGGTAACCCACGTTTTTCCCCTTCCTGATTGTGTGGTTGGGATGAGCTAGCTCCCTTGTGTGAGTATTATAGCTACACTTTTAGGGTTATGACTTTGTGTCATTTTCCCACTGTTATTCTTGTTGTTGTTTGGTTCCGGAACCCCTGCTCAGCTCTTCGATGCTGCCTGTTGAAGCTACTCAGATTATTATATCCTTGTGGGAGAACCTTGGCTCAGTATCCTTTGTAACGTGTTTATTTCAGTAATGTGCTGTATGATGAGTTGGTCGTTATTTCCAACCGGTATGGGACGGTTGGCGATAGGGAGCCTCTCATGTTATGTGCTATGTGATTTCTTATCATGAATGCTCATTTGAAGTTATCATGTATAACATGCCATGTAGTTGCATATTAGTAACTTACTGAGATTTATCTCACCCCGTTCCCTTTCCATTTGTTTTCCTTAGATCGGGGTGAGCCAGGGACTAGGCCACGTTGAGCTTGGGGGGAGGACGTCGAGTTGGTAAGCTATTTTGGGGAAGAGATGATTTTGGGTTACATTATGTAAATATAAAACCTTTGGGGTAGCATAATCGAGATCCTTATGTCTATCATCTTTTGGATACACTTTTAAGTGATTGTAAATTTTGTAAGTAAAGTGTGTGAGCCTTGAGGCTATGTATCTTGTGTTGTTTATAGGTTGTAAATGAAGTGTTAGAAGTGTTTTTAAAGTTTATCAAGTTTGGTATTAATGAATATTTAAGAAAGGACATTTCGAAAATAAAATGTGAATTATGACGTCTTCCGTGTGTGTCCCGGTCGTGGGGGTCAAGTAGGACCCCGGGTCGGGGCTCGACACAAGATATCTCATACGAGACATCTAATATCTCGTATGAGATATCCCCCTTGACAGACGAGGTTTCCAGCAGTTTCCTAATCGAACTCAACCTCGTTTCTTGGCAAACACTCCATAATCCGGGAAAGAAAGGAAGGACGATCTGAGTGTCCAAAAACAACTCCTTGGGAATTGAGTCTTCAATTCCCATCAAACTTAGCCCCTTGGCTTGGTCCCTAAGTCAAGAACTCATATAAATATAGGAGTTCTTGAACTAAAATCCCTAATCACTCTCTAGAGAACGTTCCTAAACGCCCCCTAATCACTCCAAATCTGATCAAAACACTCTCATATCAGCCTAACAAAGGCAACCCACAAAATTCACCAATTCATAACACAATTCAAGTCAATCTTTTGGATCATCAAGGCCTTTTGTCAAGGCCATCCATAGGATTCTTGAAGAATGGTTAGGTAACTCCTTTGTTTTCTCTCTTCTCATCTCCTTCTCTGCTTTGAAGTGGTGTGATTCTATCAAAAAGATTAGCCTAGAGCCTCTCCAATTCATGGAGATGGTATCAAAGTACATGATCCGACATTCCAAATAAATAAGAAATCATTTATTTGGCTCTCTTTGTACATAATTTGCATAATTTCAAGATGATGATGATGTTTTCGTAGCAAGACCAATCCTAGATTGGGTGCATTGGGTGCTCTTTGACCTTCCTAATCCATAACTTAACCCCCGAATCCAAGATCTCACGGTCCGTGTTTCATTCAACATGGTGGCGACTCACAACAAAATCGAGCAACAATCAAGTCCTTACATCAAAAACCAATCCAACGTAGACGCAAAAAGGACGCGCGCTCACAAATGTCCTCATTTAAGTACCAATTTTTTGCAATGTGCTCACTCCATTAATGTTGTCGTTAATTTTTTAGTTGGTGTTAGTAACGTGATGGCACAAGACAACCTCAATTTATGTCGGCAAAAAATTAACTATTAACTTATGATGGATTTCCATCAGCACCGTTTCATTCCATCGCTTTTTTCAAACTTTAAAGGCTCCGTCAAGAAAAATTCTAGTAGTGTTTGGCATGACTAAAATGAGACCGGTCGAAATCGAAATGGTGAAGAGATTTCCCAACATGCTTCCATGCGCTGGAGTGTTGGATTGTCGTGATTGCATTAGTGAAGGATACATCAAAAATAAAAAATAAAAAACACAAAAAGCTTTGCTCATGAACAACAAAACTTATTGATCAAACAAAAATTACAAAAAGGCTCTAAAAGCGAGATACATCCATTACAACAATATATTTCCAGAAAAGTACTGCAACCTTCACTACAAATATTACATGTCAAGGCCTTAAAAACCATATAAATACATTACGGAAATAGTTCAAGAAGAGTGTTGGATGGATGGATGGAATCATCGGGTAATGATAGTCATGTCAAGCATCACTCTGGGCATCCCATAGAAATTGAATTTACTAACATGGGTAACTTTAGAGTGATAAATATAATTATGTTCAAGAGAGAAAAGCGAAAATGGAACTAGGGTAAATCCCTCTGGGTCAATGAAGAACCGGTTCTTGCGGATTTTCTTCATATGGCGGAGATGATAATGAAAAACTGCTTCCAGCCACCTTTCTTCTCTTCATTCCCTCCCACTCGCTACTTCACTGCTGATGTTTTCTACACGGGACCTCTTCTTCATTAAGATTGTTGATAATTCTGCATAATATAGAATTTATTCAGATACAGTAGAAGAGTTGCATCAAATGCAAGTACCCCGTGTGTGTGTGCACGTGCGCAGTATACAATTTCATTAAAAAGTAAAAAAACACAAGATGGGGAGAGAGAGAGATGAGAAAAAGAAATTTGACAATTATATGTCCCTAGAAACAGCAGAAGATTTTAACTTGAAATAGAAGGCAAATCAAATGCAAACTAAAGTCCTGCTGAGGACTTTTTAGGTACTATAGGGGGCATGCACATTCTCGCTGTGGAAGCTTTATATCGGTGAAAAGGTTGGTCCTTTAAATGCATGCTCGACAAAGATTAACCTGTTAGGTTTCCTGACTGGAAGTAATTTTTTTTTGTCAAGACAACCGACAAAAAAAATATTCGATTTCATGAGCAAAACTTAAGGGATCAACAAACCTTGTCCATGGAGAAGAGGTGCGTTATCACATCTCACAAACAGGTATCTGCATACCTTGAACCCCTAAAAAATCAAAAACAAATCAAAAACAATTTGAGGCAATTTAGAAGAAACACACACACACACACACACACACTACTAAGAGGCACTCTCATTTTGTTACAATTATTTACCAGTATCCCTATTTTCCTCCAGCACATTTCAACTCTGTAAATGCCATCATAACGCAATCCTTCCTCCGGTGCGTAACAAGAATTCTTGGCTTTACTGGATCTGTTCATCAACATATGCTGCACATAATGCCATATTACTCAAGTTTCTTAACAAAACAAAGGTTCAACTATATTTATACCATGTAGAGTGGCTTCTTTTATAACCAGTATATCAGCAAAAATACAGGAATTCCGAAAACGATTCTTTTACAAGTAACCTACAAAAAAATTACAAAAAGAAACTGCCTTTTTCATTTTAACAGATACAAGAATAGATTTTTTTTTTTTAAAAAGCCTGTATTTAAACAGGGCCATATGACTTGCACAAGTAAGAGTACAACCAAATTGAAGTCTGAGTCAGTCCAAGACACTTGAAATCTTTAAATGAAGAGATGATTCCTTGGCCTCTATGCCAAATATAACTATCTAGATACCCTAACATTATATTGACAAGTTTAGGTAAGAACTCAGTTATTTCTTCTTAATCTTTTATTTGTAATTACTGGATAAAAATGTTTTAGCTACAAAAGTGATTAATCATCGCCAAAAGAACAAATAAGGTATTGAAAGTACCTGACTACGCGAACTGGATAACCTTTTTGGCAGCTCAGTCGGACAGATTCATTGTACTTCACAAATGTCTGATCAAATGTTTGTGATTTATTGGTCCTCTTGTTTCCGCTCTGATCCCTCCCACCACTACCAGAATTAATATTTGATTAAAGCATATGATTATCAGCACAATAGAAGACTTTGAACACTATATCATGAGAAAGCTTTAAAGAGGAATAATCCATGTCACTACTAGAAAACGCATTTTAGGCGACCAATCTTAGGCAACCATTCAAAATTAGTCACCTTAATATCCTTTAGGTGACAAAAATTTTGATTGGTTGTAAGCGATACGTCTCTTGCGACAAATCTTTGGCAACAAAGTATTTTGTCGTATTAATAGGACTGTTGTGACAAACAATCATTTTCGTCACTTAATAATATGTTAAAGTGACTAAATCTAGGGCGACCAAAACATTTATCACCTTGTATACACTTCTGGTGACCATTAAGATTTTTCTCTCCTAAGAACTACTTGTAGTAACAAAATTCTGGTGACAAACGTCTTTGTTACCTAAGATTAGCATTTGGTGACCAAATATAAACATTTGTCACCTAAGAATGCTTCTTTTGGTGACTATGACTTTTACAACAAAGTTATTTGTTTACTTAACATTCACTTTTACGACAAATATTTTGTCACCTTAGGGCTTATTAAGGTTACCAATTTTGTATGCAACCAACTAATTATATGCCTTTTCATATAACCAAGCGAACAAAGGTTTAGGTGACCAGCAATTGGTCGCCTAAAGTTTTGATTTTTTACGTGTGGTCTTCCCAAAGTCAGATTTCTTTCATTACAATATATTCCCTTCAAAAGTCATATTCCCTGAAAAAGTTTCTCTTGTGAAAGTTACATCAAAATGCTATTGCACTTATCTATAGTTTGTGTTGTCATATCACCTTCCCATCCAACTGATCTTGTATTTTTATTACAATACATTTTTTGAAATAAATTAAATATGTTTAAAAAAAATTTATTTAAGGTGACAATTTATTTGTCACCTTAAAAATAGATTGGTCACCTAGGAATAAAGCTGTGAGAATATTTTTCTTTACATCAAATGAAAGTCTGCTCTCAATAATTACATCAAAGGCATGGCTCTCAATAATTACATCAAAGGCATGGCTCTCAATAGTTACATCAAAAGCATGTCTCTTAATAGTTACATCAAAGGCATGGAATAAAACTGTGCGAATATTTTTCTTTAGGTGACAAATGTTATGGTAGCCTAAAAGTTTTCTTTTGTCACCTAAAATATTTTAGTGTCTATATATAATCTCTTATAGGATATGATTCTTGTATCCATACACCAAATCTTCTGTAATTGTTTTTCTCTTTCACACCCAGCCTTCCTTCTATATAAATATTTATATCATTCAATTCATCTTTTTATCTTCTATTCTACAATCAATCATTCTCCTTCATTTTCTTATTCGATTATCTAGACCCTATTATAATGGATAAAAGTTGGATGTATCTTTCCAACAAGATTTCAAGGGAACATATAGACGGGGTTGATCGCTTCCTTGAATTTGCAGTATCACATACTCATAACTCCTCTGGCATGATCCCATGTCCATACCCTAACTGCAACAACATGGTCTTTCATTATTGTAGACACCCCATTTTGAACTCAAATTTATGATTACACTACTCTTGTGTCCCGCCTTCGTGTTTTGATGAAAAGTTGTTAGTTTTGACATGTTTCGTTAAGTTTCTAACTGACTCCGTTAGTTAGGGGGCTAAACTGAACAAGGAAACTATAAATAAGGACCAAACAGTACTTTTGTATCGGATATCTCGTACGAGACATCAATGTCTCGTACGAGACATCTTCTCTGTCTGCGAGTCAGAATCTATTTCCTTCTCCGTCCCGATCTCTTTCTTGGCCAACACTCTCCTAATTCGGGGAATATCTAATAGGAGACTTCCTAGACGATTTCTTACTGATTTCCTTACCTAATTAAACCTCTCCACCTCCAGACTTTGTCCCCAAGTAATCTAAACCTATAAATAAAGAGTCTTCCAACCCTAGACTCTCCTAATGGTTCCCAAATCACCTCCTACAAGGTTAACAACTCTCTAATCAGCCTCTCTCTCAAGAATCCAATTTTTTCCTCTCCCCTCACACCAAAACACCATCAAAAACTCATCTTTTCAAGCTAAAATCATCATAAAACTCTTGGATCTTCAAGGCCTTAGTCAAGGCCATCAATTGGAATCTCAAGAACGCTTTAGGTAAACTCCTACGCTTTTAATATCTACTTCTCATCTCATTCTTTGTTTTAGAGTAGTGTAATCCCATCAAAAGGATCAGCCTAGAGCCTCTCCAATCCATGGAGATAGTCTCGAAGCACATGATCCGACATTCCAATAATTAAGAAATTAATTATTGGCTTTATTTATTTATTTTTTATTTGATTAAAACACCTAAGCAAGACCAATCCTAGATTGGGTGGATTGGGTGCTCTTTGACCTTCCAAATCTATAACTTAACCCCCGAATTCAAGAATCTCACGGTCCGTGTTCCGTTCAACAACATGGTGGCGACTCTCAGATAAAAAAGGCGAGCGAGGATCTTCTCGGATGCAAACAGTGGCGACTCTGTTGGGGACTAAATTAAATGGGTTAGACTTGCATACAAATTTGCTGTTTTTCATCTCTTTAATTTTCTGTTAAGAATTAATTTTTTCTGATTTTTTTTGTGAATTTTCGGACTGCTCTATTTTAAACCTGTTCTGTTCTGAATCTGGAGTCTGGACTAGGGATGGCCAAACCGGACTGAAACCGAAAAACCGGACCGGAACCGGACCAAAAAAGCCCGGAACTGGAGCGAACCGGGGAGTAAACCGGAATCGGAGTACCCGGAACCGTGAGTCACCTGGTCCGGTTAAGGGTCATGGTCTGAAAAACCGGTTGAACCGCCGGTTCTGGAACCGGAACCGTGAACCGTGAACCGGAACCGGTGAACCAGTTCAAAAAACCGGCCAGGAACCGTCTGGTGTCTAGTGACCAGTCCAATCCTTCAGGCATTCTGGTCTGATTCTGGCAATGCATGATGGGCCAGGCCCAGTTGGCACGCAGTGATTGTGAGTGAGTGGCCCACCGGCACCACCTACCTACCTACTACTCTGCTAGGCTGCTAGGCTAGGCGTGTCAGTGGAGGGGAGTGCCGAGAGTGACTGAGTGTCGAGTGAGTGGGCTATGTGGCTGTCGGTCTGGGACTCTGGGGGATGATGGCTTTACTTTAAGTCCAATCCAAGCCCCTTTTTAAATTTAAAGTATGAATGGATCCGTTGGAAATTTAACTTATGCCCGTTTATTTCCGTTAACTAACAGAAGTTTGACCAAATATAGCCGTTTTGACTGCGTTTTTGACAATTTTCAAACTTAAAAAAAAAAATTTGTTATCCTAATTAAATTTTCTAACTATAAATACTATTTCCCTCTCCAAATAAATTACTTCATCAAAACTCAGTTATCTCTCTCAACTCTCTCAAACGAAAATAATCTGATTCAAGACTTTCAACCTTAGTTCCTTTCATCTTTATTTCTCTCTACGACATATTTTTTCCATCATGAGTAATTTCCTTAAAAAAATTGACAAGCAACAAGAGTAAATCTGGTAAGGAGAAAGTCTCATCTTCATCACCCCAACCCCAAGCACCACCACGACCATCATTTGTTGATCCACCACGACGATCATGTGTTGATCCACAACGACCATCACTTGTTGATCCACCACGACAATCATGTGTTGATCGACCACGACCATCACTTGTTGATCCACCACGACGATCGTTTGTTGATCCACCACGACGATCATTTGTTGATCCTGAAGGTCTCTATTTTGAAGTGGGGGCTGCGGGAGCAAATGAAAATTTGTGGGGGGAATGGAATGAAGGCGACGAAGTGCTAGAAGAAGTTCCAAATTTTGCACCGTCACCACCACCACCATTTGAAGATGGTCCAAGTTCAACTCCAAATACTGAAGAAAGTGATGCCAATAATATGGAAGCGATAGCAATGGGAGGGCGTCGTCGTAAAGGAAGTAATATCCCGAGACCTCCTAAATCCAAAAGACATGAATCCGCAATTTTCACGAAACACTACAGAAAAATACCCGTCAATGATGGCACGGGTAGGAATTTCACGGCAATATGCAACTATTGTCCAAAGGGGAGTGAAACAACTTTTCCATTCTCTAACGGGGGTGTATATGGTACTATGGATCGACATACAAGAAACAATCATCCCGGAGAATATGGCATAGATTCGAAGCAAGCACAATTGCAAGGATTTGTGCAACAACCCAATCAAGGTACGTGTTCTCAAACTTCTTCTAATTTATTTTCATATGATCATTTAAACCATAGGAAACAAATGGCTAAATTTGTTTGTGCGCAATCCCTTCCTTTTAGTTTTCCCGATAACGAAGACTATGAACAATTAATTAAGCTTTCTCTTAATCCTTCCGCTACGAAAGTAGCTCTTACAACCCTCACTCGTGATGTTAAAAGTTTGGTAGCAGAAATGAAATATGCTTTATTTGAGACATTTGGTCATTTGTCATCTAAGGTTTCTATTTGTTCTGACATATGGAGCGATAGCAAAATAAGACATTTTTATGGGTGTAACATGCCATTGGATAGATGATTCTTGGAGAATTCAAAAGAGATTACTTGCATATCGAATATTTGATGAGGCACACACCGCGCATAATATAGCTCATATGTTACAAATAATTTTGAAAGAATATAATCTAGTTGAAAAGGTTTTTTCAATGTCTTTTGATAATGCTAGTGCTAATACCGCTAGTTTGCCCGAATTAATTTTAGTTTGTAAACCATCACTAGGTGGTCGATTTTTTCATATTAGATGTTTGTGTCATATTTTAAACTTGTGTGTCCAAGATGGTTTGCGTGCTTTGGATACTTCTATTACTTTAATTAAAGATGCGGTTTATACTATTATGAAAAATTCAAAAATCACAAGGGGCATTATTGCACAAGTCAAGGGAAAAAACAAAAAAAAAATTCCCAATGGATGTTCCAACGCGATGGAATTCTACCCTTCATGTATTACAAGAAACTTGGAATCGGAGAAATGAAATTTGCATGTTCTTGGGATCCATTAACTATGGTGCAAATTTATATACTCAACAATGGGATGAATGTGAGACTATGATGAATTTGTTGACGAAATTCGAGATTGCAACCATGGCGTTATCCGGTACGTATTACCCCACTTCTAATTTAGTTTTGATCATTGTCTAAAAATTTCTAGTGTATTTTCTGAGTTTCAAAATGATATATTTCTTAAAGATGCGGTTTTAAGAATGCGAGAAAAGTGGGTTAAATATTTGCTCGACATCCCCAATCTTTTTTTTTTTTAATTGCTAAGTTATTAGATCCTAGTGTTAGAGAGGCGGGTTTAACAACCTTTTTGGAATATTATTATTCAAACTTTTATTTGTTAATTGATCCCAATTTTCCTAATGTTGGTCAAAAAGTTGCTATGTTAGACAAACATTTTTAGAATTTTTTGTGGAATACAAGTCAATATATGGTGATGCTACTCCAACTTCAAGTGCTACTACTAGTACTCATATTCAACCTTCCTCTACCACCACTTCATCACAAGCATGACCATCATTTGTTAAAAACTACTATGAAACTAGTGGACGATCTCGTATTACCGGTGCTAATGGAGAATTTGATAAATATTTAACCGTTGATTTTGAAGATGAAGATGATTTTGATATTTTAAATTGGTGGGCAAGCAAAGCAAAAAAATTTCCTATCGTTGCTAGAATTGCAAAAGAAGTACTTACTTGTCTCGCATCAACGGTTTCGGTGGAGCAAGCGTTTAGCATTGGTGGGAATATTGAGCATAATCGTCACAATTTATCATCCGATAGTTTCAAAGCTTGTAATTTGTTGAATGATTGGGTTAGAGCGGAAAAAAGAATGCAAGATAAGGCGCCAAAATATGTTTTAGACGAGTACTTTGATGAGACTAAACCGGGAAGCGATTAAGGTAAGTAAAATGTAATTTATTTAATTGTTATTGCATGTTCTTTTTATAGGTTAGAATTTAGATAAATATTTGTAATAAAAAGAGGTAAAGGCTCCTAATGTCCTCCCTTAATTATAAAAGGGCAAGGTTGGTTGTCCCCCTCATTGTAAATTTGCCTTTAATTAATAAAATTTAAAGGGTACCGTCCTTTTTTTCTTTTATATACTATCAATTGTTTTATTTTTTTCTATGTTTGTTTTTCAATAGAATGTTGATTTAGGTTTTTTTTAAAAAATAAATCACTTATGAAATAATTTTATTAATAGTAGATAGAAAGAAATAGAAAAAAGAAGGTAAAAACTAAAAAGAATTTTAAAATATTTGTAATAAAAAACATTTTTCTATGTTTGTCTTTATCTTACTTAATACTTACTCCACAGTCCACACTCCAAGTCCACACTCCACAGTCAACCACACTGACTGACGACTGCAGTGTCAGTGTCTCTTCTTACACTCGTCAGTTTTTTTTTTTAATCAGGCAGTTCATTTGAGTGAGAATTGAAAAAAAAAAAAAAAAGAGGAACCGCCGAGCCAAACCGGAACCGGACCGGAACCGGTTTGTACCAACCGGGACCGGAACCAGGGTTAGGCCGGGCCGGTTAAGGTTCACCCTTTTGCTAAACCGGAACCGGCGGTTCCGAACCGGAACCGGGCCCAGAATCGATTTTGGCCATCCCTAGTCTGGACTGGAATGTCTCGTACGAGACATCCCTCCAAAGCCACTTTTGATTTAGAAAAATTAAGGTTTAATCATTGTGTCATGATTGACCAATGATTGCTTATGATTAAATCTCCTTTTAACCATTTGCAATCATTGGATAATCATGAGTAATGATTAGGCATTTAAAAAAAAACACTGGGGCTGTATTTAAAAAAAATAAAATTGGTCACTATAGCTTCAAGAATTACATTTTGGTCACTGGACTTTAAAACACCGCCGAACAGTCCCTGGGTTTCAGAAAATTCCCGAACAGTCCCTGCACTTCTGAAACTGCAGAACAGCCCCTGAGTTACAGATAATTCCAGATCAGTCCCTGGACTTAAAAAATCTCTTCTTTGCTTGTATTTACTCCGTCCCCATATGTGCAATAAATAATTTATGTTATGTACATGTGTTGTTTTTGCGCTAACATCTCTTGTAGGGGTTATGAAAAAAAAATTAAGGATGAGTATTTACTCATTCTTGAGTTTATTTTACACCCTCTAATGGGTAATGGAAGCACTGTGAGTATTTCTATCCCTCTTCTTTATGTGTCCTTACTTGCTATGTGCTCCATATTCTCTTCTCAAAAACATTTTGGAAACTCCAACTACGTTGACCTGAATCTCTCTTTCTTTTTCTGAAGACTGAGAGAAACGTAGGCAACCACTTTGGTCCGGTCAATCTTTTACTTGCTTTCAAAAAAACTCTCTATTTTTCCTTGATTTCTAGAACTTGACTCTCACACACGTCCACGGATATAGATTAATAGCACTACATACCCTATAAACCCGGGTCCCAATCGGAGGACGGATGTCGGTCAGCACCTCCTTGCTGGTATCTCCAAAGATGCAGTACCCACTCCATGCCACGCTCCTTGACTGTGTTCATGGGGAGCCTTAGCCGTATGCCCTGCATCAACCTCATGTATACATAATAGTCAATAGGACACTCCTTGTGACCGGTCGATTTGATTCTTAGGGTTGTTTTAATATTTCCCCAAGATAACGCTTTTCATACAATCTATAATCCTCCCTCCATGAATTCTTGACGAATGTCCCTTCGGTAAAAATTGTTAGACAAAGGAGTTGTGTTGGCAAAATTGAGAAATTTTCTACGAGGATTTGAGTCTAGTCTCTTTTGCCTTCATAATTCCCCCGTCCAACAAAGTCCCTTTCGGTTGTCCCTAACAAGAATTCATAAGGTTTGATTGCATAAAGACGTTGTTTAACAAAGTGCAAAACAATTACGGAATCACTTAGGTTTGGTTAAATTGAATGGTGGATTCCGATGAGAATATGGGACCTTTGCCCAAATTGTCCGTTTGAGAGAGTGCAATACAGGTGAAAAACAAGGGGCTCATATTCTAGGGTGACAGAATCCACTATTCCAGGATATTAGATAGAAACCCCCCAAAACGGATTAAGTTCCGTCCGACCAAAATTAGGATTAAAATATGAAATTCTATATTCTGTGCTGGATGCCTCATACGAGACATCCTTGTCTCGTACGAGACATCCTTGTCTCGTACGAGACATCTTCTTCTTTCCATGTCAGTTTCTATGCTTTGCCCATTTGGTCAACCTTAAACCGTACACACTCACTCCTAAGCCTATACACATCATAAAGCCGACTTGTTGGGACCTTAATCTGGGTTTAACGCAATCTCTATACCCTTAGGTCCGTCCGAATCGCAACTAGATCGTTCCAAACTCTTCCAACACCATGTCCGACACCAAGTCGATGCAAGAGGCCCATGATCTCAAGACTCGACTAGAAAGGGAAATAAGTCAAATGGTCAAAGTAGGCGCCACTGTCCTATACACCGACTTCAAGCGGAAAATAGAGGGAGAGTTCATGACTCGCTTACGAACCCAAAGGGAGTACTATGAGAAAGAAATCACAATCCTTCATGGTCGTCTCCAATATCAAAAGGATAACTACAAAAGTAAGATTTGTACTCTTCAAGCATGTCTGCAAACCTAAAAAGAATTCTACAAAAAATTAACATCTGTTAATGCTTTTAAAGGAAAGAGCAAGTTCTATACTGTTCCCCTTCCTAAAAGAGGAAAAGGAGAAATAAAAGGTAGACACTACGACCAACTTGAAGGTACCAATCAAGAGGATCTCCTTGACATCCTCATGAAGGAAGGAAGGAAAGAACAAACCAAGAAATCCTCCTACTACACCAAGAGAACTCTCTCCTCATCATGCTCATCATCTCTTCTGCAAGTACCATAAATCCACCGGCCATGACACCAACTCTTGTCACTATTTGAAGGATGTGATCCAAGATCTCATTGACAACAAGGAACTTGAAGCGCCAAATGTCCTCAACAACCCGCTTCCTAACAACTCTCTCTAAGCATGAAGAAGATAAAGCCTCAAGAAGAATTCAAGACTTACCACTTTGGGGCTACAACTATCCTCTCCCTTTCTCCTTAGAAATATAATGGGATTTAATTTCCTAGTATGAACTCGAAGAGTCATTCTGTCATTCTAGTCCATCTTCCCTCCTTCTCTAGTTTGTGTCAACTATCGAGTCTGCTTTGAATTCTAGTTATCAATAAGAGTCGTTCCCATTTCCTATACACTTCTGTAAGGTTGTTCTACCTTTTGAATGTCTCTCTAATTCATGAAATGGACTCACAAACAATAAAAATCACTAAACATAAAACTTTGCAAAAGATGATAGTTATGTCTAAACGAGTTTGAGAATGAAGGCTATCATTAGAAGGCCTAGTGGCTAAACATGATCACTCATTGCGCTCCTACACAAAGTCGAAGGACCAAAAGGAAAAAAGTCAAAGTCACTAATCATCAACGTCATTCCCGAGAAAGAATGGGGCTCCTCAACACAAAGCTTAGAAAAAAAAAAAAAAAAAAAAAAACTCTCAAGCTTTCATCACCCCACAATATAGAAAGAAGTTCAACAAATCATAAAAAAGGGATGATTTCTCACATGCTTCTCCTTCGACAATCCAAATGAAGAAAAGGAGGATTCCTCAAAATCTTCTCCTCCTACAACAAAGATCCAAACAAATGAAGACAAGGAGATTCCTACACATCAAGAAAGGCGTGTACCCCTTTGTCATACTAGTGATTGGCCTTCTTCTTGAAACTCGTCCAAGACATTCTAGATGATTCTCTTTTTAAATAATTGACAAACACTTAAGAAATCAAAAATAAATATTAGGGTCCATTAAAGGTAGAACTATCTTTCTAGTACTTTGAGCCAAGTAACGTTTTTCGTTGAGTCTAGGTCTTCCTGTTCCTCATCCTCATAAACTTTCTTCAAATCCGAGCATCAAAGCTAGGGGCTTTTGAACATTTCCTTCCTCGGCCGATTCCTAATCAAGACGCGCGAACTCCTCATAGTAAATCCACAATAGGGACTACCCACTATGCCTCTTACTCTCACTATATATTGTGGTATTCCCAAAGAGTCGATGCTTGAAACACACTTCCCAAAAAGCCAAGTCGATTTCCAAAATGCCTAACTCCTTCACACCCAAAATCTTGTATGTCTCCCCCTATTAAGAGACAAAACACTCTTATCTTGTTTCTGAGTCATCTTCGAGTTCATACTCCTTCAAAAAAAAAAAAAGGAAAAAAAATATAGGGAGAACATTCTTTAAATCATTTCTTCTTCAACTTCCTCAAATCCAACAAGCGGGAAAGCACTCGTCTTCAAACCAAACAGCCTCATAAGCCTGTTCATGGGGTCATCTACAATATACAAGATTCGTGGGGGCTTGGCTTAGACCACACATGAGATAAACTTGGGGGAATAGAACACGTCTCTCATCATCTTCACCAGAGACTTTCGGACATGGAACTCTAGAGTTGTCAACAAAGTACGCTCGGCCTACTTAGAGCTTGCACATTGATCAATATCATTGGTTGTCGGACAAATAGTTGTCTCCTTTGACACGACATGACTAAAGGAACGATCTGGACGAATCATCTTGCACAAGACAAACGAGTCTCACACGAGACAACCATCAAAGAAACTCTGTAGCACATCATCTCTGCAGAAAACCTGATTAGGCCTCAACTTGTCAAACACAAGTCCCCCCCCCCAACACACACAAATCAACATGTACAGTTCATCACCAATAAACATCCCATCATGAATCCATGCTATTCATACTACTTACACCAAGGTTGACCGACCGGCATGCACATAAATTTGTCACCACCACATGAGTCTAATTACAAATTAAAATCAAAGCTAAAATTGCTTGCTAGAATAGGTTCTACTTGTTGTATAACAGGTACCCGAAAACCAATCCATGCTAAAAAAATAAAATCAACAACGATCAGATGATCCTCATAAGAATTCATACACATCTGCATCCAGTACTTTCAATGTAGGAGCATTGATCGAGGATAATGTCCAGTACTTTCAAATCTGCTCCATGAACTGATTGATTCAGGATATTCAGAAATCTACAAATCTACATCAAAACAAGAGATTCTGCATCCAGTACTTTCAATATAAGAGCATTGATCGAGGATAATGTCCAGTATTTTCAAATCAGCTCCATGAACTGATTGATCGAGGATATTCAAAAATCTACACATCTATATCAAATCAAGAGATTCTGCATCCAGTACTTTCAATATAGGAGCATTGATCGAGGATAATGTCCAGTACTTTCAAATCAGCTCCATGAACTGATTGATCGAGGATATTCAGAAATCTACAATAACATTAAATCAAGAAATTCTGCATCCAGTACTTTCAATCAACTGTGGCCATTGATCGAGGATAATGTCTAGTACTTTTAATCAGCTTCGGCCATTGATCGAGGATAATCAGGATATTTCACAAATCTACAACAACATCAAATCAAGAAATTCTGCATCCAGTACTTTCAATCAGCTGCGGCCATTGATCGAGGATAATGTCTAGTACTTTCAATCAGCTTCGGCCATTGATCGAGGATATTAAGGATATTCCACAAATCTACAATAACATCAAATCAAGAGATTCTGCATCCAATACTTTCAATTAACTTCGGCCATTGATCAAGGATAATGTCCAGTATTTTCACTAAGCTCTGGCCATTGATCGAGGATATTCAGGATATTCCACAAATCTACAACAACATCAAATCAAGATATTCTGCATCCAGTACTTTCAATCAACTTTGGCTATTGGTCGAGGATAATGTCCAGTACTTTCAAATCAGATTCATGAACTGATTGATCGAGGATATTCAGAAATCTACATCAAATCATCCAGTACTTTCAATGTTGAATTGATTGAGGACATGTTCACTACTTTCAATCAGCTGCGGCCATTGATAGAGGACATTTAGGGATCCAGTACTTTCAGTGTAGGTGCATTGATTGAGGATAATATCCAGTACTTTTAATGTAGGAGCATTGATCGAGGATATTCCCCAACAGCTTCAACACCGTCAACCGCGATGCTCCATCAACACCAGAGGGTATATTCAAAATTGGGTCAAGGACATTGATTCCTCAGTATTTCTCTCTAAGCTCTAAACTTTACTTACCGCAATATTGCTTTCAAAATGATTTTCAAAATACCTCAAACGACCGTTTTTACATGTTTTTGGAGTCAAACTACATTTGGTCTGATTCTTTTCCAGAGGATACGTAGGCAGCTTTTTAGCACGATCATACCCAAAGTTCTAAATGGTGTCTTTTCTATCGACGACGCTACTTCTTCCATAAGTATCATCACCGAGAGGTTCTGTAGACACCCCATTTTAAACTCAAATTTATGATTACACTACTCTTGTGTCTCGCCTTCGTGTTTTAATGAAAAATTGATAGTTTTGACATGTTTCGTTATGTTTCTAACTAACTCCGTTAGTTAGGGGGCTAAACTGAACAAGAAAACTATAGACAAGGACAAAACAATACTTTTATACTGGATATCTCATACGAGACATCAATGTCTCGTACGAGACATCTCCTCTGTCTGCGAGTCAGAATCCCTTTCCTTCTCCGTCCCGATCTCTTTCTTGGCCAACACTCTCCTAATCCGGGGAATATCTAATAGGAGACTTCCTAGACAATTTCCTACTGATTTCCTTACCTAATTAAACCTCTCCACCTCCATACTTGGTCCCCAAGTAATCTAAACCTATAAATAAAGAGTCTTTCAACCCTAGAATCTCCTAATGGTTCCCAAATCACCTTCTACAAGGTTAACAACTCTCTAATCAGTCCCTCTCTCAAGAATCCTATTTTTCCTCTCTCCTCACACCAAAACACAATCAAAAACTCATCTTTACAAGCCAAAATCATCATAAAACTCTTGGATCTTCAAGGCCTTAGTCAAGACCATCAATTGGAATCTCAAGAACGCTTTAGGTATACTCCTACGCTTTTAATCTCTACTTCTCATCTCATTCTTTGTTTTAGAGTAGTGTAATCCCATAAAAAAGATCAGCCTAGAGTCTCTCCAATCCATAGAGATGGTCTCGAAGCACATGATCCGACATTCTAATAATTAAGAAATTAATTATTGGATTTATTTGTTTATTTGTTTATTTGATTAAATACATCTAAGCAAGACCAATCCGAGATTGGGTGGATTGGGTGCTCCTTGACCTTCCCAATCCATAACTTAACCCCCGAACTCAAGAATCTCACGGTCCGTGTTCCGTTCAACAACATGGTGACGACTCTCAAATCATAAAGGGGAGTGAGGATCTTCTCGGATGCAAACAATTATATCCATGAAGTAAAATCTCACTTGTTGTGAAAGGGGATTATGTATAATTATATGACTTGGATACATCATGGTGAAAGTTTAGATGGTACTTTAATATCATCGAAGTGATGGGTATAATAAATGATGCATTTCTATATGCGTCAATGCATCATAATATTTTGGATGAGGGCGTAAATGACATGCATAGTCAAGAGATGTTGGACTGAAGAACTCCTACAGCAAGCCTTGCAAGAGTTATACCACATAATTCTCTTCACTTACTGGCCTTGTGGAGTTACTACATTAAAAAGTCAAATCCCGTACTCCAAATTGCCAATTTGATGATTTGTTGGAGATAATACGGCATATGCTTCCTGAAAGAAATGCATTGCCTCACGATACTCGTAGAGCATTTAAGGTGTTAAAGAGGGTGGTGTTGTCCTATAAACAAATCCATGCTTGTCCTAATGATTGTGTGTGGTATTATAAGGAATACGAGGCTTTGGATATATGCCCCGTGTGTAATCACCCACGATACAAACCTAGTTCTAGTTATGCTAAGAAGAGAGTTCCACATAAGGCAATGTTCAACTTTCCACTAACACCGAGATTGCAACGGCTATACATGTCGTCGCACACCGCAAAAGATATGAGATGGCACAAAGAGGAAAGGGTGGATGATGATGTTTTGAGGCATCCTGCAGATGGAGATGCGTGGAAGTCATTTGATCTTGACTACCCTGCTTTTGCAGCAGAGCGTCGAAACATAAGGCTAGGGCTTGCTACTGATGGGTTTAATCCATTTGGAGATATGAATGCTAACCATACCACATGGCCCGTCGTTCTGGTTCCTTACAACTTACCACCTTGGAGGTGCACGTGGAAAGAGTTTACAATGCTAACTTTGCTTATTCCTGGTTATCCAGGAAAGGAGATAGATATTTATTTGCAACCATTGACTGATGAGCCGAAAGATTTATGGGTGAATGGTGTAAATACTTATGATAAGTACTCTGGCTCACAATTTACGTTACGGGCCGTGCTTATGTGGACTATACATGATTTCCCTGTTTATGGTGTTACTTCAGGTTGGAGCACTAGTGGTTATAATGCTTGCCCAATTTGCAAGGATGACATTACCTCTAGTTGGGCTGGTCGGAAGGTATGTTTTACAGGGCACCGTAGATGGTTACCTTACGATCACCCTATGTGGTTTAGCACCTCCACAGATGCTTTTGATGAAAGAAGGGAGATCTGTGTACCTCCTCGAGAATGGTCTGGAGAAGAAATTCTAGACAAATTGAATGAGCTTCAGTTTCCTCCATTTGGAAAAAATTATAGCTCTAACGTACAAAGGCCAGAAGAAAATAGTAACTGGACAAAGAAGAGTATCCTTTTTGATCTTCCTTACTAGTCAAAATTGAAGCTCATGCATAATCTTGATGTCATGCATATTGAGAAGAATGTGTGTGATACTCTTGTAAACACAATTCTTGGCATAGAAGGAAATTCAAAAGACACGGACAAAGCGAGGAAGGATTGCATGGAGCAGGGCATAAAGAAACGCTTGTGGCTGCAAAATAAAGGTGGCAAGTGGGTAAAACCTCATCCTATTTTTACTGTTAAACCAGGACATCAGAAAGAAATTTCTTCTTTTCTCTCTTCAGTTAAGTTTCCAGATGGGTACGCTTCAAATATAAAGCTTTGTCAGTGTCAAAAGACACGGACAAAGCTTATGTTTTTGAAATGAAAGGATGTTGTGTGCAGTGTGTGTTTTGTTGGTGTGCAGAGTGTGTGTTAGTGTGCAGTGTTGTTTGCTAGTGGTGTGTTTTGCTGGTGGTGTGTTTTGCTGGTGTGCAGCGTGCGTGTTAGTGTGCAGTTTGTGTGTGTGTGCGCACAGTGTGTTTTGCTGGTGTGCAGAGTGTGTGTGTTAATGCATTATGTGTTCCTGTATATTATTTCTTATGATCATCATGTTTTTTTTTTTTTTTTTTTTTTTGAACGAAGATCATCATGTTTTAGTTCTCTTCTTCTGTCACTTTCCCATATTTCTTGGATGTCCAAAAATATACATATATTTAGTACTACTTCCGTCCCGAAATGAATGTCCAAAAATATTTCATATTTGTTCTTAGATCAAATTTAGAAAGTTCTTGGGCATTCTTTTTGGGACGGAGTGAGTAAGTCAGGTCTAGATCTTGTTGATATGGTTAATTCCTTATCTGTTTTTAATGTTTCATATTTTGTTACTTACTATTGATCATATATATTTTAACAGATATGTATCTTTGTGTATGTACTTATTTACTTCACAGAAACACTCAGCAGCCGGGATTGAAGACACTTAATCATCACGGTGGAGGTAAACCTTTTGTTTACATGATAGATGATCTTCGAAAGGTATAAAATGATTTTCTTTTAATATTTTTATTTCCTTTCTTTTATATATATATATATATATATATATATATATATATATATATATATATATATATATATATATATAATATTTTTTTTGTAGAAAGAGAATTCAAAATTTCCTGCAGTTGACAACTTTAAGAAAGTTTATGTCACGCCAGATAATCCAAGTGCAGCCCCTTTATATGTAAGTGTGTGCTCATAAACATAAATTATATATTTTTTTTCTTTTAATTTGTTTGTGTATTTTATTACTAAATTTTTGTTTTTTTTAGGAGAAGATGCAACAGAAGATAAATGAGTTCCTTCATGATAATGAATCTCAATATCCACCCGACACCCCAGTGGATGATATTCCGCTCCTTGATCCAAGCATAAGAGTGAACATATTGACAGATACTCTTCAAGAATTGGGGCCTAGTGTTGGTAGTTACGTGTGGGGTATGGGTTGAGGGATGGTACGTGATGTTAGACACCGGTTGCCCCCTTCAATATATCAGGCATCACCTCATTCACGAGATGAGGTGAAAGAGCTTAAAGATTTGGTGGCATCGCAATCCGAAATGCTTAATAGAGTTGTTGCCATGTTGAATGCCAAGGGCATAACATCCCCCGATGACCTTCAAGTTCCTCAATCTATGACCACTGACACTACTCATTGTGATTCTACTCCCCCAACTTAATTTAGTTTAATGTGTGTAATTTTATGTTGATTTGGATGGTAGTATTTTGATTTTGAACACTAACCTATCCTCTTTTGTACTTCGAACTACTTTAGTTTAATGTAATATATTTCATTTCATGTTTTACTAACAAATTGATAGGATAATATGTATCTACTGTTGATTATTGTAATTAGCCTACACCTGTTAAAATAACTATTTTTGTCACCTTAATTTATTTTAGGTGACCAAATAATGATTGGTCACCTAACATCTAAAGAAATGCTTAAGTGACAAATAGTGTGTTGTAAAAAAAACTCTTTGATGACCATCATTTCGCCACTTTAGTTTGTCACATAATAGTTAAAATGACCAAACACCATTTGTCATCTAATAAAGCTTTCACCTAAGAAACCTCAGGCAACAAAAAACCTGGTTGCTAAAGATTACTTATGTAACCACGTTTTGTCACCAAAAGATTGTCCCATAATAGCTGTTGTGACCAATATATATTTGTGGCATAAAGAAATCACAGGTGACAACTATTGGTCACTTAAACTTTGTTGCCTTGGGAAATTTAGGTGACCAACACTAAAATTGGTCACCTAAAACATATGACCAAGAGGTTGAGGTGACAAATCTTTTGTGACAATGATTTGTCTCCTTCAGTTTAAGCTGACCAAAATAAGACTTAGGTGACAAATATATTTTGTCCCAAAAAGTGCAATTTCTAGTAGTGTGTGAGCTCAAATTTCTCAGAAATGAAAAGTTTCATGGTAGCTCAATATTTCTCACAAGAGAAATATATCAATGACTAAAGCCTTATTGAGGAATAATCAATGATAGCTCAGATTTCTAAAAAGCGAAAGGTTTCACATTTACTTTGGTCAAGTGAATAAAATATACTTCCTTAGTCCCTAAATGAATGTCTATATTTCGTTTAGGGGATATTCTTAATATTTGAACTTTTAATATAATTAAGCGCAAAAACGCATAAATATTTTTGTTATCCACCTAGCGTTTAGTTTTGCAAGTATAAAACGACTAGTGAAATTTGTGGTGAATAAACATTTTAGGGAGAAAGTTGTTCTTTTTTTTTTTGGCTTACGATGGTTGCTGACGAATATGATACTAACGCTATAAATACGATTACTACTCTCTCTCCCGGAATAAATTTCATATTTGAAAAGTCAATGTTTTAAGCTATTTGTTATGTTTTGGTGATTGCCCAGATTCATTCATATAGGTAGAGTAGCATTTAAATCCGCCAAGGATTAAATCCGCTAAGGATTTACCCTTGCCTGTCCCAAGCCAGGATAAAGGATGAGGGCTGCAGTGGGCATGTGACAGCCAGCGTAAAAACTTTGTCACATTTCTTATGACATGAATCCAAATATGAATATCGTTGGGGCGTTCCCTTCACAGCGACGCGCTACACTTCCTAGGCCTGGGTGTAGTGATAAGTATGCAAAGGTTGCTAGGTCGTCACCCGGAAGCGACGCGCCACCTCGGCGCCCGGGGGTGGTGTCAAATATGCAAGGGTTCCTGCATTGCGGACGAGTGCGGGTAAAGAAGCTAGTCCATGGTGGTGGGGGTAAGATTAGTGGGATGCGCTTTGGAACTTGGAACATAGGCTCTTTGACAGGGAGATTAGCAGAAATGGTAGAGGTTATGAGGAGGAGGAAGATTCATATAATGTGTCTACAAGAAACTAAGTGAGTTGGAGAGAAAGCTAAAGAAATAGCACCTTGGGGTTTTAAGCTTTGGTATTCAGGAAAGGATAAGGGTAGGAATGGAGTAGGTATCATTATTGACAAGGAGTATATCGATGATGTTGTGGAGGTGTACAGGAAGAGTGACCGGATTATTGGTATTAAACTTGTGGTTAGTGATGAGATTATAACTATTATTAGTGCCTATGCACCACAAGTAGGGTTGGACGCATCTATTAAACAAGAGTTTTGGGAAGATTTAGAGGAGGTTGTGCAACGCGTACCTAGTAGTGAGAAGTTAGTCATTGGTGGCGATCTTAATGGACATGTGGGGTCTAGTCGACACGACTTTGAGAGCATTCATGGAGGTTTTGGTTTTGGGGAGAGGAATGAAGCAGGGAATGGGATCCTGGAGTTTGCGATGGCATATGACTTGAGTATAATGAACACTTGGTTCAAGAAGAGAGAATCACACTTGGTGACCTATAGAAGTGGAGGTAATACGAGTCAGATTGACTTCTTCTTAGTAAGAAATGCTTGTAGAAAGAGTTACACTGACTGCAAGGTTATTCCAGGTGAAAGTACTACAACTCAATATAGACTTGTGGTACTTGATTTTCAAAGTAGGAGAATTTCAAGGAAGAGAAAACCACTAGTAGAACCTAGAATCAAGTGGTGGAGGCTTCAAGGGGACAACAGAGATTTCTAGCTAAGATGGACACTACTGGTATTTGGTCGGGTAATATGGAGGATATGGATATAGATTCGACCTGGACTAAGATGGAGCATACCATAAAGGAGGTGGCGAGAGAAGTCCTTAGAGAATCTAAAGGAAGTGTGCCACCAAGTAAGGACACATCATGGTGGAACGAGGAAGTAAAGCAAGTGATAAAAAGCAAGCGAGAATGCTATAAATTATTGGGAAAATGCAGGAGTGAGGAGAACTATGAGAGGTATAAGGAGGCTAGAAGAGAGGCAAAGAAAGCAGTAAAAGATGCAAGAGCAAAGGTGAATCAGAAACTTTATGATAGATTGGATACAAAAGAAGGGGAAAAAGACATCTATAGACTTGCTCGTATGAGGGATAAGAGGACACGAGACATTGGGAGAGTTAAATGTGTGAAGGATGTAGACCAAAGAGTGTTGGTCGGGGATAAATAGATAAAAGATAGGTGGAGTTCTTACTTCAATACCTTGTTTAATGGCAATCAAGAGCAGGATATTGGAGATATAACTATCCCTTCGTGTATGATTAATCGAGATTTTATGCGGCGAATTCAAAAGGGTGAAGTGGAAATGGCGATGAAAAAGATGGGGTTAAAGAAAGCCGTAAGGCCGGATGGAATACCAATTGAGGTGTGGAGATGTTTTAGGGAGAGGGGAATAAATTGGTTAACAACACTATTCAACAAGATATGGAGAAGTAACACAATGCCATTGGAGTAGAGAAAAAGTACTCTAATCCCTTTGTATAAGAACAAAGGTGATATCCAAGATTGTGCCAACTATCGAGGGATCAAACTAATGATCCATACTATGAAACTTTGGGAAAGAGTGATTGCACAACGGCTAAGAAAAATTGTGAATATTTCGGATAACCAATTTGGATTTATGCCCTGCAGATCGACTATGGACGCAATCTATCTTAAGAGACAAATCATGGAGAAATACCGAGATAAAAAGAAAGATTTGCATATGGTTTTCATTGATTTGGAGAAGGCGTATGATAGAGTTCCAAGAGAGGTACTTTGGTGGGCTTTAGTAAAGAAAGGCGTTTCAAAGAAATATATTGATATTATCAAGGACATGTATAATGGAGTTAGTACTAGTGTACGGAAAAGCATTGGGAAGACATAAGAGTTCCCTATCATGATTGGAGTGCATCAAGGCTCTGCACTTAGTCCCTTTCTCTTTGCCTTGATAATGGACGAAGTGACGAGGTCAATCCAAGATGATATTCCATGGTGTATATTGTTCGCAGATGATATTGTGCTGATTGATGACAAAATAAGGTGTTGAAAGTAAATTGGAGTTGTGGAGACACACTTTGGAATCTCGAGGTTTTAGGTTAAGCAGAAGCAAGACTGAATATATGGAGTGTAAATTTAGCAAAGTTGGAAACAGAGAGGCAGTAGTGATCACATTCGATGGAAAGATTGTCCAAGCTTCCGAGTTCTTTAGCTATCTTGGATCTATTATCCAAAAAGATGGAAAATTAGATGGAGATGTGGCTCATAGGATTAAAGAAGGTTGGTTGAAGTGGAAGAGTGCCACAGGGTTTCTTTATGATCGTGGCATGCCAAATAGATTAAAGGGAAAATTCTATCGTATGGCAATTAGGCCTGCACTGCTTTATGGCACTGAATGTTGGGCCGTGAAACAGTGTCATATTCATAAGATGAATGTAGAGGAGATGTGTATGCTACGATGGATGTGTGGGCATAAAAGAAAAGATCGATTGAGAAATGAGGTTATCAGGGGTAAAGTAGGAGTTGCGCATATTGAGGATAAAATGAGGGAGCATCGTCTAAGGTGGGTTGGTCATGTGAGACGGAGACCGAGTGATGCACCGATTAGGAGGCCTGAAGAGTGGAGAAGTGATAAAATGGTGAGGGGTACGGGAAGACCCAAGCAAACTTGGATTAAGGTGATTGAAAATGATATGAGTTTACTCGGAGTGGATGAAGATGTGGCATTGAAGAGGCCGGAGTGGAGGGCGAAAATTCATGTGAATGATGGGGGTTGATCGTACTTTTTATTATTATTATTTATTTATTTATTTTATTTTATTTTCTCCATCCTTTTCCTCTCTTTCTCTCTCTCTCTCTCTCTCTCTCTCTTCCTTTTATCACGATGACATATGAGGATTCATGTTAGCCGACCCCAAATTATTTTGGGACTAAGGCTTTGTTGTTGTTGTTGTTGTTGTATAGGTAGAGTAGCACTTCCCATGACATTGCAATGTTTGTGTCTATTAAAATGAGTAGTATAGGAAGATCACCAAACTTCATATCATATCTCTAGTAATGCGACATTTATTGTGGGACAAACCAAAATGGAAAGTAAGGCATTTATTCCGGGACAAAGGGAGTATTTGTTTACCATTGAGACTGGGTGGAGGGTACAATCCCCTCTTGGTGCCAAAGGAGATGGCATAGCCATGCTGGTCGATTTGTTGGGCTGCATATTGGTCGGTGATCTGAATCACATTTGGAATTCTTACATGAATAATCAAGAATACCTATAAAATCCAATAAGAATATAAAAATGACCTTCATAATTACCCACAAGAAAGATAGGAAAGATAGAAAAGTCATATGTGAAGAGCTCACTGAAGTGTAAGAAAAGCTATCTTGACATATGATTCTAAACTAAATTTATAGAATTAAAAAATATTATTCCCTAAACTCTTTTGGATCCATGCAATGGTCCACGAAAATAATATTTGCAGCGTAGTCATTTCCAACAAATTTTGACTCAAATAGTAATGTTGACTAAGAAAATCGACTAACGCGAGGCAAAAGTACAGTTTGAAGACCATATGAATATAAATTTTATTTCAACAACCAAACACAAAAGTTACTGAACATCAGTGACCAAATATTCATATATATAGACATTGTAAAAAAATAGTTTCACATTAGGCTGCTAGGACATATAAACTTACAGATGTTTTTGGCTCCCAAGGTTCTCATTTAAGCACCTTCTATATATATATATATATATATATATATATATATATATATATATATATAGAAGGTAGTCTTCCTCAACAAAAGAAAGGTAGTCTTCCTCCCATGATGGCATGTCCAGTCCCGTTGGCCAATTATGCCGGTCTTGCTACGACTAGCAAGAGAAGGGACCTCTATGAATTCATTAAAGGAAAGGAATCCCTAAGAAATTCGAAGGGGAAGAAGCAATCCCTCTCCACGAACAACAAGTTAGAAGATCTCGTTAATACTCTTGCAGCGTGCAATCTCTTACAGCCTTTGGAGAATTATTTACGTTCGAAGGATCATGACGATTCACTTGAGTATTGCGATTATCACCACCAACCCTTGCCAATCACTAAGGATTAAGATTCAAGATCTTATCAATGAAGGGGTCATCAAAAAGGAAGAACTCGCACAATTGCGCATTTGAGCCCCTCTAGCGACCCATTGACAAGGGAAATTATTCGAAGACTGGGAACCTGTCCCTAAAAAAAATGATTCTACGCCATGCCCGAGCAACTCACGTCGCCTCATTCACGCTCTCCATCATCGCTCCATGGTCCTTAGCCTCTTCGAGCACGAAGCTTCTTGTTGCACCTTACACAGGAGCTCCGTGACCTCCTATTTCACCCACTTAGCATATGCCATAAACTAAGAGGGCGACCCACCACTTCATTAAACTCCACGATGGGTACCTACAAAAGAAATACAAGAAAACATTAGAAACAACTTCACAAGTAAAAAGAGATCACAAGAATGAATGATGCTAAAACACTAATAAAGGCCTACCATAGTCGTATTGGGTGGTGTCAAGCTCAGGATAGATCTCATACTCCGTAGGAAGGTATTCGGTGCTCTCGAAATTGTTAGTAAGCATGTAAGGTAAAGTGGCCGGTCCCAGTTAATGGTAGAACGGGCCATGAGTGATACCTCCTTGATGAGATGAAGAGGATGGAGCGTATAAGATTGAAGCAGAATTTTGCCCACCGGCAAGAAAATGACCCATGAGGTGGGGAAAGAAAGCCTCATAACTAGCATTGGGCTTCATATACTGAGCGGCAGCCTCCCCCACAATAAGCCTACCTCTATCTTCCCCAATGATGTTGTCAGTAGTAAGCATATGAACATGAGGGTTATCTGGGATAATAAAGAGACGCCTACCCGTACCATGCTGAGGGGTCACCTGTTCCCCCAAGTATAAGCATCCTCCACCGAGAAAGACCATCAGCATCCTCGTGGATGAGAAAGGATGAGATACTGACACATCATTCCCATCCCAAGGTTACAAAGTACTAGTATTGTCAACAAGCCTCCAGTTCTCAGCGGCGGTGCGCATAGTCTCTTTGGGCATATCCATACCCTCCGTGCCATAGACTCTGGTCTCGCGAATATTTCTTGTCCACCACCTAGAATCAAAGAATTGCACAACCGGTTCACGAAGATCAATGTTTTAGAGGTTGAATATAGCAAAGTGACAAAACAAAAAGAAAGGTATTAGCACAAAGAAAGAAGACTGCGCAAATCAAAGTAAAGTGATTGTGTTAGAGCAATAACAAGACTTGATAAGAAAAGCGAGCAATCACAAGAACATCGATATACGTGGTTCACCAACTTGGCTATGTCCACGGGGAGGGGAGAGAATATTATTATCAATCTGGAGAAACGATTACAAGATCTACCTATAACTGCTGCATGATTTTTGATCACAAAATTCCTAACTGTGTAACTGTAGAATTACAGACCTATTCTGAGCACTCTAATAATTTATCTGAAACAAAACAACTAACTTTGATCTAAACTAATGGCCTCTATTTATACCTGTGAACTCTATCTTAAAGTATGCAAGGAACTTGGAATTCTAGTACGAAACTGACTTGAAAACCTTCCCTTTTACGTCATTGCTGAATACTGCACGAAATAGGTTTCTTGGGTCTTGGTCCGGGCGGGTACTGACCTTGGTCCGGTCGGACCCATAGCCTTGGTCCGGCCGGGTGCCTTCCAAGATCCGCCCGGATCTACTCCTCTCTATAATGCAGTTTTTCTGACGTGCTTTGGACTGCCCGGGTCTTGAGCTTGGTGCGCCCAGACCCCCTAGGTCCGCCCGGGTCTTCTGTTCTGGTCCGCCCGAACCTTTAGTGGTGCACTTCCAAGGAATTGCGAAATCTTCTCTGTTGCTTAATCCTTTAACTTAGCGTCCCAAATTCAAAGGCATTAACCCAACAATGTCCACATTGATTTTGAATCTCCATGACAACAAACCTTTTCTCCCCCCCCGCCTCTTCTACTATCTAATAGCTGCGAACATTCAGCAATTCCAAACAATGTTGGAACTTGCTTCCCGTCACGGGTTTTGTGAACATATCTGTAGGGTTGTCCGCCGTCCCTACCTTCATCACCTTTACCCGTTTCTCATCCCTTAGAAAGTGATATCTGACATCAATGTGCTTGGTCCTCTCATGATGAACTTGATCCTTGGCCAAACAAATCGCGCTCAAACTATCACAATAAATAATAGCCTGATCCTGATGTATCCCAAGATCGTTGATCAATCCCTTCAACCATATTTCTTCCTTAGCGGACTCTGTCAATGCCATGTATTCTGCTTCTGTTGTAGACAACGTCACTGTAGCCTGCAAAGTAGCCTTCCAACTGACAACTGACCCACCAAGCGTGAATACATTTCCGGTCATTGATCTTCTTGTATAAACATCACCCGAATAGTCTGAATCTGAGAACCCCTCTACTGCACACTCTGCTCCACCTCCATAGATGAGACCGACGTCACTGGTACCACGAAGATACCTAAAGATCCGCTTCACAGCCTGCCAGTGTTCCTTACCCGGATTACCCATGAACCGACTAACAACACTAACTGCCTGTGCAAGATCCGACCTAGTGCACACCATAGCATACATCAAACTACCAACTGCACTAGCTTAGGGTACTCGAGCCATATACTCTTTCTCCTCAACTGATATGGGCCCAAACGCAACTGACAACTGTGCATTCGCTGCACTCGGAGTATCTATAGCTTTAGCTGTCGACATACCAAACCTTTCTAAAACTTTCTTGATGTAACTTTTCTGGGATAAGAACAGTTTTCGTTTGGCTCTGTCTCTGTAGATCTCTATACCCAGAATTTTCTTTGCGTTGCCCAAATCCTTCATCTCAAACTCTGCGGCCAGTAAACCTTTTAGTTTCTGAATCTCTGACTTCTTGACTACTGCTATCAACATATGATCAACATAAAGCACCAAATAGATGTACGACCCATCTACCAACTTATTGTGATACACACAACAATCATATGGGCTCCTCGTGTATCCGATCTCTGTCATATAGCTGTCAAACTTCTTGTACCAATGCCTAGGCGACTGCTTAAGTCCATACAAGGACTTCTTCAACCTACAAAATTGATCTTCTTTCCCAGGAACTTGAAATCCTTCTGGCTGTGTCATGTATATCTCTTCTTCTAACTTTCCATGCAAGAAAGCTATCTTGACGTCTAGTTGCTCAAGTTACAAATCCCTCTGTGCCACTATTGCTAGCAACACTCTGATCGAAGTGTGTCTGACCACTGGTGAGAAGATCTCATTATAGTCCACCCCTTCTCTTTGTGTGAAACCCCTTGCAACAATGCGAGCTTTATACTTGACCCCCTCTGCCGGTGACATTCCTTCCTTCTTCTTGAAGATCCACTTGCAAGGCACAATCTTCCTGCCTTCTGGCCTTGTAGTCAATACCCAAGTCTGATTCTTGTGAAGAGACACCATCTCATCACCCATAGCCGCATACCATTGAGTTGACTCTGAACATGTAACTGCTTCGTTGAAAGTAGAAGGTTTCGTAAGATCGGGCTCTACTTCCTCAGCAACCTGCAGTGCATAAGACACCATGTCTTCAAATCCATACCTCTCAAGAGGCTTCCCAAAATTATCTCTTCTAGACCTTCCTTGTGCTAACCCATGTTCCTCGGGAACTGAATTTGAACTTTCTGGTGCTTCAGTCTCTGTCTCTGTTGGTGGATCCTGATCAACATCTGTCTGTGGGACAACTAACTCTTCAGTATCTTGTTGCTCCACATGTTTATCAACACAACCAACACTTGAAACAATCGTAGATCTCATAATAGGGTTAATAACAGAATTCTCATCAAACACGATGTTCCTACTGATAATCACCCTATTTTTTGATGGAGACCAGATGCGGTATCCTTTGACACCATCTCTATACCCCATGAATACTCCCTTTCTAGCTCTAGGTTCTAACTTCCCATCATCCACATGATAATAAGCAGTACACCCAAAATCCCTTAAAATAGAATAATCAACAGGTTTACCGGTCCATACCTCATGGGGAACTTTGAGACCAATGTTGGCATGAGGTCCACGATTAATCAAGTAACATGCTGTACTAACCGCCTCTGCCCAGAAACATTTAGACAACCCTGCATTAGAGAGCATAAATGTCGCGACCCCGACCCAGCGGGCCCGGAGTACTCGAGCTGGATGTCGACTTAAACAATAAACTCTAAAATAAAGAAGATAAAAATTTCCTTTTATACCAAAAGATGATAACACAAAGTTTTGAAATCCAACTTGAACAACAAAATATAACCTAGTGTAAGCTCCACAAGCTCACACCCAAAATAATAAAATATACAAATTCTAATGACGTCAAGTTTGGTACAACTATTCCCAAAAAGGTTACACATTTATGTAATGTAAACCCACCAATAACAATCTGCCCAAAAGCTCAACCCCCGCGACGTCCTCCTCGTGATCAGCGAGTGTAATCCTTTCCTCCTGGGGGGGGGGGGTTAAGGAAAAACAAAGATAAAAGAAAGGGGGTGAGATAAATATCAATAAGTTACTAATGCAACTACATGACATGCTATGATGCACTAAGCAATAAACAATAATAAATATCACTTAGCACATAGCATTTATCATTTAACAGATAGCAGCGAAAATAAACAAGTAATAAAGGATATTAGCCAAGGTTTCCCAACTGATAGAATCAAATAAAGGTCGCTGCACAGCTTCAATAATCAACAATCAACATCTTCATAGTAGCATGAAAGCTTGAAGAGAAAATCCCCGGTACCGGAACCAATAACAAAGTAACGTGCCACAAAGGGCGGGAGCCATGCCACAAAGTCATGCTCCAAAACGTGTAGCTAGAATACTCACAAAAGGAGCTAGCTCATCCCATCCAAGGCCAATCTGGATGAGGAAACAAGGACCAATGGACGATGCTATACTGGACTTGGCTTGAGCCATTATAGTATTATCCATTGCCTGACTCGAACACAAATAACCAACTGGACTTTCAAGTAAAGGCTAAGTAATAAATACTAGCTTAAATAAACCACTAATGATTCCAAAGTAGGGAACCATTCCAAATAAATCACCACAAAGGTAAACCAATCCAAACAACTCATCAAAGATGGCCCACATTCTCAAAACGATACTTAATCAAATTCCATAACATATTTATTCATAAAAGAACCAATTCCAATTAATAAAGTGTTCCACGATGTTAACTTAAGTTAATTAGAGTAATTAAACTTAAACTAGGGAAGCCACTTAGTTTAAACAAGCAAAAGACAAAATTCCAGACCAGGCGGGCGGGCGCGCACATAGGGGCAGGCGGGTGCTTATTCCAACAGAAGGTTGGCAACGGGAAACAGGGCAGGTAGGCGGGCGCCTGGCTCAAGTCAAGCGGGCGGGCGCCTGGTCTGCCTTCAGGCCGGGAAACAGAGCTGGGTTTCGCCATTTTCGAACCAAAACCAAATTTCTCACAAATCAACACTCCCAACTTGATCCCCAAAGTACCCAAACAACATCTAACTTAAAGGGGACCTAAATAACACCATTTATCAACCAAAATCAAGATTTAATCCCAACATTCATAACAATCACCAAAAACAACAATAAATTCCATATAAATTCTAAACCTTCACAAATCATCAAATAACCACTTTAAAGCTTCATATATCATCATACAAAATGGAGATGAACAATTTTAGCATATAAATGGGGGAAAGCAACTTACCCGGATTTCTCAAAGTTGACGGAATTCGAATATTTTTGGTTCTACGCGATCCTATCGACGATCTAAACACATTTCATAAAATGAGCACTAAGAAATAGAGGGAGGAAGATGATCAAAATGAAGGAAGAATGAGAGGAAGAACTTACCCTTTTTCACAACTATGGAGAGAGAGAGAGATTGAGTGTGTGAGCTGGGAAATGAGGGAGAGGGTGAGGAAGAGGGGAGTAGGGAGGGAGTAGGAGAAATATTATTTAAAAACTTACACTTAGGCCCCCTCACTCTACTAACAATTAACCCAATTAACCCCTCTAACCAATAATTCCCTACTACCCACTTAACACAATATCAACCAAATAATGCTAGACACAAATTAATATTATGAGCTATAAAATGCGCACATAATTAATTAAATCAAATAAATAAATAAATAATTAATTATTTATCAATAAAATAGAGACGGGTTTTCGGGTCGCGACATTCACTCCCCCTTAAAGAAAATTCGACCCGAATTTTAACGAGACTTACCCGAATTAAAAAGCCACGGATATTTCTTCTCTATCTCATCTCGAAGCTCCCACGTCGATTCCTCAACATTGTGATTCCTCCAAAGAACTCTAACCAACGGAATGCTTTTGTTCCTCAACTCTTGGACTTTGGTATCTAAAATCCGAACCGGTCGCTCCTCATAGGAAATGTCGGGCTCGATATCCTCGGGTATCCTCTTTAACACGTGATATGGATCATGCACATACTTCCGAACCATAGAAACGTGGAAAACATTATGTAACCGGTCCAAAGACGATGGTAACGCAAGACGGTATGCTAGAAGTCCCACCTTTCCCAGAATCTTAAACGGACCTATAAACCTCGGAGCCAATTTGCCTTTCTTCCCGAATCTTCGAGTACCCACCTTCGGAGATACTTTTAAGAATACAAAATCACTGGTCTGAAAACTAAGATCTCACCTTCGGTTATCTGCATAGCTCTTCTGTCGACTCTGGGCTGTTTTCAATCGATCCCGGATAACTCTAACTTTCTCAACTGAATCCTGAAGCAAATCAATACCCATGATCTTCGCTTCACTGACCTCATCCCAACAGATAGGCGATCTACATTTTCTCCCATATAAAGCCTCATAAGGTGCCATCTCGATACTAGCCTGATAACTGTTGTTGTAAGAGAATTCCACTAACGGTAAATGTCTATCCCAAGAATCGGAAAAGTCTATCGAACAAGCTCGCAACATATCCTCCAAAATCTGAATGGTCCTCTCGGATTGACCGTCGGTCTGAGGGTGAAAAGATGTGCTGAATCGCAAATCTGTACCCAAAGCTTCCTGAAACGCCTTCCAGAATATAGAAGTAAACCTCGGATCCCGATCCGACACAATGCTAACCGGAACCCCATGCAATCTCGTAATCTCATCAATGTAAAGGGTCACAAGCTTTTCCATCGAGTACCTAATGTCAATAGGCAAGAAATGTGCACTCTTGGTCAGTCCATCCACGATTACCCAAACACTGTCAAACTTCCTACGGGTACGAGGTAGTCTCGTAACGAAATCCATAGTCACATGCTCCCATTTCCACCCCGGAATCTCTAACGGCTGAAGTAGTCCTGCGGGTCTCTGATGCTCAGCTTTGACCTGCTGACAAGTTAAACACTTTGAAACATACTCGGCTATTTCCCTCTTCATGTTGTTCCACCAAAAGTGTTGTTTCAAATTTTGATACATCTTCGTACTACCCGGATGAATAGTATATCTCGATTTGTGACCCTCATCTAAAACTTGCCTCTTTATTCCACCAACATCGGGTACGCACAAACGACCACGGAAAGTCAATACCCCATTCGAACTCTTAGAAAAATCCTCGAAGTTCTTTTCTTCATTTTACTCATTACTTTCACTAACTCGGGATCTTCTTTTTGAGCTTCTTTTATCCTCTGAATTAGGGTCGGAGATACCCAAATATTTGCAAAAATAGCCCCATGTCTCGATTCACAAGGACACCAATCTCGAACATCCTCAAGCATTTTCCACTCTCGAACCATCATCGAGGACACATAAGACTTTCTACTAATCGCATCGGCTACCACATTCGCCTTCCCCGTATGATAAGAAATCGTACAATCATAGTCCTTTAAAAGTTCCATCCATCGACGCTGTCGGTTGTTCAGTTCCTTCTGCGAGAAAAGATACTTTAAACTCTTGTGATCCGTGAAAATCTCGAACTTTGCTCCATAAAGATAGTGCTTCCACTTATGAAGAGCAAATACAATAGCCGCTAACTCCATGTCGTGAGTAGGATAATTCTGTTCACTCGGGCTCAACTTCCTCGAAGCATACGAAATCACTTTCCCATTCTGCATCAAAACACAACCCAAACCCTCTTTCGAAACATCACTATAAATTACTAAATCGTCATTTCCATTCGGTAACACAAGAATAGGAGCCGTAGTTAATCTCTTCTTTAATTCATCAAAGCTAATTTGACATTTTTCACTCCACACAAACGGTACATCCTTCCGTGTCAACTGAGTCATCGGAGTTGCAATCCTCGAAAACCCTTCTATAAACCTTTTGTAATACCCGGCTAAACCCAGAAAACTTCTGATCTCGGTTACTGTCTCGGGTCTCTTCCAATCCACTATGGCTTCTATCTTCGAAGGATCCACATAAATCCCATCTTTAGAAATAACATGACCCAGAAATGAAACCTTCTCGAGCCAAAATTCGCATTTACTAAACTTCGCAAACAACTGCTCCTTTGCAAGAACTGATAAAACTGTCCTCAAGTGTTGCTCGTGCTCCTCTCGAGATTTAGAGTAGACAAGAATGTCGTCGATGAAGACCACCACAACGAATCAAGATAAGGATGGAAAACCCGGTTTATCAAATCCATAAACACGGCAGGCGCGTTAGTCAACCCAAACGGCATAACCAAGAACTCGTAATGACCATATCGAGTACGAAAGGCAGTCTTCGGAATATCCTCAGATCGAATCTTCAACTGATGGTACCCACTCCTCAAATCAAGTTTAGAAAACACCACGAGCTGATCAAATAAATCATCAATGTGAGGTAGAGGATACTTGTTCTTCACTGTAACCTGATTCAACTTTCGGTAATCAATACACAATCTCAAAGAACCGTCTTTCTTCCGCACAAACAAAACCGGTGCTCCCCACGGGGAAACACTAGGGCGGATAAACCCTCTATCAAGCAACTCTTGCAACTGAACCTTTAGTTCCTTCAATTCTGCGAGAGCCAACCTATACGGTGCCTTTGAAATCGGAGCTGTACCCGTCAAAAGATCTATACAAAACTCTATCTCACGATCGGGAGTCATATCATATTCAGAAGAGAAAACATCGGGAAATTCTCTAACTACCTGAACACTCTCCAAACTAGGGGATTCTTTCCTAGTATCAAGCACACTAGCCAAGTACCCCTCACAACCGCGATGCAATAATTTTCTCGCCTTCATATAAGAAATCATACGAATATTTCTACCCAAAGGCATAGCCTCAAAAACAAATTTAGGCATATTGGGAATAGAAAAAGTAACAACTTTCTTACGACAATCAATAGAAGCATGAAACTTGCTCAACCAATCCATATCGGGGTGGTGGTGCTTGCTCTACTCTCGGTCCTTGGTCATGAATTGCCTTCATGGCCGCCTCAAACATGCCTTGGAACATAGCACGGTTCTTTTCCCGAAGATCATTCTGATTCTGAGCCCCACTAGAACCTTCACCCGTTCTTCTTCTAGCCATTGGGAACAATTACCTGCATAAAACATCAACCGTTACTCACTCCGAACACAACTACCCTCCTAGGTCATACTAGTCCACCTAGACTTATACTTAGAGCTAAACCATAGCTCTGATACCAACTGTCGCGACCCCGACCCCGCGGGCCCGGAGTACGTGAGCTGGACGTCGACTTAAACAATAAACTCTAAAATAAAGAAGATAAAAATTTCCTTTTATACCAAAAGATGATAACACAAAGTTTTGAAATCCAACTTGAATAACAAAATATAACCTAGTGTAAGCTCCACAAGCTCACACCCAAAATAATAAAATATACAAATTCTAATGACGTCAAGTTTGGTACAACTATTCCCAAAAAGGTTACACATTTATGTAATGTAAACCCACCAATAACAATCTTCCCAAAAGCTCAACCCTCGCGACGTCCTCCTCGTGATCAGCGAGTCTAATCTTTTCCTCCTTGGGGGGGGGGGTTAAGGAAAAACAAAGATAAAAGAAAGGGGGTGAGATAAATCTGAATAAGTTACTAATGCAACTACATGACATGCTATGATGCACTAAGCAATAAACAATAATAAATATCACTTAGCACATAGCATTTATCATTTAACAGATAGCAGCGGAAATAAACAAGTAATAAAGGATATTAGCCAAGGTTTCCCAACTGATAGAACCAAAGAAAGGTCGCTGCGCAGCTTCAGTAATCAACAATCAACATCTTCATAGTAGCATGAAAGCTTGAAGAGAAAATCCCCGGTACCGGAACCAATAACAAAGTAACGTTCCACAAAGGGCGGGAGCCATGCCACAAAGTCATGCTCCAAAACGTGTAGCTAGAATACTCACAAAAGGAGCTAGCTCATCCCATCCAAGGCCAATCTGGATGACGAAACAAGGACCAATGGGCGATGCTATACTGGACTTGACTTGAGCCATTATAGCATTATCCATTGCCTGACTCGAACACAAATAACCAGCTGGACTTTCAAGTAAAGGCTAAGTAATAAATACTAGCTTAAATAAACCACTAATGATTCCAAAGTAGGGAACCATTCCAAATAAATCACCACAAAGGTAAACCAATCCAAACAACTCATCAAAGATGGCCCACATTCTCAAAACGATACTTAATCAAATCCATAACATATTTATTCATAAAAGAACCAATTCCAATTAATAAAGTGTTCCACGATGTTAACTTAAGCTAATTAGAGTAATTAAACTTAAACTAGGGAAGCCACTTAGTTTAAACAAGCAAAAGACAAAATTCCAGACCAGGCGGGCGGGCGGGCGCGCGCATAGGGGCAGGCGGGCGCTTATTCCAACAGAAGGTTGGCAACGGGAAAAAGGGTAGGTAGGCGGGCGCCTGGCTCAAGTCGGGCGGGCGCCTGGTCTGCCTTCAGGCCGGGAAACAGAGATGGGTTTCGCCATTTTCGAACCAAAACCAAATTTCTCACAAATTAACACTCCCAACTTGATCCCCAAAGTACCCAAACAACATCTAACTTAAAGGGGACCTAAATAACACCATTTATCAACCAAAATCAAGATTTAATCCCAACATTCATAACAATCACCAAAAACAACAATAAATTCCACATAAATTCTAAACCTTCAAAAATCATCAAATAACCACTTCAAAGCTTCATATATCATCATACAAAATGGATATGAACAATTTTAGCATATAAATGGGGGAAAGCAACTTACCCGGATTTCTCAAAGTTGACGGAATTCGAATATTTTTGGTTCTACGCGATCCTATCGACGATCTAAACACATTTCATAAAATGAGCACTAAGAAATAGAGGGAGGAAGATGATCAAAATGAAGGAAGAATGAGAGGAAGAACTTACCCTTTTTCACAACTATGGAGAGAAAGAGAGATTGAGTGTGTGAGCTGGGAAATGAGGGAGAGGGTGAGGGAGAAGAGGGGAGTAGGGAGGGAGTAGGAGAAAGATTATTTAAAAACTTACACTTAGGCCCCCTCACTCTACTAACAATTAACCCAATTAACCCTTCTAACCAATAATTCCCTACTACCCACTTAACACAATATCAACCAAATAATGCTAGACACAAATTAATATTATGAGCTATAAAATGCGCACATAATTAATTAAATCAAATAAATAAATAATTATTTATCAATAAAATAGAGACGGGTTTTTGGGTCGCGACAATAAACCTAGCTCTCTCAAGCAATGTCTGATTCATCCGTTCTGCTACACCATTCTGCTGTGGCGTGCCTCTGATTGTATGATACCTAGAAATCACCACGTCTCTACAAAACGAATCGAACTCAGTACTATAGAACTCCGAACCATTATATGTCCAGAGCTTCTTGATCTTCTCCTCTGTCTGGTTCTCCACTACTGTCTTCCAGTCCTTGAAATTTCTCAGAGCCTCATTCTTGTGCTTCATGATAATCACCCAAGTCCTCCTTGAATAGTCATCAACAATAGACAAGAAATACTTGTTCCCCCTTAGAGATTCCTGACGTGAAGGTCCCCAACAATCTGAGTGAAGATAATCCAGAACACCTTTTGCGTTATGTATACCCTTGGGAAAATTATTAGGCTTCATCTTCCCTAGTACACAATGCTCACAAAATTTAAGGTCCTTGACCTTATGGCTACATAGAAGATCCCGTTTGGTCAACTCCTGCATCCCTCGAGTGCTCATGTGTCCGAGTCTGATGTGCTACAGCTTGGACATATCTCTCTCGTTTACCTCTGATGATGCAACCATAGCCGACCCTGCAAGCGTTCTTCCTTAGAGGAAATACAAGGAGCCCCGCTTAAGGCCTTTCAGTATCACCTCTGAACCGTTACAGACACTGACTGCTCCACCTTTACCTTTGAAACTGAACCCTTTGCTGTCTAACTAACTAAGAGAAATTAGATTCTTTATCATAAGCGGAATGTGTCGAACCTCGTTCAAAGTAACAAACTTACCATCATGAGTCCTGACCTTGATCGAACTTATACCAACTACCTTGCAGATTGCACTGTTGGCCATGCTTATTTCACCGCCATCCACCTGCCTGTAATCAGTAAACCATTCTCTCCTAGGACTGATATGGTATGATACTCTGAATCAAGAATCTATGTGTCAGATGCACGTGCTGATTCTGATGTAGCTAGAGCATAATCCTAATCTGAACTGCTATCCTTGGCCATCATAGCCTCTGCTCTGATAGGTGCCTTGCCTTGCTTCTTTCTGGGACAGTCGAACTTCCAATGCCCCTTATCCTTGCAGAAATTACAGATATCCCCAGGCTTTGGACCCTTCTTGTGTGAGGAATTATCTTTATTGTTCTTCCTCCCACTAGAACCCCTGATGTTGCTACTACTAGCAACCAAACCTGATGACTGGGTACCTACCTCATTCCCACTCGCCTTTCGGCGTAACTCTCTCATCTTGAGAGAAGTTTTCACTTCCTCTAGAGAGATACCATCTTTACGATTTATGCACGAATCGACATAATGTTCATAAGAAATAGGTAAAGATACTAAAAGTTGCAAGGCTGCATCCTCGTCTTCCACAACTACTCCTATATTACGCAGTTCAAGTAATGCGGAAGTAAATCTATCAAGATGATCATTTATGGGCGTACCTTCAATCATACGACAATCATACAACTTCTTCTTTAGGTATAGCTTGTTGGTCAATGAACGTGTCATGTACATATCTTCCAACATTAACCAAAGATCACTTCCGGAGTCCGTTCCTGCAACATTAGTTAGGATCTCATCATCCAACTATCTGACAATCTTGGCGTGAGCCTTCTGATCTAACTTCTTTAATGCCGCCGCCTCCTTCGCTGTTGCTTGCTTGTCCTTCTCTGACTGTTCTGCGGTATCTGCTGTGGTGGTTTCCTTACCCTTGGGATCCTTGCGATCCCTGATTACAATCTCCAACGGTTCCCATAAATCTTGGTCAATCAACAAAGCCTTCATCTTGATCTGCCAGAGAGAAAAACTATTCTTCCCATTGAACTTGTCGATCGAATCTGCTCCTTGACCCATCTTCTTATTCTCTGCAGCGGAATCCCAGAACCTCCAACCACGAACCAAAGCTCTGATAAAACCAGAGCTCTGATACCACTTGTTAGAGCAATAACAAGACTTGATAAGAAAAGCGAGCAATCACAAGAACACCGATATACGTGGTTTACCAACTTGGCTACATCCACGGGGAGGGGAGAGAATATTATTATCAATCTGGAGAAACGATTACAAGATCTCACTATTACTGCTACATGATTTTTGATCACAAAATTCCTAACTGTGTAACTGTAGAATTACAGACCTATTCTGAGCACTCTAATAATTTATCTGAGACAAACAACTAACTTTGATCTAAACTAATGGCCTCTATTTATACCTGTGAAGTCTATCTCAAAGTATGCAAGGAACTTGGAATTCTAGTACGAAACTGACTTGAAAACCTTCCCTTTTACGTCATTGCTGAATACTGCACGAAATAGGTTTCTGGGGTCTTGGTCCGGGCGGGTGTCGGACCCATAGCCTTGGTCCGGCCGGGTGCCTTCCAAGGTCCGCCCGTATCTACTCCTCTCTATCATGTAGTTTTTCCGACGTGCTTTGGACTGCCTGGGTCTTGAGCTTGGTGCGCCCGGACCCTCTAGGTCCGCCCGGGTCTTCTGTTCTGGTCCGCCTGGACCTTTAGTGATGCACTGCCAAGGAATTGCGAAATATTCTCTGTTGCTTAATCCTTTAACTTAGTGTCCCAAATTCAAAGGCATTAACCCAACAGATTGAAATGAAAATACAGTCAAAAGAAACCCCAAGACGGGCTATACCCGCAGAAGTTCTCCCTAAAATTGAGAGATGCCTCATCCATAGCATCGTAGCAATTCACCAACCCGGCGCTACCCCAACTTGCCTCACAGGTCTTCCTGAAGTCCAACATGTAACTCAAGATAAAGAACAAGGAAGTCAAAGTATGGTTAGAGAAAATGGTCTCCGACAAATCCCACCATTAGAAACCCCGGGTAGCCAAGTCAACATTCGCTAGCCTCCTCAAATCGATATTTGCCAAGAATTCTTGCAACCCACTCTTTTAAGGAGTCACGGGTACTCCCTTGCCTTTGGCCTCGACTGCGAATCCAATGAGCTCAAACATATCGTGGTCTGAAGGGTCAAAAATAGTATCCACCTCCAATGTCATGTGGGTGAACCTCAATCCGGTAGTGGCATAAAAATCGGTCAAAGTCATTGTAGCCTCCTTAAAAGGCATGTGTATCGTGTGGGTCGTGTCCCTCCATCTTTCCCGAATCTCTTGAAGAACGTGGGTATTTCTTCTCTCTCCCACATGGCTATTGAAGAAGGTATCGAGGCTTACGGATGTCACCTAAGCTTTCACCCTATTATCGAGGTCCTACCATATCTTGGCCTCATCCTTGATGCTTCCTCAGAAATTTTGGATCGGTTTGAATGCCTACAAGAACAAACAAGAAGAGAAAAATTAGGAAAAAGGATGAAAATCCCCATTATGACATTATATCAAACACTTTGTGTGAGACATTTCAAGACAAGCATAAACTTGAAGTTAAATCATGAAACTTGCCTACCTACAAGAACAATAATGTACTAATATACTAAATTGATCAAATATTTTATCAAGTACCAACAAATGAAAAGAGATCGATATGAAATGAACATGTGATGTAGCGAAAGATGGGATAGAGATTAACTGCTATACTTCGCTCGAGAAATTCAGCAAATAATCGACAATTTTCGCTCGAGAAAATTGAAAGAGACACGCTCTAATTTTTATTTCATCAATTCATCAACTGATTTTCGGATTTACATCAAACCCTATTTTTATAACGATCCTACAATTTAGAAAACAAGTCAAAGACTTCTAGAAATACTTCTAACCTATATAGTAACCTAATAGAGTCCTAAAATAACAAAATAAAGCTTAAATCTACTTTTAAACATGAAATTTAAACCTATCTAAATATAATTCCGTAAATTACAATTAAATAGAAAATAATTAAAATAAAAACCTAAAATTATCCCTAATATTTTGATCTCCATATTTCTTCCCCGCTTGAAGAAAATTCGTCCTTGAATTTTGAGTACTGCTTTGAGGGACACGTCTTGAATTTCTTTTCCACAACGTCGATGAACTTTAGTTCTTGAAACCCTCGTCACAATATCTATCCAATCACTCCATTGAGTAGATACGAAGTGATTGATAATTAGTTTCTGAACGATCCATGAAATTGAAGAATGGAAGGTATAGACATCAAACGGATCTTCATACGGATGAATAAAATTGAAAGCTTCAAAACTCCATATCAAATCATCTTGTGAGACTTCAAGGCCAATTATTTTTGGACCAATTGACTGTGATGTCATCAATTGACAAGTCTCACAATTACATTTGTCAAAAACAGGGGGTTTTGACCAATCCACAAAAAAATCAATGCTAGGAGATTCAACGAAGGGCCACGAAAAATCAAACATTTTTCCTTCTTGGATTTTTTTTTTTCAAAAAAGAAGAGAAAAATAGATAAAAAAATACCTTAACTGAATTTAGAAAAATTCAGGTAGCTTTTTCCCCTCATTTTAAGGAGAAGTCAAAAATTCAGCACAAATGAATAGAACTGAAGCATTCAATCATGGAATTGACATGTAATCACAAACAAAACAAACAATCATTACTTTCCTTCTCCTAATCGCATGAGAAATGTGGGAATCGGGTGTGAGCACAACTCATTGACACGATAGCTTTTTTCCCCTCATATGAGCTCCCATTGTGTGTTCTTTGTGAGAACATCTTGATGATAACATGATTCTTGCTTTGGTAAGTATGTAATCTTGAGAATTAAAGACAAAAATGAAGATTTTTTGGGAAGGAAATTACCTAGGGTTGGATTTTTAGAAGAGGGAATGAGAAACAATTCAAAAAATGAGGCTCCTAAACCTGATACACGTACTGTATCTGTTAGAGCAAAATAAACAAGAACGATGATCAAGCGAAATAATCAAACACGAACACAAGAATTTAGGTGGTTCACCAACTTGGCTACGTCCACGAGCGGAGGGAGAATATATTATTATTCAATGACAATTACAAAATACGATCTTCACTAATCTAGTTACACGAATTATTTAGGCAAATAATTCCGTCAACCTAAATCTAGATCTTAGATCTCTACTTGTATCTATCAAAGATGATCGGAAAAAATAATGCTAGAGGAGGAGTTAGTATTTATAGGCATAAATACTAGAAACCCAAAAGAAAAAGGAATCTTATTCCTTGTGTACAATGTAATTGGAATCCTATTCCTTATGTACAAAGTAATCCTATTCCTTATGTAAAAAGTAATCATATTCTCATTAGGAAACGACTTTCCTAATTCTTGAATAATTCATTGTACCAATAAGAAACCTAATTACACCAATAAACATTAATCCATGTACCAAAAGGATTTCTTTTCCTTGCCCAATTCAAATCCAAAAAATTACTCGACTTTTCGCGGACATATCCTTAACCAATAGGCATTGATTCAAAGGCATATTCTCAACAATCTCCACCTTGACTTTGAATCTCCCCGAACCATAATTTATATCCATGAGCCGATCTAACTCCACCTTGAGTTGAATCCTCCGCTTCCGAACATATCTCTCCACCTCCGCCACCGCCTTATGTCTTTATCAAGACACCATCTTTGTTCACTCAAGAACAACCACGTTTACTTAGTCAAGCAAACGACTTTTTCGGCTCAACTTGTGCAATGATTTCTAGATCCCTAGAACCTTCACCACAACGTTGACCACAGGATCGTCTTCCCATCTACTCCTTGTAGAAATCGGCTCCACCTTTTTCTTAACTATCTCGCTTTGTTCTACCTTTGGATCTAGAAGCCGCTCATCCCCGCGGTGTGAACCTTCATCCACTTTTAGAGCAAAATCACCATTATCGCTATTTTTCATAGCAACCTCCACGAGAAAATCATCACCAAGACCCACGATGATTTGTGAATGCGCCTTCTCCTCCAGAGAATCCATCACTTCCTCGCTTCCCTTCTCCTCCTTGTAGAAATTACAAACTTCATCAGGTCTAGGGCCTCTCTTTCTAGAAGATTTTTGAGAATTCTTCATCTTGCTAGAACCCTTGCCACCTTCCATAACTATCCCTGTTGAATCTCTGTCTGTACTAAATCTACACGCCCCGAGGGTGCCAATAAGCCTTGTTTCTTCAACACGACTTCTTTCTTGATGTGTCCAACCTAGACACCCAGATTTCTGCACGGACGCTGCACGTGCACTGCATGATCGATGCTCGCGAACTGCACGTGTACTGCACACGAACTACAGGGACTTCATCTTTATTTACCAAAGAATAAAATACTATTCATCCCATTAGTCTTGTCGATCGTTGATTCAAATCCTTAACCCATCTTCTTCTTTGCAGCGAAAACTCTAGATCTCTAACCAACCAGTCGCCAATAAGAGAAATCGCAACAAAAAACTCCAAACTCATGCAATCAAAGACAAAACACTAGCAGCTTCTGTCCGGATACAATTCCGAATGCTACGGTGTTAGTACCCGGCCTGAAAATGAGTTGTTAGGCATTCCAGAACTCAGAAGGACATCACAGGTATTTACAAGCTGCGCAGAACTTATCCGGAATTTCCCAAAAAGCCCAGATAAGAAGATATTTATGCCTGATCAGATTATCCCCAAAGATAGACGTTATCTAGGAGTTCTCCAGAGTCCAGTCTGATCGTAACCTTGGGAACCACGCCAACCCCCACGATTGGCCAGGCGATCACATCTACCTTGGCTGGGCGTCCAGTCTTTCCATCCCAAAACCCTATAAATAGGTGACTTCAGTTCATAAATTCGATACACAATTCTCTCCCATGATTTCTAGAGTCTAAACTGACGGCATAACTCTCTGTCCAAGCCTTTCTAGCAATCCCGAAGGTCCGGTGAATCCACGTCCAAGATTGGGCATCGTTCTTGTCAAGATTGGTGAGGTTTTCTATGTTTTACTAGTATAGATATGATTTATGCATGTTTTCATTATGTTTATACATTCATATTCATATAATTCATATTGTGTTCTTCATGTTCTTGCTAGAATTCATATTCTGCTCTATATTTAGGGTAGCGATATTCATGCTTACGTGTTATTTCATACATATTCATGATGCTCTTATTACTATGTTAGATTTAACCTGCTAGTTATATAATTGTAATCCCTATATATATGCATAGCCGATGATGATCTCCAAGATCTAGGAACAACTTCTAAACCCTAAACTTTAGGTAAATATTCCCATGATCATTAACTCTCATGTGATGAATGTGATGACTACACATTGATCCTATCAATGGTATAATCATTATTCTAGGATGTGATCATCTTGTATGATTCTTTCTTCTCCCCATCATATGCATGATCCCGCTTCATCATCCCTATTCTGATTATGTGCGAACTACGTCGACCTGAGCTTCTCATGCCAGGGGAACGTAGGAAATCTTCAGATTCTGTCAAATCACTAACACACTACTAACACAATTATCATGATAGAAAGTCCGATCTATCGGGCGATAGGAGTAATCACTTGATATTCTTCTCTTATCGTAACTTGACCACCAAACTCCCTCTGTTAGCATTTCTCAATGTTTAAGCTCGATAAAAACAATGTGGCGACTCGTAAGATAAATAATAAAAGACTTCCCATGCGTCACCCGCATTCGAAAAGGGGTATTCACAGTGGCGACTCTGCTGGGGACTAGCTTTGAACTTTTCAAGCATTAGAGGGTCAAACTTTCGTCATTATCGTGATTGTATATTGGATCCCTCCGAAAGGAAAACATGGGATCAAATCACCACCACTTTCTGCGAGAAGTATCAGTCAAACCTCGATTGGCACGTCAATGGTACTTATTTAGAGAACATTATGCAGAGGCCTGGCGAGCCTATTTATGACTTCTATAAGAGGTGGAATCACAAGCTAGCAGAGGTACAATACCCTCCCTAAGGCAAAGGAACAGAAGCAGATCTTCTACAAATGCTTGTTGCCTGAGCTTAGGGTGGCGATTGGTAATGGCTACATTCCCGATCTGTGAGAAATGCTCGATGCTGGGGTCAGACACGAAGCCGGTATTACTGGTATTGCTAAAGAAACTGCCAAAAGTAGAAACACTTCTTTCCGCTACAAAGCTCCGACAAGCACCGCTCCTAATGCCAAAGAGGTTGTCGGTCAAGTGAGTATGGTTCAGAACAACCCCACCTTTGATGTCCAAGCAGTGACGAGCAACTTCCCGCGTGAAAAAGAGCATTTTGATGACTTCGGCATGCCTACTAGTCGAGTGTTTGAAGTGTTGATAAAAAAGGGCTTGATCAAGCCACTTGAGAACTACGAACCGATGAACAAAAGGGCTGACCTTGATGTGACCAAGTTCTGCAAGTACCACAAGTACATTGGCCACAACACCGACAACTGCTTACAACTTAAGCGTGTCATCCAGAAGCTCATAGCCAAAGGAAAGATTGAGAAGCCTAAAGGTCCAAACACCATAGCAAATCCACTCCCTAACAACGGAGGCATGAATATGGTTGAGCTCATCGGGGGGCGACATTGGTATCCTCGAGATGGTAGATGCTTTCACTGAACTGGGGCTAGACATGAACGCTTTGTTCGGTGGACTAGTCAAAATTGGGTTGATAACTCCTGTGGGGCACCGTTTCCAATGGCCTAAGCATGGGTGTTACATGTCAAAGTTCTTTGGCTACCATAGAGAATCCGGACACACCAACAACGAGTGCTTCACCATCAAGCGGATTATACAGAAGCTCATCAAACACAATGCTATAGCCGACCCGAGGAAGATCATCGCCATGGATGTCAATATGGTGGAAACTTACCAAATCACCATGATAGAGCTTGAAAACTCCATCGAACAATTGAAAATCTCCATGAATAAATTTCTCCGCGATCTTATGAACAAAGGACTGCTCAGACAACTTAAAGGTTACTCTACGCACATAGGAAGCAATGTATGAAAGTACTGCCACTACCACCAAGCCACTGGTCACAGAACAAGAAAATGCTTCGCCTTGAAGAAAGACATCTTGAAGCTCATTCATGATGGTTCTCTCAAAGATCCTCGACTCGCCCTAGACATAGGAAGTGTAGCAACAAACCTCAGTGATCTGGCCGAACCTATTGTGGCAGACTCCGAGTCACCTAGTGACAATAAGATAGTTTGTACTTAAAAGTTAATTAATGATATTAATTCTTCTTGTTATACGCTGTCTTTAGAAGAACTGTCTCTAGAATCTTCTCTTTTAGGAAAATACGACTCCGGTCTACTTAAATTTCCACAATTATCTCTAGCCGAAATCTTCTGTCGATGTTAATTCTCCTTTTCAACCAAGCTCTGGAGCCACTCGTTAGAGCAAAATAAATAAGAACGATGATCAAGTGAAATAATCAAACACGAACACAAGAATTTACGTGGTTTACCAACTTGCCTACGTCTACGGGCGGAGAGAGAATATATTATTATTCAATGATAATTACAAAAGACGAGCTTCACTAATCTAGTTGTACAAATTATTTAGGCAAATAATTCCGTCAACCTAAATCTAGATCTTAGATCTCTACTTGTATCTATCAAAGATGACCGGCAAAAACAATGCTAGAGGAGGGGTTTGTATTTATAGGCATAAATACTAGAAACCCATATGGAAAAGAATCTTATTCCTTGTGTACAATGTAATTGGAATCCTATTTCTTATGTACAAAGTAATCCTATTCTCATTAGGAAACGACTTTCCTAATTCTTGAACAATTCATTGTACCAATAAGAAATCTAATTAAACCAATAAACATTAATCCATGTACCAAAATGATTTCTTTTCCTTGCCCAATTCAAATCCCAAAAATTACTCGACTTGTCGCGGACATATCCTTAACCAATAGGCATTGATTCAAAGGCATATTCTCAACAGTATCAGATGTCTCGTACGAGACATCTCAATTTCCAGAAAAGTTCTCCTAAAATTCCAAAAAAGTCTTGCTTTTCAGACATAATCCAACAAAGCCCTGCTTTGGTCAGAAATTTCAAAATTAAACCAGGTTCAAGTCATTGAATTGTCATCAACAAAAATGATATTTTCAAATTTGGAACAACGAAATTTATCCTCAGTATGAATTTATTCTCCCCAAAAGCCAAGTCCGAGCACATGGATGAAACAACAAGCATACAAAACTTCAATAAAGAAGCCCGAGTACTCGACACCAACACCAATATCATTAACATTCCAATGTCTGTCACCGCGATGACATCTCCGACCATCGATAGAGAATGTTTAAATTCTATGAAATTGGCAATCAACTGTAAACTCCACAGCGACATCCGCATCTCAGGGTCCAGCGCTATTAATGACAGCTCCGGCCATTAATAGAGGACACGTCTCTCGAGTATCTATGACAGCTCCGTCCATCGATAGAGGACATCTCAAGATCCTACGCTACCAATGACAGCTCTGGCCATAGGTAGGGGATACTCTAAAGCCCGAGTTGTTGGCATCTACTCAATAAAGTCCTATGACTTGGCAACGTCAACACTCAATATCAACAAAGTCCTGTAATCTTGAGGCAGCATCTACATCAACAACTAGATATATTCAGAATTGTGTTATAGCTTGATTCCTCAGTATATGAGTTATCCTAAAAAACATTCCAACATTTGCTTTCAAAATAATTTTAAAAAAATACCTCAAACGACCGTTTTCACATATTTTTGGAGTCGAACTATGTTTGATCAGATTTTCTTCTTAGAATACGTAGAAAGCTGTAAGGCACGATCATCCCAAATCTCTAAATGGATGTCTTTCTATCGATGACATTACTTCTTTGATATGTGTTATCGCAGAGGGTCTCTGTAGACACCCCATTTTGAACATACAATCATAATTACACTGTCTCGTCTTTGTGTTTGGATGAAAATTCGTTAGTTTCATCATGTTTTGTTAAGTTTCTGACTAACTCTGTTAGTTTTGGAATTAAACGACTAACGAAGCAAGTTGAGAGGGGCAAACTATTTAACTGGACTAGATATCTCGTACAAGATATCAATGTCTTGCACGAGACATCTCCCTCAGTCTTTGACTTTGATTTTTTTTTTTTTTTGGTTTCGATCTCTTCCTTTACCAAGACTCTAGCAATCCAAGATTTGACCAAAAACTGGATCCTAGTTACCTAAACCAACCTCTCCACAATCAACAACTTGATTCCTAACCTATTTACACTACCTTGGCTTGATCACAAAGTCATCCTACAACTATAAATTAAGGGATTCCTCCTCCTTTATTCAAGGACTTCAACCATTGATAAGCTCTCTCTTTGCAGAAGCTCTATCAAAATTTCTCCATAAACACAACACAAACTTGAAGCTTTTGGATCAATCAAGGCCTTTAGTCTAGGCCATCTATAGGATTCTTTCTATTGCTAGGTAATCTTCCTATCCTTTTCATCTATTTTCTCATCTACTTCCTTGTTTTTAGAGTAGTATAATTCTATAAAAGGGTTAGCCTAGAGCCTCTTCAATTAATGAAGATGATCCCGAAGCACAAAAACCCGACATTCTCAATAAATAAGTAATTATTTGGTGGATCTTTATATATTTATTTGTTCTTAAAAATATGATGATGGTGATGATGTTTAATAGCAAAACCAATCTTAGATTGGGTGGATATATTTGGTGCTCCTTGACCATCCAAATCCATAACTTAACCCCCAAACCTATGAATTTCTATGGTCATGTTCCATGAGAAAACATGATAGCCATTCAAGGCAACGATTCACATTAAGAAGATGGGAAGACAGACGGTGAAAATTGTGCGTGCTCACAGTTTGCATTTGACCCTTAAATAGAGATGAATTCCAAATTTCCTCTCTTTATAAAAGATTGATGGTCCTCTTTGTAGGATGGGAGTCAAAATAATTACTCTTACTGAGTATTGAATAAACATAAATGAAGAGATACAGTCGGATGCACAAAAGTTCAAAAGGCTATTTATTTCGCCCTCATAATCTCATATAATCTCCCTGTTGACTACTCCATCCTTCTAAAAAGAATGACCATTTTGATTATAAAGGTAATTTAATAATGTTGATATTTAATAGAAAAAAGCATACATTCTTCTTGTTCACATTCAAAATTAAAGTATGCAAAAAATATAATAAACTATTAAAAAAAATTGAAAAAATCATTTAGGGTGTTTTTTTGATGTAAACGTTTCAAAATATCACTCGTTTTGGGACAAAAATGGTCATTCAATTTGAGACAGATGGAGTACTTGTATGGACATTAGATATACGTCATTCATCTGTCTCGTAATAAATGTTACTTCTTTTTTGTTGCCATGCTAAACAAATGTTACTATCTCAAAACAAAAACTTGATAATGTTTGTTAATGAGACCCGCTATCACAGTTATATTTATAAGGGAAAACTCCGTTTTGGTCCATTGTACTTTAGGGCGTGTTTCACTTTTACCATCGAACTTTATTTTTTTCATTTTTACCATCGTACTACAAACAATGGTGTCATTTCATACCAAATTTGGGTGTAAAATGACACCATTGTTTGTAGTACGATGGTAAAATTGAAACAAATTTGGGTATAAAATATAGAATTTGGTTTAAAATGACACCATTGTTTGTAGTACGATGGTAAAAATGAAAAAATAAAATTCGATAGTAAAAGTGAACACGAACCAAAGTACGATGGACAAAAACGGAGTTCTCCCTATTTATAACAACAATGCACCCTATTTATAACAACAATGCACTTATTATTTTGCTTCCCATTTTCTAGTTCTTAATTAATTTTCATACACATAACACCTAATACACTATCAATATGAGATAGAAATACTAATTTCTCCCCCGACCTTTGACATTGTTTTCCTTTTAGTCTATGAATAATTTTCTTTTTCATTTTCGTCCTTGACACCTATTACAGTTGCACCTTTGGAGCTTCTTCATGCATGCCATTTGAGTGTGGCATGTGGTGAGGTGGACGCATGAACCCCCACAATCATGCCATGTGAAATATGGCATACATGACTAAATTCACAACTCGATTGTCCATCACCTTAGACTTCATCCGACACATGGGCCAGAAATTATTTGTTTCCCAAATTATCTTTATTGTATAATTCAGATGTTTGTTAACGATTAACAACTAAGTATAATATTTTTGGTGCTTTTCCATTATGGCTTTTGGACCGGTTAAGTTTTTGTTTTAGTATTTGTTTGTAGCTGACGTAAGCTAATGTTAGTTATGTACTCCCTCTGTTTCGGAAAGATAGTTCTGAAAATGTCAATGGCCTTGGTTTTATAAAGTGTTATCAAAGGTGTTGCAGTCCAACGGTAACACTTCAGACAACACACACACACCCGAGTTAAAACAGTTTTCAAAACGAGTTTGCAACGGAAATTTGACACAGAGAGATAATATTTTCACAAGTTATATAAATATATAACTTGTGGTAGCCTCATGGCCAGAAATGACTTTTACTAAAAATATTTCTCTTATGTACAAAGTCTAAACTGTTGGAAATTTGGCTTGAAATGGTCAACTTTGAGTGGGTCCCATTGGTGGGTCCCATTGACGTTGACCTTGGTCACTGTTTATACATGTAGTATGTTATACCATGAACAATATTGGTGTTTTGGTGAAAGCCAAATGATGGATTAAATCCATAGTTCTAAGACTTCAAAGATGAGCTTTTGAAAGAGACTTTTTGGTTTCCAAGGATGAGATGGGTTAGTTGCCATCCCACATGGGAAAGGAAAGGCAAACCTTCCCTTTGCTTGAAAGTATAAAAGGCTTTTGGGCCATCCCACGTGGAATTGGAATGGGTAGTTGATGTGCCATATATTACTTGGCATATCATAGTCTCATGTTCAAGTTACATGTGAGGTGGACTTGAACCTTTCCCCACACGCGCGCTCGCTCGCTCGGCTCGGCCGGGCCGGGCTCGGGCACGGGCTAAGGGCGTTTGGGCGAATAGTTCGGTTCGTGGGCGTATCTTTTTGGACAAAGTTTATTTGAAGTTTCCAGTATTTGCAGAAAGGTCCCTAACGAAACTGTTAGGTCAGTTAGTTTCCTAACTGGACTCTAACAGTGCAGTTTCTTTTCCTTCAGGAATAAGTCACTGTAAATCGGGTAGGTTTTGGAGTCCTCCTAGAATACCTAAACCGACTATATACCAGTATAAATATACGATCCCTATATCAATTTTACACACACAATTAAATTGCTAAAAACTGTTCTCTCTCTAAATTCGTAATCTGTGGTTGATCTGAGAAGTAAGATTCCGGTGAAGTGGGACAACAGTCGCAAGTGGTTCGGTACCTGTTCGTGCGAAGATTTCCTGGTATGTTCCTGAGATCGTTTCATCCTCGGAGGAATTTGCCACAACCCTCAGCCGCACCAGTAGGGGGCAATAGTTTCTCCTATGAGAGTCTATTACAGGCTACTCGATCTAAACTGATAAGTCTTTCTAACTCTCTTTTGTTTCTGTCTTTCCTGGATCATGTTCTTGTGGGTACCTTTCTGCTTTTGGCTTAATCTGATATCGTTATATGCTTACGTGATTTCCCTATTAATCTGATCGTTGCATATTAAATTCCAACAGTCTAAGAGAAACTAACATTATTAATCATGTCTGCTTCTAACGCTCCATTCAAGTCCCTTGTTGACACTTCTGATCTGACAGAGAAGTTCGGTGTAAGAACTTCAAGCGCTGGCAGGAACGGATGAAAATCTGGTTGTCAATTAAGGGGATGACTGGTATGCTAACTGAAAAGTGCCCTGCTATTGATGAGAAGGACCCTGCAACAGCAAAGGCTGCTAAGCAGTGGAGGGAGAGGGAAGGTGTTATTCGTGGATGCATTATTTCGGCTCTGTCGAATGTGCTCTTCGATGTTTATTGTTCTGCTCCCCTTACTGCCGCATCGCTGTGGGAAACGCTTAACACAAAGTATAACACTGACGATGTTGGTGTTGAAAAGTACTGTGTGTCTAAGTTCCTTAAGTATCATATGGCTGATAGGAAATCTGTTACTGATCAAGTGCATGAGTTCCAGATCATATTGCAATCACTCAAGGATGGGGCTATGGAACTTCCTGAGAAGTTCATAGTTATGTCAATCATTGAGAAGTTTCCTCGATCTTGGGAGGAATTTGGTATGACTCTCTAAAGCACCGTACAGGAAGCTTGACACTCAATGATTTGATGAATGTAATATCGATCCAGGAAGTGCACCATAGTAACGGTGTTAGTGTGCCTGTGGAGGCTAAAGCCAATGTGATAACTGCAAATAAGAACAAAAGGAAATTCGAGAAAATTGGCTCTAAGGATAATAATAATGATAAGCTGAAACCTAAGAAGAACATCCAGAAAAAGCCAAAAGCGAACAAAACCTGCTGGAATTGTGGAACAGTTGGACACTTTTCTAGGGACTGTCCCAAGAAAGGAAAAGTGGCGCAAGGTTCTGCTGATCAAGCTCAGGCGAACATGGTCATTGGACCATCTGATGATGATCCTGTTGATGATACACTTCAGCCTGAAGTTGATGCTATTACCAGCGATATTACCAAGTATGTAACTTCTAATCCTGAAATCTTTACTGTTTATGAACCCAACGATTGGTTGGTAGATACTGGGGCAAATGTGCATGTTTGTGCTGATAAATTGCTATTTGTGTCTTACCAGCCTGAACATGGTAGATCAGTGACGATGGGGAATTCTAGTGCTGCAAAGGTGCTTGGGACTGGACGCGTGGACCTGAAGTTTCCTATTGGGCGCATTCTGACCTTGCAACATGTGCATCACGCTCCTGACATTCGTCGTAATATCATTTGTGGTTCTTTTATAGTTAGAGAAGGATTTGAGTTTTCATTTAAGTGTAATAAGGTTATTATTTTGGATTCTGGTAGTTTTATAGGAAAAGGTTATGCTTCGGATGGTTTATTTAAACTCAGAGTTGAGAGTAATTTTGGTACTTATTATGTTGGTCCCAGAGGGCAACAAGGGTATAGAACCGCTAGAGGGGGGGGTGAATAGCAGTCCGAAACTTTTTCGAAATACCCTTAAAATCAACCGAGTAATTATCTGTTTGGCCAACTGCGGTTCAAGGCACAAGAACCGAACTGATAAAATGCACAGCGGAGTTTGCGGTTTGGCCAAATAGGTTAGTTAAGAGTTGGGAAGTTTGACTCGGGTTGAGAAAACACTATGATGCAACAGAATAGTTAAACTTAAAGTTTAAAGGAAACACAATTCATCTTTCAAGTCATTTCGTGTATGGAAGCAAGTTCAAGACCACAAACAAGAAAGATAAATATCAAGACAGAAAGTAAAGATCAAACACACAAATTGAAGAGGTTCGTTCTTAAATGAACTACGTCCTCTACCTAGATGGTTAGTCTAGGATTTTCTAATAGCTATAAGACTTGTATTAATTTAGAGGAGGTTTTACAAGATAAATCTAAACTCTAAACAATAAGTCTAACCTAAGCTATAATAACAACCGGTGTTTTCGAAGTATATAATCTATGTGATCATATAAATCGGGTGTGTGTGTGAAAAGAAATCAAATGCTCTAAGTATCTAAATGATGGTTGAGCAAATAGAATTCTTTCGGTGTAAAGGCTAAGTATGAATGGTTGTTAGGCTTGAAGCTTTGATGAAGAACTGGGTTTGCAATGGAGATGGTTGAAGATATGAATATCTGAGTTTAAATCTTCAAAGCAAACTTGAATACTTGGGAATGAATCTCTTGAAGCTCAGCAACCTTCATTGTTGAATAATGAAGGCTATTTATAGGCAGAGCACCCTTGTGACCGTTGGGGAAAGATTTGAATTAAATCTGAAGGGTACAGTGCAGTCGAAATCCCATGGTTGAGCTGTCATTTTCGTCCTTGGTTTTGTCTTGTAGTCCTAGGTAGTTGTTGCACCACTACCTGAAAATTGTCCTTTGTTGCAGAAAGGACTAACGGTAAACAAATTCAAAACTGAGGGACAAACCGACATTCCTTGCAGAAACTCCAGTTAACTTAGAGTTATTTGACATAACAACATCCTTATATGGTCAAAAGGGAATGTTTGTCTAAGGAATAAATGAAATCTCTTTAATTCTTCATAACTGTCTCTGCGGTTTCACCAAGCATAGGGGCGGTTTGAAGAATGATCTTGATGTGCGGTTTCATCAAACATGCAAACTGCAGTTTGATGAAACTGAAGAGCTCCATGCTGGCGGTCTCAAGATGACGGCTTGAAGCACTAAACCGCTAATGATACAACCGAACTATACTCACCTAGAAAATGAAAAATCTAGAAATGGACTTATCTAAAAATTGAAGTAGAACTTCATTACATGCGGTCCTAAAGTCCATAAAAAGACACGTGGAATGGATCAATCAAATTAAGGTGGGGTGTACTAACAATGAATCCTAACAATCTCCCCTATTTGATTGATGCCATTACCACACTATGATAATAGCAAAACATTGTACTTGGTAAGAACATGTCAGAAATAAATTTCATGAAAATTGCATGTCCCAAGTCAATGCACACACTATGCTAGATCATAGATTCCTAATCTATCAAAAATAAAGGAAATGAATAAGAGATAGAACAGAAATACATTCAGATGCATAAAGAATGATATGATTTTGAGGATCAGAAATGCATGTTTAAACTGAATGTTTAAAACACAATGCACTTAAAAGTATTTTCATGATGAATGTAGTGCATGAGGTTTTAAGAAATACAAGCATTGTTTCACCACAAACAAGCAGTTTGAATAAACAAAGTTTTGGAAACAGAATGCTATGCAGTCATTCTCATTATAATTCAATCATAAAGGATAGTAACTTACAATGTATGAATTACAAGAGACACAAAAAGAAAGACTAAGAAAGAAATCTAATCTACTTCATCTGCAACAGAACACCCTTATTGCAGCAGCAGGTTAGGTTCTGAACGGTTTGAGCATCTTGAGCAGCTTGAGTTTCTTCTGAGCTTGAACTTGTTCTTAACTTGACACTAACAGGGGGGCGGTTTGATCAACATTTCTAAGAACGGATCCACGGGTGGCTTCAAAAACAAAGTCAGCTGCACGAAGCCGAACTTCAGTCGGTTCATCAATCTTCAATCAATTGCAGCGGTTTGTTTGACAAGTTTCCCGGTTCTATGCAAGATAAGTTTGAAGAATCAAGTGCATGCTGAGCTAGAATGTCCAGTTTCTCAACAAAAGATTGAAGTGATGCATCAACGGCTTGAAACTTTAAGTTGCAAAGATCATTGTTGGTTCTGACAAGATCTTAAAGGGCCAGTTGATTTTCCAAGATAAGTTCAGTCTCTCATCTAGCTGTTGTTGGCTTGACCTATCTTTAAATCTCTCATTCACTCTCTCCCCCTTAATGGCATCAAGATCAGATTGAATAGTAAGGAGATGAGTGTCAAACCGAGAAGTGGCGGTTTGTTGATGAACTTGAATGTTTCCTAACCGCATCTATTAAGTCGACGACGGTTGTAGCATGAAGAGGTAGAATAGGATAGGAAGGAATTGAAGAGGGCGGTTCATCAGAAGGAGTATAGGGAGGGATGTGCTCATCACTGGAATTATCATCATCAGAAATTTGGATGGCATCATCAGATTGATGGGAGGAGGAAGGCATTTTGGCTTTGCCCTTCAAAAGAATGGAGCCTCTTCTAAGGTTTCACCCATAGAGATCCTAAGAGCGGTTTCAAGCTCAATGGGATCAAAGAGAGGAAAAGAATGAATAAGGATAATTGCAGTTTGAGGAGGTGAAGAAGGAAGAAGAGGAAATCTCAAATAATCAGCATAAGAAGAATGGAAGGGGAAGGCACAAATCTCCAATTCAACATAGGAGGATAGGCTCTAGCAGTTAACTTTAGAAAGAATTGACTAGCAAGAGTGGGATCCATGAGTACCTGATCGGCAATCTCACCCATCACTTTGTCTGCAACTGAAAGGATTAAGTGTTCAACTGCGGCTTCCATCTCATCCTTGGGAAAGATAGCAAAAGGGTTAGGGCGGCCAGCCTTCAAGAATCTAGCTTCGGCTTTGGCGGCGGCACGAGCATGGGCTCCAGCCCTTCTTTCCCTAGAGGTTTCAGTTTTGAACCGCTTCAAATATTTTGCTAAGTCAGCAGCATTCTTTCGTTTCTTTGTCTTCGGTTTAATGAATGAAACCGATGTCTGTGGAGATAGCTGAACTGGCGGCTGAGAGAGAGGTTGAGCTTGAGTAATAGCCAGCGGTTGAACTGAAGGAAGAGGCAGTGGTTGAACCGACACAGAAGTAGATGCCCAAAACCGGAGTTGGAGCATAAGGTAAATCAGGAGATGAAGATGGAGTGTGTTCTGGTGAATCAAAGTCCAACTTCCTTTAAGTGAAGGAGGAGAGACCTCAACATCATTGGGTCAATACCTGCCCTTCCTCATCGCAGCTCTTTCTCTTAGCTCTCTTGCAAAAGCTCCTTCAAGAGGTGAGTGATCTCTTTTGTAGTCAGCCTCACTGAAGTCTATAGCTCCTGGTGGCCTTGACTGCCAATGCTCCACATAATCACTTTTCTTCACCAACTTCCTCCTCTTCTTTGGCGGTTGAACTCAAGAACTTCAACATCTTGCTCAGGTTCACCAAGTGCCTCAGAAATATCAGTCTGCTCAGCAATGCTGCAGCCTCAAACTCATCGGTTTGCTCAGGTGAACCACAATGGTAGATACAGCGGTTTGTTCAACTAGACCGCTTCCTCAGACACTTTCGGTCTGCTCAGGATCGGTTTGAGAGGAGGTGTTTAGTTTGGGAAGGCTTTGAAAATTTCAGCCAACTGTTCTTCAGAGAATTGAACAGAGAGCGGTTTAGAAGTGGAAGGTTTAGGAGGAGAAGGGATAGGAAAGAAAAAGATGAGGTGAAGGGATAAGTTCTGGAATGGATTTTTCCTTGGCGGCTTTAAGAGAGGAGGCATCCTTAGCAAAATTTAAGGATTTCTCCACATTTTGATGTAGTGGAGAGAGGGGTTTAACTTGAGGTTGGGAATAGAAGGTTTTGAAGTGATAGGTTTTGAAAGAGTAGGAGATAGACGGATGGGGGAAAAGAGGTTGAAGAGAAGATGAAGGTTTAGTAGATGATGGTTTGGATAAGGGTTTGGAAGGCGGTTTGGATAGGTTTACTTTTGTATAACCGAAGGGATTTGAGCAGTTCCCTTTCTTTTCCTTGGAGCAGCGGTTTCCTTGGGACGAGCCGCAGGTATAGACCGAGCTGCAGGCTCCACCCTCAATCGCAGGCTCCCCCTCAGCCTGTACCGCGGTTTGACTAGCTAAATGACTTAACCCCAGTCGGTTTAGAGTGGCAGTTTGACCTTCATTTCTTAGCATCGTAGCATGGGCCTGATCAGCAATGGCACCAGCATACGGTTTCCCTGATTTGTTGAGCCGACCCTCAGGAAATGGGGTCACGTTCGGCTTCAGGAAGAGGGTCCTCATTCCAAACAGTTTGAGCATACGCCATCCAAAGGTTGTTCTGAATGTATCAAGTCTTGACAATCCAAAGATAGATTTTTCACTTGGATCCAACCAATAGTCCTTGTGTTCAGTAGAGAACTTGAAAATGGCAGTATCTTGATGCAAGAACTTTGTCAGCAACCTGCAATGAGTTCTGACCTTGGATTTTCCAGCGGCTTTTAGCAGCATGGAGGCGGGGTTTAGAGCATTTATAATCTCCTTCATCACAAACCTTGGGCCAGTGCAGTTTCTTCCTTTAAGAATGGCCACACAGTAAGCATACTGTTCACTTGTAAAGTTGTTGTGGTTTCCATTCTTGCACATGACTCCAGAATCTACCAGCTCACAAAGATGAGCATCACCTCTCCAAAGTCCTTTTTGGAGGAATTCTTGGTGGAGAAAGAGTTAACTCCAATCAGCTCCATTGTAGTATTGCTTAGAAGTTCCGGTTTTATACCCCATACACCAGAGTTCTCAGACCAGCTAGAACTGCAATCTTGGAAAGCGGTTAGGATCACTTCTTTGCCACAGACGTGGACTTGATAGCATCTTCAAATTTTATTTCTCTGGATTCCAGATCCCTTATCGTTTTCTCCTCTTACATCTAGTAATTCAGCCTTAGTGGAGATCCCATTCTCAAAGAATTCGGCGCAGATAATAGTAACAAACTGCGGTTCATCATAAGAAACAGAGGTAGCAGTTTAGCATCATTCACAGTTTGAGGAGCTTCCTTCCAACTGCATCTTGTTTAAGTTCATTCTCAAGAATCCTAGAGCCGGGAAACAAAGTTGAGGATGCTGAAAAAATTCTTAGTAGAAAATAATTTAAAGAATGATAGTTTGAATCCTTAAGCAAACCGCGGTTTTTGATTAAGTACTACAACTATAACAAGGAATCCTAACAATGAAAACATGCGGTTCAGGAGAGTAAAGGTAAAAATGTAAAACACAAGAATGAAGAACAGTGAAGGCAAAACGGATCAAAGAGGGAAAATTTTGAAAAGTGTTTGAATGTATGAAGAACACTAAGAACAGAGTATGAATATGCAAACAAATCTTAACCAAAATATGGAAAATTATATCAAAATGACCCACAGAGAGTAGATTCTAACGAAGTTCTAAATAGACTAAGACAAATAACAACATATGAACCCAGAATCTGCAAATTTTCGCAAGACACACCAAATAACCCCAAAATTGATTTTTGCTCAAAATTGAAAACAAATCTTAAAACAAAGTAATCAAACAGTATATATAAGTAAATGCGAACACAAACAACCAAGAAATTGAAGAAAAAGCATAAAATGATCAAGGAAGATGAACAAGCTTTTAAGCTTCAACAATGGCGGATAAATGAAGTATACTGAGTTAGGGTTCAGAATTTCATACCATATCAGGCTTCGATGGTTTTGGACGATGTAGAAGAAGAAGCAAGATCAATTGATTTCTTTGGTGCCATTAAAAATTTCGTTTAAGTAAGAAAATTTAGTGAGAACAGAGAGAGAGAGAGGGATGATGCGTACAGAGGAGAGATAAGGGTTTTTTGCTAAAAAGAGTAAGAAGGTGAAAAGATAAATTGAAAATGGTTTGTCTTTTATACTAATTAACCAACTCGGGTAGTGAGCGCGGCATGACGGCTGAAGAAACTCAACCGTCAGTGTACCTGTCGATTCGCAATTAATGCGGGCAGAGATAATTGCAAAAAGGTCCTTAATGAATGAAGTGACAAAAGTAGGGACTAAAATGCAATTTCATACATGAGCGGTTTTTGCGTAAACCGACTTACCTTTTCTCATTATCGGTTTTGGTGAAACCGATATCGTTTCAGATCTATATTCGGTTTCAGTAGAGAAAACCGAAACCTTGCTTTGACAATTCGGTTTGGATAAAACTGAAATTGTTCTACTTGACTCTTCGTTTTGAGTGGATCTTTAGCCACACCATCTTGTTGCGGTTTTGTCTATTGAACGCAACTATTTGCATTTTCTTAATAGAGCCAAATACTTAACAAATATTATTAGAACAAGAATAAATAGGCATGAATTATATTAAGTAAGTTCCAGCATACCCATTTCTCCTCGTAAATGAAAGAACCTAGAATTTCGAGCGGTTTGGTGAGAATATCTGCAATTTGATCGTCGGTTCCCACCTTTGCTAGGAAAATGTTCTTCTTTTCAACATGATCTTTGAGGAAATGATATCTTATGTCAATGTGCTTGTTTTTTGAGTGTTGTACTGGATTGTTGGAGATTGATATTGCTGCAGTACTATCACAATAGATAGGGCAGTTCTTCTCAAATACTTCATAGTCTTCCAACTGCTGTTTTCATCCAGAGAATTTGAGAGCAACAGCTTCCAGCCGCAATATATTCAGCTTCAGCGGTTGAGACTGAAACCGATGCTTGTTTCTTGGGACCATGATACAAGCCGGGTTCCAAGGAACTGACAAGTACCACTTGTGCTCTTTCTGCTTATCTTACATGCTGGCAAAGTCAGCATCTGAATAACCTAATAGATCAAATGAAGATTCTTTGGAGTACCAAAGTCCAAGGTTAACAGATCCACATAAATATCTAATAATTCTTTTAACAGCAATAAGATGAGATTCTCTAGGGTCAGCTTGAAATCTAGCACAAACACAAACACTGAACATGATATCCGGCCTACTAGCAGTTAAGTAAAGTAAAGAACCAATCATACCTCGGTAGAGAGTCTGATCAACTTTCTTACCTCGTTCATCTTGATCCAAACTGCAGGCCTTTTGCATTGGGGTATCAACTGGCTTAGCGGTTTCAAGCCCATATTTCTTGATCAAATCTTTGGTATATTTGGCTTGGTGATAAAAATTCCATCATGACATTGCTTGATTTGGAGTCCAAGAAAGAATGTCAACTCTCCCATCATACTCATCTCAAATTTACCTTTCATAAGCTTCTCAAACTTAACACACATAGTCTCATTAGTAGAACCGAAAATAATATCATCAACATATATTTGAACTAATAATGAATGACCTTTGTGTTTAGCAATAATAATAGGGTTGTATCAATTTTACCTCTAGAGAAGCCTTGTTCAATAAGAAAATTTAGAGATAGTGTGTCATACCATGCTCTTGGAGCTTGTTTGAGTCCATACAAGGCCTTCTTGAGCTTGAAGACATGATTGGGATATTTGTTGTCTTCAAATCCTGGCGGTTGAGCTACATAAACTTCTTCTTGTAGTTCACCATTCAAAAAAGCACTCTTCACATCATTTGATATAACTTGAATTTCTTGAAGGAGGCATAGGCCAGGAACAATCTAATGGCTTCAAGTCTGGCTACAGGTGCAAGGTTTCATCATAATCAATCCCTTCTCTCTTGCCTATAACCCTGAGCACCAACCTTGCTTTGTTTCTTGTAATAGTACCAATTTCATCCATCTTATATTCTGTATACCCATTTTGTTCCAATTACACGTGTGATCTCTGGGCCTTAGAACTAGAGTCCAAACTCTACATCTTTCAAACTGATTGAGCTCTTCTTGCATTTGCAGCTACCCAACTTGGATCACTTAGAGCTTCATCTACCTTCTTCGGTTCCATCTGAGATAACAGTGCGGTTGAGAACAAACTGTGGTTATCTCTATGAGTTAAGCTTCCTCTTGTTTGAACACCAGAACTGATAGGACCTATAACATTAGTTGTTGGATGGTCCTATGCTCATTGATTTCTGGAGGGAGTCATCATGAACCACTATTTCTTGAAGATTTTCCAGAGGAGGCTCTTCTTGATATTCATTGAAATCTTCATTTGAAGGTGATGTTGGGAACTGGATCAACGGTGAATAGGATCAGAAGAATGCGGTTCTACAGCAACACCTTCGGTTTGATTTGGAGCGGCTGGAGAACCTGATGGAGCGGTTTGAGTAGGTTGGTCATTTGCGGTTGCATGATTAGGGTAAGATGTACCTGTCTCAAAACCACTGAAATCATCAGCAACATTTGGAGCCATATGTGGCTCAAGAAGATTATGTTCATCAAATGTAACATGGACTGACTCTACAATTTTTAAAGATGTCTTATTGAAACAACGAAAAGCTTGGAGTGTTTTGAATAGCCAACAAAAATACCTTCATCGGCCTTAGCATCAAATTTACCTCGATGCTCTTTGCCATTGTACAAGATGTAGCACTTGCATCCAAATATCTTGAAAAAGGCAATGTTGGGTGATCTGCCTCGCCACAATTCATAAGGAGTCTTGTTGTGAACTTGATGATTAGGGAGCGGTTCTGGGTGAAACATGCGGTATTGATGGCTTCGGCCCAGAAGTATTTGGGAAGCTTTGCTTCTGCAATCATTGTCTTCCCGGCTTCAATCAAAGTCCTGTTCTTTCTTTCTTTCTACAACTCCATTCTGTTGTGGAACCCCAGTGGCAGAGAAGTTATGATCAATTCCATGATCATCACAATATTGAGCAACACCATTGTTTGTAAATTCGGTTCCATATATCTGAACGCACGGCAACAATGTCATCCAATTTCTGAGTTTGAGAGCTGTCCTAAGAGAGGCGGTTACGATGCCATAAGTATCATCTTTAGAGGCCATCATTCCACCCATGTATATCTTGAATAATCATCAACCACCACAAGTGTATAGCGGTTTCCTCCAATACTGGCGGTTGGGACAGGTCCAAATAAATCCATGTGCAGCAATTGCAAACAGCGGTTCGTTGAAGGTGCGGTTTTACTAGGAAATGACTGTTTGGGCTGCTTTCCAAGCTGGCATGCTTTGAACTTTTCATCATGATGGTCAGCCACTTTGGGTAGTCCTTTTACTAGACCATCCCTGTGCAGTTTTGCTAGATATTTAAAGTTCAAGTGGCTGAGCCGCTTATGCCATAACCAGCTTCTTTCACTTATGTTTTGGCTACAAAACAGAGGTCAGCAATAGAAAAATATTGCTTAAATCTATCATATAAACATCACCTGTTCTGTTGCCAGTCAATAGAGTGACTTCAGAGGAAGCATCTTTGATATAACAGTTAGTTGATGTGAAGATGCAGTTCATTCCTTTGTCACAAAACTGAGATAGGATGGAGAAGGTTGTGCTTGAGTCCTTCTACTAATGACACATTTTCAATAGTCACCTTTCCTCGTTTGATTGCTCCATATCCTACTGTTTCTCCCTTCTTGTTGTTGCCAAACACTACTGGGGGACCTTTCATTTGGATGAAACTGCAGAGTAGTTCGGAATCTCCAGTCATGTGTCGTGAGCATCCACTATCCAAATACCAGAGATCCTTCTTATTCTTCGCGGTTTCAGCCATAAAACATGAAATCTGAAAAATAAACATGAAAGGTTTTGGTCCCCCTTATTCTTTGGGTCCTAGGGTTAGCAGATTTTTGGGACCCACACTTGTTTGACCTTAGGATTTTTACGTCCCTTGGCATTGGGTGTGAATCTTAAAAGACAAATGACCAGCACTATGACCAAAATCAGCACAAATAGTGCAATGAATAAATCCAGGTTTTGGTTGCGGTTTTACAAACCCTTTACTGACCTTTGGTTTCTCATGTTTTACTGGGTCAGCGGTTTGGCTTTAACAAAGATTACCTTCTTGAGCTCAACCTTCCTCTTAGGTGCGGCTTTAGGAAAAATGATAGGAATTTCCTTAAACCGACTAGGAGTGGTTTCATCACTCAATACTTCCTTGGTTGCCTCAGCCGCTATGGATTTCTCTTTCACTTTGAATCTCTCCCAGTCTGGTTTTTAGGGTACTCAAAGAAATAATTTTGCCTTTTAATTTCTTGTTTTGAGCCCTTTTACCAGCATGATTAACCTTAGGAATTTCTTTGGTTTGTTCAGTAGGTTTCACACCACCTTCGGCACAGAGACAAGGACACTTACACCATCATCGGTTTTAAACCCCAATCCACTTTTATCCGAAGTAGGAATTTGTGAATTTAGGATTTGTTCCACGGTGACACCAGACTTAGTCCATACATCGGTCACCTTTTGGAGGTCATCCCTTTGTACGGTAAGATCATGGATTTGGGTGAGAAGTACCTCGGTTCTGTCCTTCAGATAGCGGTTTTCATCCACAATAGTAGATATCCCAGCAATTTGGAGCTTGAGATTTTCAATTTCCTCCTTGTGGGATTTACATACACGTTGGGATTCTTCAAGTTCCACAGCCATTAGTTTATATGCCTTTTTAAGTACAGTGTGTTGTTGACATATAATATTTGCACGTTCTAGTACCTGATCATCATGACTTTGGTCTGCTTGAACCTCGGGAGTGTAGTTTGGTGTTGTAGGAGCTCTGCTTGATCTAGCCTCAGGAGTCTTAGGTGAAACTGACTTCATTTGTTGTTTTGGCAGTGGAAGGCTTTCGTCATTTCAATTCTTTCTTCAAATCCCATGAGACAGAGATTAGCAGTTTCTTCATCATCACTTTCATCTGAGTCTGAACCATCCATGTCAGCGGTTGATCTCCTTGGTCAGCTACCATTCCTCTTCTTTTCACGAACTTCTTGTTAAATGGTTTCTTTGCTGGCGCGGCTTCATATCGCGGTTTGGGACAACTTGACGCAAAGTGACCCGGTTGTCTGCAGTTATAACAAACCAAGTCTTCCCTTGTCTTGGGATCTGCAGTTTTGTTGAATCTGGTTGGAGGGACAAACTTTGCTGGGCCTTTGGATGGAAATTGAGATCTATTATTTTTCCTGAACTTGGTGTATCTCTTCACATACAAAGCAAATTCTTCATCATCCATTTTATCAAAATCAACTTGAGTAGAACTTGAGGATTGTGATCCTACACTCTGAGCATAAGAACTTTGAGGAGGAGTGTAGGATTGATGAGACTGCTGATAAAATTGATAAGATTGAGGATATGGTTGATGTGATTGTGGATAGGATTGTTGAGACTGCTGGTAATATTCAGAAGGTGCGGTTTGAGGATTATATCTAGGAACATTTTGGTCAGGAGGAGCGGTTTGCAAGTGGAGGTGAGGAGCGGTTTGATGATGGTCTGGATTGTAGACAGGAGATGAGGTATTGTTGAATGCAGCTAGAGAGAGGGTCTTAAATCTGCTTTCGGTTTCATGGACCTCTTCAAGCTTAAATTCAAAAACCTTCAGCATGGCATACAAGTGTCGAAGATCAAGAGCTTCCAAGTCCTTGTTGTCTTCAATGTTAGTAGTTTTGATCAGCCATTTGCTACCAAGTGCTTGCATGAATCTCATGTTCAAATCTGTATTAGAATAGACATGTCCAAGAGAAAAACAAACGTTAACAATATCAATAAACCTCTCATAGCATTCTCTAAGAGATTCCTTAGGATCTTTAACAAAATAGTCAAAGAGTCTTCTCTGTTGATAGAGGCGGTTCTTCTTGGGGTCTGAATCTCCTTCCAGAAAATCAACTATAGCATCCCAGGTAGCCTTTGCGGTTTTGCAGTGAAGCACCTTAGAGTGAGTCCTCAGGTCAATAGCTGACACTAGCATGGACATAGCTCTTCCATCAAAATCCACATTGATGCGGTCTGCATCAGTCCATTCACTTTCTAATTTCTTAACTTCAGCTTCTTCTCCTGTGGTTCCTGCACGTGGATTAGCTTTCATAGGAACATATGGTCCATCAGTAACCGCGGTCCACAGTCTACGATCATATGAAATCATGTGTTTCATCATCCTATCTTTCCAAAAAATAAAACTATCTTCATCCAGAATCGGTAAGTGATTCGAATTGGATGTTTGCATCATATGGGTGTTTGTGTTTGCCATTGGATCAGCACCCAAGCGGTTAAGCTTGTAAAAACAAGTTTGGTGGATATGCTCTGATACCACTTGTTGGTCCCAGAGGGCAACAAGGGTATAGAACCGCTAGAGGGGGGGGGGGTGAATAGCGGTCCGAAACTTTTTCGAAATACCCTTTAAATCAACCGAGTACTTATCAGTTTGGCCAACTGCGGTTCAAGGCACAAGAACCGAACTGATAAAATGCACAGCGGAGTTTGCGGTTTGGCCAAATAGGTTAGTTAAGAGTTGGGAAGTTTGACTCGGGTTGAGAAAACACTATGATGCAACAGAATAGTTAAACTTAAAGTTTAAAGGAAAACACAATTCATCTTTCAAGTCATTTCGTGTATGGAAGCAAGTTCAAGACCACAAACAAGAAAGATAAATATCAAGACAGAAAGTAAAGATCAAACACACAAATTGAAGAGGTTCGTTCTTAAATGAACTACGTCCTCTACCTAGATGGTTAGTCTAGGATTTTCTAATAGCTATAAGACTTGTATTAATTTAGAGGAGTTTTACAAGATAAATCTAAACTCTAAACAATAAGTCTAACCTAAGCTATAATAACAACCGGTGTTTTCGAAGTATATAATCTATGTGATCATATAAATCGGGTGTGTGTGTGAAAAGAAATCAAATGCTCTAAGTATCTAAATGATGGTTGAGCAAATAGAATTCTTTCGGTGTAAAGGCTAAGTATGAATGGTTGTTAGGCTTGAAGCTTTGATGAAGAACTGGGTTTGCAATGGAGATGGTTGAAGATATGAATATCTGGGTTTAAATCTTCAAAGCAAACTTGAATACTTGGGAATGAATCTCTTGAAGCTCATCAACCTTCATTGTTGAATAATGAAGGCTATTTATAGGCAGATCACCCTTGTGACCGTTGGGGAAAGATTTGAATCAAATCTGAAGGGTATAGTGCTGTCGAAATCCCATTGGTTGAGCTGTCATTTTCGTCCTTGGTTTTGTCTTGTAGTCCTAGGTAGTTGTTGCACCACTACCTGACAATTGTCCTTTGTTGCAGAAAGGACTAACGGTAAACAATTCAAACTGAGGGACAAACCGACATTCCTTGCAGAAACTCCAAGTTAACTTAGAGTTATTTTGACATAACAACATCCTTATATGGTCAAAAGGGGAATGTTTGTCTAAGGAATAAATGACATCTCTTTAATTCTTCAATAACTGCTCTGCGGTTTCACCAAGCATAGGGGCGGTTTGAAGAATGATCTTGATGTGCGGTTTCATCAAACATGCAAACTGCAGTTTGATGAAACTGAAGAGCTCCATGCTGGCGGTCTCAAGATGACGGCTTGAAGCACTAAACCGCTAATGATACAACCGAACTATACTCAGCCTAGAAAATGAAAAATCTAGAAATGGACTTATCTAAAAATTGAAGTAGAACTTCATTACATGCGGTCCTAAAGTCCATAAAAAGACACGTGGAATGGATCAATCAAATTAAGGTGGGTGTACTAACAATGAATCCTAACATATTATATTAATGATAGTTTTATTGATTATCCGGTTTCTTATTCCATTGAATCTTCAAATGTTTGGCATGGTCGTTTGGGACACATTAATTTTAAATCTGTTAAAAAGATGATGAATTTGGATATTGTTCCTAAACATGCTATTGATAAAAATTCTAAATGTCATGTTTGTGTTGAAGCTAAATCTGTTAAAAGGCCTTTTCATTCAGTTAATCGAGATTCTGAAATATTTGATTTAGTTCACACCGACATTTGCGAGTTTAATGGCTTGTTGACCAAGATAAGAAGAAATACTTTATTACTTTTATTGATGACTGTAGTAGATATTGTTATGTCTACTTGTTGAATGGAAAAGACGAAGCACTTGAAAAGTTTATTATATTTAAAAATGAAGCTGAAAACCAAACTGGTAAGAAACTTAAATGGTTAAGATCAGATAGAGGTGGTGAATATGAGTCTAATCCATTTATGCATTATTGCCAAGAAAACGGCATAGTGCATGAAGAGACTCCCCCTTACACACCTCAATCTAATGGTGTTGCTGAATGTAAGAATAGAACCTTTAAAGATATGATTAACAACCTACTTATAAGTTCTGGACTACCTAAGTATATGTCGGGAGAAGCTTTGAATACGGCTTGCCATATTCGGAATAAAGTTCCTCCTAAACATAGAAATGAAAGTCCGTTTGAACTTTGGAGAGGTAGAAAGACCAACTTGAAATACTTGAAAGTGTGGGGGTGCCTTGCAAAGGTACTTGTCCCTGAACACAAGAGAAAGAAGCGTGGTCCTAAACTGTTGATGCTATCTTTATAGGATATTCTGAAACAAGTTATGCATTGAGATTTCTGATTATCAAATCTGAAATTTCTGGCATTGATGTTAACTCAATTGTTGAGTTACGTGATGCAACATTTTTTGAAGATGTGTTTCCCATGAAAACCGGACTCCCCAAAGAGTCAAATACCACGTCTAATTCAATTCCATCTCAAGTGGAAGAGATGACAAATGTGGGGGCAGATCCAATTGGTTCTTTATCTGATGATGAGGATGAACCAAGAAGGAGTAAACGGGCTAGGGTTACCAAGGATTTTGGAAGTGATTTCATCACTTACAATATCGAGGGTGACCCTAATACCTTCAAAGAAGCTATGGCATCTCCTGATGCTAAGCAATGGAAGGATGCCGTTAAAAGTGAAATTGATTCTATTGTCTCAAATGGGACATGGGAATTAGTTAAACTTCCTCCTGGTTGCAAAGCAATTGGATGCAAGTGGGTTTTAAGAGGAAACTGAAACCTGATGGAATCGTTGATAAGTTTAAGGCTAGATTAGTTGCTAAAGGGTTTAAGCAGATGGAGGGAATAGAATATTTCGATACCTATTCACCAATTGCTAGGATGACTACAATCCGTATGCTTATAGCATTGGCTTCTGTATATGATCTCCATATCCATCAAATGGATGTGAAGACCGCCTTTCTTTATGGCGATCTTGAGAAGGAGATCTATATGGATCAGCCTGAAGGATTTATAGCATCTGGCAATGAAAGAAAGCTCTGCAAACTTGTTAAATCCTTTACGGATTGAAACAAGCCCCAAAGCAGTGGAATGAGAAGTTTGATAAAATCATCTCATCGTTTGGCTTTATTACTAATGAATTTGACAAGTGTGTCTATTCTATGAATAAAGGTGATAGTTGTATTGTCTTGGGCCTATATATTGATGACATTCTGTTATTTGGAAATAATATGAGAATAATCGATGAAACTAAATCATTCTTGAAAAGTAAGTTTGAAATGAAGGATATGGGAGTAGCTGACGTGATTCATGGCCTTAAGTTGACTCGGTCAACTAAAGTCATAACCATCTCACAATCTCATTATACTCAGAGTGTAGTTGAGAAGTTTGGTTATAAGGATGGTAAAATCATCAATACTCCATTTAGTCCTTCTTTGGCACTTGCTAAGAATGAGAATGGAGTACCCGTGGCTCAGTTGAAATATTCTCAGATAATTGGGAGCTTAATATATCTTGCTAACTGTACTCGACCGGATATTTCCTACCCAGTTACGAGTTTGGCTAGATACACTAAGTGTCCGAATAGAGCTCATTGGGAAGCTCTAGGTAGAGTACTTCGGTACTTGAAGGGAACCATTTCCCTTGGGCTACATTATAGGAGATTTCCTGTTGTACTCGAAAGGTACAGTGATGCTAGCTGGATAGCCACTAACTCTGGGAGTTATGGCTGTACTGGGTATGTTTTTACCTTAGGCGGAGCTGCAGTTGCCTGGAGGTCTACAAAACAAACCCTGTTGTCTCGGTCCACTTTTGAAGCCGAGATAGTTGCTCTTGACACTACTGGATTGGAGGCTGAATGGCTTTAAGGACTTATGTCCGAGTTGCCTATAGTCAGCAAGCCTATTCCTGTGATCTCTGTACATTGTGACAATACTTCTACAATTGAGATACTTAAAAGTGTCAAGTTTAACTGCAAAACAAGGAGACACATCCAAATAATATTAAAATCTTTAAGGGATCTTGTGTCTCGAAAGGTGATAGCTGTAGATTATGTTGGTACCAAGGATAACACAGCTGGTCCTTTAACTAAGGGACTCGATGTTGTCTTAGTTCAAAAATCCAGGTTGGGGATGGGACTGAACCCCGTCTGATTCACATGCGGTAGGAACCCAACCTATCTGAGTGAAGATCCCACAAAGAAGGTTTAATGTGGTACTAACAAGCCGTAGGGTGGATTGGAACACCTAAAACAGATTGGCATGTTACATGTCCGTGTCTGTCCCCTGAATAGCCTGAAAAGTGTTCATTACTGCAAGTTTAGTAAAAGCTTTAGGCTTTGAATGGAATCAAGTCTTTTAGACAAGATGGTAGCAGTACATCTTTGGAGATGCCCAACTAAATAAGTGTTATTGTTAGCCGCAATTAGAAGAAATGGGTTATTCCTCGAAAGCACTTATGATAGAGGATAAGGACGTATGGCTTATACGCATCAAACATAATGATAGAGGCTGCTGTCATAGCCTTTGTCGTGTTTCTACCAACAAAGGCTCCTACACTCAAAGGAATCAGATTCAAGACACCCGTTCATCTGGTCCTGTGGGGGTTTGCGTTGACTAGCTTAGGTAGGGGTTCAAGTCGGGAGACACCATCTACTGAAAGCACGACATGAATAATCTCTACTAGTCTTATCACCATGGATTTGTGGGGGATTGTTGGAAATTTGGCTTGAAATGGTCAACTTTGAGTGGGTCCCATTAGTGTGTCCCATTGACTTTGACCTTGGTCAATGTTTATACTTGTAGTATGTTATACCATGAACAATATTGGTGTTTTAGTGAAAGCCAAATGATGGATTAAATCCATAGTTCTAAGACTTCAAAGATGAGCTTTTGAAAGAGACTTTTTGGCTTCCAAGGATGAGATGGGTTGGTTGCCATCCCACATGGGAAAGGAAAGGCAAACCTTCCCTTTGCTTTGAAGTATAAAAGGCTTTTGGGCCATTCCACATGGAATTGGAATGGGTAGTTGATGTGCCATATATTACTTGGCATATCATAGTCTCATGTTCAAGTTACATGTGAGGTGGACTTGAACATTTCCCCACACGCGCGCTCGCTCGCTTGCTCGGCTCGGCCGGGCCGGGCTCTGGCACGGGCTAAGGGCGTTTGGGCGAATAGTTCGGTTCGTGGGCGTATATTTTTGGACAAAGTTTATATGAAGTTTCCAGTATTTGCAGAATGGTCCCTGATGAAACTGTTAGGTCAGTTAGTTTCCTAACTGGACTCTAACAGTGCAGTTTCTTTTCCTTCAGGAATAAGTCACTGTAAATCGGGTAGGTTTTGGAGTCCTCCTAGAATACCTAAACCGACTATATACCAGTATAAATATACGATCCCTATATCAGTTTTACACACGCAATTAAATTGCTAAAAACTGTTCTCTCTCTAAATTCGTAATCTGTGGTTGATCTGAGAAGTAAGATTCCAGCGAAGTGGGACAGCAGTCGCAAGTGGTTCGGTACCTGTTCGTACGAAGATTTCCTGGTATGTTCCTGAGATCGTTTCATCCTCGGAGGAATTTTCCGCACCAGTAGGGGCAATAGTTTCTCTTAGGAGAGTCTATTACAAGCGACTTGATCTAAACTGATAAGTCTTTCTAACTCTCTTTTGTTTCGGTCTTTCCTGGATCCTGTTTTTGTGGGTACGTTTCTGCTTTTGGCTTAATCTGATATCGTTATATGCTTACGTGATTTCCCTATTAATCTGATCGTTGCCTATTAAATTCCAGCATAAACAACTCATATCCTCTAAAGAAAATAAGAAGTACAAAATGTGCTTGATACAAGAACCTACAATAAAGAAAAAACATTCACATCACAATCAGAAGGCTTGACCAATTCAGCGTTCAACAAAAAGTTCACTCATGAACTAGATTGTGATGTTGGAATGAGTGTTATAACATCACTAGCAACAATGGTCTAAGAATATATGAGCTATCGCTCAAAATGTGTGTTGTATGTTGTGATTTATTCTTGATCATCCTTGCCCTTATATAGGCCTCCAAAAACGTGGTTGGCACTCCAAAATGTCTGAATATCTCCATAAAGTTATTGAAGATCATGTTCCTATTCTGGGCATTAAGGAGATACACTTTCTTTGATTTTAGGAACCACTCCTCCTTATCTTGATCTTGTGCTTAAACGCCTTGTACACTCTAAGTTTCCAGCCCTTGTACACTTCATGCTCAGCAAGTAAAGATGACTTAGTCTTTTCCCCACGTTTTTCTTTTCTTCATTAGTTACGCTTAAATCTTCCTTCAACCATTTCCATATTTGTAGCTCCATTATTTTTAACAACCTTCAATTATTCTTTGGACCTACAATTATCTATAATCTTGCAGCAAATATTAAACATTAATATCCAATAATTTTGTGAATAAATGATGAAACTATTATAAATCCCGTATGGGGTAACACCGTTGGCAGCACCACTTTTCTGCACTAACAAGTTCCATTTTAAATTTTTATGGTCAACTTAAATGGATTTTGACCAAGCATTGGTGTCAATCTAATGATCACAATGAAATTTTAAAAATTTTCATTGATATACTCCCTCCGTTTCATGTCACTTGAGACTTATTTCCTTTTCTGTCCATTTCACGTGACTTGAGACTGACCAAAATTGTAATGAATCTTTACTATTCTTCCCACTCATTCTCTCTCTTACTTTGCTTTTATACTCACAACACCAATCAACTTACTATTCATCCAACTCATTCTCTCTTCTATTTAAGTTTCATACTCGCAAACACCTCCTCCCGCTATTTCTCTCTCTTACTTTTCCTTAATTTGTGTGCCAAAACTTTTAGTCTCAAGTGACATGAAACGGAGGGAGTATCACTTAATGATTTGTCAATTACAAATCGTTAAGTGATATATCAATAACATTTTTTAAATATAAATACGGATCTATTGGAGCCGTACGACTTCTGGAGATTTTTTCTTGGAGAAGGAATCCCGAGTCCCAACAGAATAAGGACAAACCCTCATATTAATATAAGATGCCGCGTGTGGCATATAAGATGCCGCGTTTGACAGCCTCTAACATAGGTTTTAAAACCAATATCAATTGTTTGAGAAACAATAAAATATAGAAAGGTAGGATTATTTGTTTTGAGATTTAGAATTATCAAAACAAAATAATCAAAGAAGCAAAATAATTCATATGAAGAAAGCGTGTTTCTTCATCAAAGCCTTAGATCTAGCAATCTACCAAGAAGGTGTTCTTGTGTCCGTTCGAAGTGTGGATACTGGTAGAGGGTGTTCACTTTTTAACACCTAAAGTCTGTGTTCATCAATTCGATCTACGAGGTTAGTATTCTTATTCATGTTGATTAATATTATTGTTATGCATGGATCTAGCTACGATTTATATCTTGTCAATTCCGCAGAGCAAGTCCTTAGGAAACCCAATAGAATACATGTAAATATTGTCCATTGTATAATAGAAGAAGTAAACATCCCCAAATTACAACATAAAATTCCAACCTTGGATGTAGAATAGGACGCCGTCAAAGAAAACACCAATGACAGTAAGCTATTTTGCTAACTTAGTCTAAAATTTATTTTTCGCCAATACCATTCCTCAGGTTCAATCAAAATTTTGTGTCAAATGTTGATAACTAGGGTGAATATGATTGTGGAGGGGTTTGGGGTTACTAATTTCCCCAAGTTAAATATGACAATAACATTGCAAACTTTTGAATTGATTCAGCTCAAATTAAATTAGTAGAATTCCATTCTATTAATTTATTATGGCAGAGAATGACCATGGTCACAAAAATAAATGGTTGAGTGATTTTGTTTTCTCAATTTTTCAAGTTTTATATATGGATTTATATTTAACGGATCCATTTAAATTTTTATTTGAAGTTTATGGTTATTTATTTTGCATGCAGTTTTGTCAAACTTTTCTTATTAGGTCGTTACAAAACCACAATTAAAAATAAATAAATCTAATGATCATTTAGGGGCATAAGAGAATACATTTTTTGAGGTTGAGGTACCAAGCATTCTTACTTTACAATCTCATATGTTAAAAGAAATGCTTATCTCTAACTTTAAGGTAAATTGGAAACATGAACAATGACATGATATCTCAAGGGAAGGATTTAGTAATTTATCTATATATAAATAATGGCTGAAGTAGGTTGAGCCCCTTTCTATTTTAGTTTCTCGCTCAAACACATTCCTCTAAAAATGAAAACTTGAGAAAGGGTAATTTTGTCATGTGTTGTTTCTGCATCATAGTTGGTAAATATGTATATTATACGCGTATATACCGGCTTTTGAATTTTCGTATAGCAGCTCTTATACGCGTTTAAATCAAAATACGGGATATAAATGGTTAATTTCAAACTTTCCTTTTACCACAACACTTTATGAAAGAATAAATTTCAAATTTCAATATTTGTTTATTTATCTACTAATAAAAAATTATCTGTAATCAAATCTAACTAAATAGAAATCTCAATTCTCGGAAATCAACATTGTTGATGAAATCTCCTTTTGAAATAGCTCTTGGATTGACACCAAAATAGTCTAGCAAAAATGTCAACTACGTACCATGATTAGGTTCAATCATATCCCAATTCCCGAACCTGCAATCATATCCCAATTCCGAAAATCAACACTTTTTTAATCAAATCTCTTTTTTCAGTTATATATTAACATGATTCTGCAATCAAATCTTACTAAATCGGAAAAATACAACTAAAATTACAATAAAAGATACATTATTATTTAAGAAAAATAAAATACTAATGTATTTTATTTATTTATCAAAGTATTTTAGCCGTGCGTTTAACGCACGGGTGTTACGCTAGTTATAAAATAAGGATATAACTATCATAACAAGAAATTTTAAGAGATAAGTAGACCAAACTACCTTCAACTAATTTAAATCTAACTATTAAAGCCAAAGTCATTGGGGTATAAACTTTTGAACTAATGTCAACAATTTTATTTCATAATGACCATAATTATCTTCATTCCCATGAAAAGAAAATACAAATTTTTTTGAGGTTGGGCTACCAGTTCGATAACAATTAATACTTTACATTTTCGGATGTTAAAAATGCCTATTTCTAACTTAAAGGTGAATAGAAAATATTAATAGAACATGATATTTCAAGAGGAAGGCTTTTGTAATTTATTAGAATAATGAGGTCGTTGATTTTTGGCCAAACTGATCTTATTGTCACTTAACTATAAGTGCATTTCAAATGTGCTACTCATGCAAATTTTTTTTTTTTTTTTTGCAATGTCCTCATTTAAGTACCAATTTTTTGCAATGTGCTCTCTCCATTAATGATATCGTTAATTTTTTAGTTGGTTTTAGTAACGTGATGGCACATGACAACCTCAATTTATTCGGCAAAAAATTAACTATTAACTTATGATGGATTTCCATCAGCCCCGTTTCATTCCTTCGCTTTTTTTTAAAGGCTCCGTCAAGAAAAATTCTAGTAGTGTTTGGCATGACTAAAATGAGACTGGTCGAAATCGAAATGGTGAAGAGATTTCCCAACATGCTTCCATGCGCTGGAAAGTTGGATTGTCGTGATTGCATTAGTGAAGGTGTTAGTGTAATACCCGTAATTTTTTTTTTATTATTTAACTATTTGGTAACATTAATTTAGTTAAATAAAAATTAGAATTAATAAGTTAATTAATGAGTGGGCCGAAAGGAATGGGTTGGCCCGAAGATTTTAATTAATAAACCCAACCCAATTAATAAACCATTCAAAGTATAAATACTTGGGTTAGTGAAATTAGGTTATTCTTTAATCATCAAAAAGAACAAAATAAAAAAAAAAACCCTAAACCTTACCTAGCATAGCCGCCGGCCGAACCTAGGAGGAGGGAGAAGAAAATTTTCACCATTGTTTTGGAAGAAGTAATCCGACCATTCTCAAGGTAATGCTAAATCCTACTCTCCAAAATTTGTTTCATTGAATTCGGATTAATAAATCATAAGTTATGCATGTTTAAAGGAAATAATCGTTAGGGTTTTTGCATGCTAGTAAATTAATGGTGGAAATTTTAATGGTTAAATGCTTAGCTTTATTTTAAGTTGATTCTATGATCATAAAAGGGATGAATTCATAATTTAAGAAAGCTGTGAATAGTAATCTGTGATGAATAGTAAAATACGCTGTGAATAGTAAACTGAGTTTAAAAAGCTGTGAATAGTAATCTGCGATGAATAGTAATTTACGCTGTGAATAGTAAACTGAGTTTAAAAAGCTGTGAATAGTAATCTGCGATGAATAGTAATTTACGCTGTGAATAGTGAACTGAGTTGGGAATAGTGTTTCATGCGATTGATGAAAATCCTAAAAGCTATATAATTTTGGTGTTGATTCTTGATTGAGAATGTTAAGAATTGGGACGGAAAGTTAGTATTTTCGTTAAGTTTATAATGAAAAGAAAACATAATCGTTAAAAGAATTGTTAGAAGGTTAGAAAACTAACTTGAAAGGATGTGATAGTTACTTGGAAAACCTTGAAAGTTAGAAAGTTAACGGAAAGGAGGAAGATTAAAAGATTTCAGTTAGTTTCCTAACGGGAAAGGACTAAACTGAAAAAGTTAAAGTTAAAAAGGAATAAAAAGGGGAAAACCTTTGAAGTCGAAGGACCAATCTGAAATTAATCCAAAGTTGAAGGACTAATTTATAATTAAACTAATGTTGAAGGTCCAATCTGCAATTAATCCAAAGTTGAAGGACTAATTTGCAATTAAACTAAAGTTAAAGGACCAATCTGCAATTAATCTAAAGTCGAAGGACCAAATTGCAATTAACCCAAAGTTGAGGGACCAAATTGTAATTAACCCAAAGTTAGAGGACTTAATCGCAATTATATCAAAGTTAAGGGACTGACTCGTAAATCAAAGTCAGAAACTTAAACGTAAGAAAAGAAGTGACGAAGTAAAGAAGTTAAAACGCATCTCTCAGTTAACTAAGTAGAAATAGTTAACAATGTTGAGAGTACTAAAGTAAATTACTCCGTGCCTTGTAGATTTGCACAGAAAGGAGATTCCGAGGAAAAGCAATTCAGGTAAGGGATTACGTTCCTTACAGTATTTGAACTCCTATTTATTGGAATTCCGTATTTTTCTAAAAGTTAGCTATCAGTATGGCATGATAGTATTTGAATGAACTCTGCGTTATTGAACGTTCCTTGAAAGAATCTATACTTAGTGATGTCCCCATTGATCTACTAAGTATCGAAGTTTGAAACTTGTATCACATACAAGGATGATTCTAGACCCGAGCATATGTGTGTGGATACCATATATGTTACGACCCACACTATTGGCTGGAGAAGCTAGGTGTACAAATTGTACCTTTGGCATTGAGGTTATAATGTACGTTACCAAGGAATTGACGGAACTTGAATGAATCCCTTTGGATTGTAGTGCCATAATCCTTTGGAAGTAAAATCTTAAAAGTAATACGACTGTATTGTTCTGCAGTCTTGAATCCAAAAGTAACTGAACCTATCTTTGTAAAAGTTATTCATAGTATTCGTTCTGGTCGTCTCTCCTTAGTAACCGGAGAGGCCACGTATGAACTTACTGAGCATTCCTTCGCTCATCCCTTCTCTATAAATTTTGTTTTCAGGATTTACGTAGAAGGACAAGACAAGGAAAGCAGCCGTAGGAAGACGGTGGATTTGAAGATTCTTAATTTAGTAGTTTTAAGTACATTTATTTTTTATGTAAGTTGAAGTACATTGATGGTTAGGGTTGTTACCTACCAAGACAAGTTTAAGTTACGCTTCCGCTATTGTTTTGAATTTATGGTTTAAATAAGGGGCCGTTGTGAACCCTAAATTAAGGTATTTATTATTGTTTATTATTGTTATTAAATGCCATTAAATGCTCAGATATTATAAGAAAATTCGGGGTGTTACAGTTGGTATCAGAGCAATGGCTTTAGGTTTACATGGGAGACTATAGAAAGAAGTTAAGACTATGAGGAGAAATAGTACTTAACATAGATTGGACTTTAGAACTCTGATAAGGAAGATAGTACTTTTGGAGAAGTTACCATTTTAGAAACTTACCTTTGAGGAGACTTTCTAAATTAGGAAACTTTCTAAGTTGGGAACTTTCCATTTATAGAAACTTACTATTTTAGAAAAGAACCTAAGATAAGAATTCCTCGAGAGATATGAGGAATATAAGTGAACACTTTGGTAGTGAAACTTGAAGGGTTACACGAAAATGTCATCCTTTTTAAGTTGCTTATGCAATTGATGATTACAGTCACATACCTTTAAGTATATGGTACTGATAATAAGTTATGTCCTGATTGTAAGTTATGGACGGACTTAGAAGAAACATGAACGTGAACGTGAAACACAGAACAATTAAGAAAATAGTGATCCAGAGGTATACACTCAAGATTCGAAAGCTAAATGAAGAATTGGAAGTTCAAAAGGCAAGAGTGAATCCTACACTAGAGGAGTGAATGCGAGATAGGAAGACATTGCTAGACACTCGCAAGGAATCAGAAGAAATTAAGGAGATCATGATCCTAAATGAAAGGTACTATCATGGAACCAGAGAAGAAGTCAATGGTTTTACGAATTGAAAGACTTAAAAGGAAGAAAGAGCTAGGGAGTCAGAATCAACAACCCCCGTAGGCAATGAAGCGCCAAAGGAAGATAATTGGTAGCTGAAGAAGAGATCGAGGAAGTAGCAATTAACCTTGGGGACAATGAAGCTACCCCAATTGTAATTGATGATGATGAACCACCCATGGTACCAGTTCGTAGGTCCAGAGGTAGACCAAGAGACTCTAAGAAGACTCCAAAGGAGCCTAGTGGAAGACCTAGGGGAAGGCCTAGGAAGGTGTTGTTCCATGATTGAAAAGTGGAACATAAAGTTATTTTATGGGATTGATGATTTGTTCTAGTCTAGAGAGAAACGCTAGAATTTTGTTTTGCTTAGATTTATTCCAAAAGATTCTTTGCAATAAAAGTTTGATTATTTTAAGCAAATGACTTTGTTGACTGTTCGTTCTTAAATAATTAAGCGGGTGAACTAATCTAGAACGAGAAAGTATTGGTCAAGTGAAAAGACCATGAGTATAATGGGCTTATTGAAACGGCCAAGTGAAATTAGTTTTGGTCTAGTGAAATGATCGAAACAAGAATAAAGTGACCTATTGAAACGGTCAAGTAAGAAAGAATAAATTGACCTATTGAAACGGTCAAGAGAAAGTAATTGGCTTAGTGAAACGGCCAAAGTGACCTATTGAAAAGGTCAAGTAAGAAAGAATAAATTGACCTATTGAAACGGTTAAGAGAAAGTATTTGGCTTAGTGAAACGGCCAAGTAAAGTTAATTTTGATCCATTGAAGCGATCGGAACAAGAATAAAATAACCTATTGAAACGGTTAAGTATAAGAGTAATAGGCTTAGTGAAACGGCCAAGTAAAGTTAATTTTGATCCATTGAAGCGATCGAAACAAGAATAAAATAACCTATTGAAACGGTTAAGAGTAATAGGCTTAGTGAAACGGCCAAGTGTGAATGAGAGTAGGTCTAGTGAATCGACCTATGATTAATAAGTAAATTCTAGTGAAATGACTTCCCTAAGTAGAACTGGTCTATTGGAACGACCAGAAATCTAGTAGACCGATCTTTTGTAAAAGTTACGTCTTTTGGGGACGGCATATTTATGTGAAAGTATTAGGCATAGTACAATGCTTGGGTTGACGTGAGTAATAGTGTTAAATGTGCGAGTTAACCTGGAACAAGTAAGAATGGTTTATTGAAACGACCAATGAAAGTGATTATGGTCTATTGAAATGACCTATGAAAATAGAAATGGTCTAATGAAGCGACCCATACGTCTAGTAAAGTTGACTAATGAAGATAGTGATGGTCTGTTGAAACGACCAGTGGTTTAGTGAATGACCTATAAATTGAATGTTAGTCTGTAGAGACGAGCTATAGTATGAGAGTGCGTGAAAAAGTCTCGTATTCATGATAACTAATGATAGTACCATATTATCCAGCAAGTGTTCGAAACGCTAGAGAGGCTAAGTTTATGATGCTAACTCAAGGAAGTAGGACGGTGAACGACTATGGTACTAGATTCATCGAATTGCTAGAATTTACCCTAACACTCTTCGATGATGAAGCGCAAAAGGCTCGAGGATTTGAAGATGGTTTGAGCAACCGAATCCGATATAGAATCACTCCATTAATACTACCAACCTAGGATTAAGTGTTGGATAGGACGAGGATAGTGGAGAAAGAATCTGATAGTTATCGCAGTAAGCGAAAAGAGAAGAAGAGTCAACTAAGAAAGTGTCGACTGAATCTAAAGGAAGGCTACTGACGATCGCGAAAAGGAAGGTAGTACAAGTAAGTACCAGAATAAAGGCTACGGCAATAGAAATGATGGTAATAAGAACGAAGTCAAAGGGCAAGGTTCTGATAAGAAGTGCCAAATGATTGCTTGGCTAAGAATATGTATTTAATTCATGAGGCGTTAGAGAATTCTTTAGTTATGGGTATTCAAACTAAAGAATCGATCCCTATTACGTCTATATCTAGGAAGTGTCCTTTGAAAATGGACAAGGAAGAACTTGAGGTTGATCTCATTAGTTTAGGACATCGAAGAATTTGATGTAATCTTGGGAATGGACTATAGTTGACTGCATACCATGCCCATGTGGATTGTTTTAAAGAAAGAAGTCCACTTTAGATTACTATCTAGAGAAGAGTGATGTTCTCAAGGAACGAAACCTAGAACCCGATCGAACCTTATATCGGTAAGGAAGGCTCGTAAGCTTTTAAAGAAAGGATGAGAAGGATTCTTGGCGTACATTGGTGATACGAGCAAGAAGGAAGTAACCGTAGAATCACTTTCTGTGATTAGATATTTCAAGGACGTGTTTCCTGAGGATTTACCGGGAATACCTCCATAAGGAGAAGTAAAATTTTCTACCGATTTGGTACCTGAGACTTCACCAATATCGAAGGCGCCGTATAGAATGGCTCCGTCAGAATTGAAGAATAAAAGGAGCAACTGTAAGAGTTGTTGGATAAGAGCTTGATTAGAACGAGTGTATCACCATGGGGTGCACCGGTATTATTTGTGAAGAAGAAGGATGCGTCGATGAAGTTATGTATCGACTATCGTGAATTGAACCGTGTGACGGTAAAGAACCAATACTCGTTGCCCAGAATAGATGATTTGTTTGACCAACTTTGTGGAGCGTGTTATTCCTTGAAGATAGACTTGAGGTCTGGTTATCATCAACTAAGAGTGAAGAAGGATGATATAGCTAAGACAGCCTTTAGAACAAGGTATAGTCATTATGAGTTTGTAGTGATGCCGTGTGGGTTGACTAACGCACCGGCAGCGTTTATGGAACTTAAGAATAGGATATTTCAGAAGTTCTGGATAAGTGTGTGATTGTATTCATTGATGATATCTTGGTGTATTCGAGGACCAAGGAAGAACATGAAGAGCATTAAGGTTAGTACTGCAGATTTTAAGAGAGCAGAAGTTATATGTTAAATTCAAGAAGTGTGAATTCTGGATGGAGGAAGTAACATTCTTAGGACATGTGGTGTCAAAGGATGGGATTGCCGTAGATCCAACAAATATAGAAGCTATTGTGGATTGGGAAAGACCAACTTCAGTAAGTGAGATCAGAAGTTTCTTAGGTTTGGCTGGCTACTATAGGAGATTCGTAGAAGGTTTCTCGAAGTTGTCAGTGCCATTGACGGGGTTAACTCAGAAAGGAGCAAAGTTTGTTTGGTCAGAAGAATGTGAAAGGAGTTTTGAGGAATTGAAGCGACGATTGGTGTCCGCACCAGTTCTTGCTTTACCGTCTGGATCGGATGGATTTGTAATATATAGCGATGCCTCGCTTAAAGGGCTAGGCTGAGTGTTGATGCAGAATGATAAGGTTATAGCTTATGCATCTAGGCAGTTGAAAGTACATGAGAAGAATTACCCGACCCATGATTTGGAGTTAGCGGCAGTAGTATTTGCCTTGAAAATTTGGACATTATTTGTATAGCGTGAAATGCCAGATTTTTTATAGATCACAAGAGCCTTAAGTACATTTTCACTCAGAAGGAGTTAAACATGAGACAATGGAGATGGTTAGAGCTTCTCAAGGATTACGACTGTGAAATATTGTACCATCCTGGGAAAGCTAACAAGGTGGCAGATGCCTTAAATAGAAAGAATCACGGAATGTTGGCGACGTTGATCTCTAAGGGGGTAAGTATGTGGAATGATGTCAAGGAGATGAACTTAGTGGTGAAGGCAAATGGATATTTAGCTAGATTGACGTTACAGCCTGCACTGTTGAGCAGGATTAAAGAGGCACAAGAGGTAGACGAGGTGAGAGAAGCCCTAATCGGAAAAGGACAAGTAAAAGATCTTCACATGGGCGAAGATGGAATATTGAGGTACCAAAAGAGAGTATGAGTGCCGAACAATGACGAAATTAAGAGGGAGATACAAAGGGAAGCTAAGTCCACGATATGTGGGACCATTCGAAATTCTTGATAAGATCGGGGAAGTGGCTTATCGATTGGCGTTACCGCCGGTATTAGCTGGAGTGAATAATGTGTTCCATGTCTCCATGCTAAGGAAGTATATTCATGATCCGAGTCATGTGATAGAATACAAGCAGTTAAGAGTTCGGGCAGATTTGCCGTACGATGAACGACCAATCAAGATCGTCGACAGAAAAGACGAGGTCGTAAGAAAGCGTACGGTTCCCTATGTAAAAGTGCAGTGGAGCAATCATTCAGAAAGAGAAGCGACATGGGAACAAGAAAGTGAAATGCGCGAATTGTACCCGGACATCTTCTCAGATTAAGACTGGTCAAAGTTTGAGGACAAACTTCTTTTAAGGGGGTAAGAATGTAATACCCGTAATTTTTTTTTTATTATTTAACTATTTGGTAACATTAATTTAGTTAAATAAAAATTAGAATTAATAAGTTAATTAATGAGTGGGCCGAAAGGAATGGGTTGGCCCGAAGGTTTTAATTAATAAACCCAACCCAATTAATAAACCATTCAAAGTATAAATACTTGGGTTAGTGAAATTAGGTTATTCTTTAATCATCAAAAAGAACAAAATAAAAAAAAACCCTAAACCTTACCTAGCATAGCCGCCGGCCGAACCTAGGAGGAGGGAGAAGAAAATTTTCACCATTGTTTTGGAAGAAGTAATCCGACCATTCCCAAGGTAATGCTAAATCCTACCCTCCAAAATTTGTTTCATTGAATTCGGATTAATAAATCATAAGTTATGCATGTTTAAAGGAAATAATCGTTAGGGTTTTTGCATGCTAGTAAATTAATGGTGGAAATTTTAATGGTTAAATGCTTAGCTTTATTTTAAGTTGATTCTATGATCATAAAAGGGATGAATTCATATTTTAAAGAAAGCTGTGAATAGTAATCTGCGATGAATAGTAAAATACGCTGTGAATAGTAAACTGAGTTTAAAAAGCTGTGAATAGTAATCTGCGATGAATAGTAATTTACGCTGTGAATAGTAAACTGAGTTTAAAAAGCTGTGAATAGTAATCTGCGATGAATAGTAATTTACGCTGTGAATAGTGAACTGAGTGGGAATAGTGTTTCATGCGATTGATGAAAATCCTAAAAGCTATATAATTTGGGTGTTGATTCTTGATTGAGAATGTTAAGAATTGGGACGGAAAGTTAGTATTTCGTTAAGTTTATAATGAAAAGAAAACATAATCGTTAAAAGAATTGTTAGAAGGTTAGAAAACTAACTTGAAAGGATGTGATAGTTACTTGGAAAACTTGAAAGTTAGAAAGTTAACGGAAAAGAGGAAGATTAAAAGATTTCAGTTAGTTTCCTAACGGGAAAGGACTAAACTGAAAAAGTTAAAGTTAAAAAGGAATAAAAAAGGGGAAAACCTTTGAAGTCGAAGGACCAATCTGAAATTAATCCAAAGTTGAAGGACTAATTTATAATTAAACTAATGTTGAAGGTCCAATCTGCAATTAATCCAAAGTTGAAGGACTAATTTGCAATTAAACTAAAGTTAAAGGACCAATCTACAATTAATCTAAAGTCGAAGGACCAAATTGAAATTAACCCAAAGTTGAGGGACCAAATTGTAATTAACCCAAAGTTAGAGGACTTAATCGCAATTATATCAAAGTTAAGGGACTGACTCGTAAATCAAAGTCAGAAACTTAAACGTAAGAAAAGAAGTAACGAAGTAAAGAAGTTAAAACGCATCTCTCAGTTAACTAAGTAGAAATAGTTAACAATGTTGAGAGTACTAAAGTAAATTACTCCGTGCCTTGTAGATTTGCACAGAGAGGAGATTGCGAGGAAAAGCAATTCAGGTAAGGGATTACGTTCCTTACAGTATTTGAACACCTATTTATTGGAATTCCGTATTGTTCTAAAAGTTAGCTATCAGTATGGCATAATAGTATTTGAATGAACTCTGCGTTATTGAACGTTCTTGAAAGAATCTATACTTAGTGATGTCCCCATTGATCTACTAAGTATCGAAGTTTGAAACTTGTATCACATACTTGTACCTTGGTATGTTCTCATTTTAACTTGTAAGTTAACCACTTACTTGTTAAGGCAGCCAATGTCCAGTTAGAAAAGACATTGACGGACAGTCCAGTTAGAAAAGACTCGTCCTTAAACTAGGGATTGCATGAGTGATCACATGCCTTCTCTCAGGAATTGTCTGATTACAAGGATGATTCTAGACCCCGAGCATATGTGTGTGGATACCATATATGTTACGACCCACACTATTGGCTGGGAGAAGCTAGGTGCACAAATTGTACCTTTGGCATTGAGGTTTATAATGTACGTTACCAAGGAATTGACGGAACTTGAATGAATCCCTTTGGATTGTAGTGCCATAATCCTTTGGAAGTAAAATCTTAAAAGTAATACGACTGTATTGTTCTGCAGTCTTGAATCCAAAAAGTAACTGAACCTATCTTTGTAAAAGTTATTCATAGTATTCGTTCTGGTCGTCTCCTTAGTAACCGGAGAGGCCACGTATGAACTTACTGAGCATTCGTTCGCTCATCCCTTCTCTATAAATTTTGTTTTCAGGATTTACGTAGAAGGACAAGACAAGGAAAGCAGCCGTAGGAAGACGGTGGATTTGAAGATTCTTAATTTAGTAGTTTTAAGTACATTTATTTTTTTATGTAAGTTGAAGTACATTGATGGTTAGGGTTGTTACCTACCAAGACAAGTTTAAGTTACGCTTCCGCTATTGTTTTGAATTTATGGTTTAAATAAGGGCCGTTGTGAACCCTAAATTAAGGTATTTATTATTGTTTATTATGTTATTAAATGCCATTAAATGCTCAAATATTATAGAAAATTCGGGGTGTTACAGTTAGAACCCTAGTTTTAAAACAAGAGTTTTGACAAATAATTAAGAGCTTAAAACAGATTATGAAGAAGTATATTCAAGTTACTGGAAATCAACTAAGTCATCAAAGGTCCACTATCTTCATCAGTCGAGATAGCAGACTTATTCAAGATAGCAGACCTTAATCATCTTGCCAACTCAGCTCTTGGTCAAAGTCAAACCTGACTTTGTACTGTTCACAAACACTATTCCAGTCAAAGATAATCGACTGACAATTGGCATTTCCCAGATGTTCAAGATCGTTGGAACTCAAACGGATATAAAGTGAAGACCTATAAAAGAATCCCAAAGTAACTGAAGTTACTACCCACTTTTGCTTGCCATCCAGAAACATGATAAAAGATTTTAAGCAAATCAATTGTAAAGCACTTTTGAAACTTATAAATCTTTGCTAAATAGATATGATTAAAAAGAGATCTCACACATCTACACAGAGCTATTATTGAGATCATCAAAACTTTCACATTTGTGAAACTCTTTTTCTTTTTCTTTTTCTATGCTTTGCAACAAGCACAAGCTTAGTTAGTGAGGCTAATTAAGTTGGAAAATTCTGAAAGAATTTTTCATGCAATTTATTGTAATTACTTGACGAAGGATTATAGTGGATTGCTTCTTCACTGTTGAGGACAGTGAGGCGTGGATGTAGGAGGGTTGCAATACGCTGAACCACGTTATATCGTTGTGTTTTTTTCTTATTCTCTCACACTTAATCACACATCTTTCACTTGTCATTTACTCATTAATTTCTTCCTTTTCATTCATTCATTATTCTGCTGCAAAACTCAACAAATCACACCTGCACCCAAGATAGTCGACCTATCATTTGATGATAGTAGACCTCTTGTGTACTAACAATTTTCTCTATTTAATTGCATTAGTGGTACAGGTTCTTTCAATTGGCACCAGAGCTGGTTTCTAAGAGATTTAAGTGTCTTCAAGCTTAATATCTTGTGAAGAATCCAGAAGCATAAGCACCCCCAAGAAGAAACAATGAGAAAGACATTCCACATGTTGATGACTGTGGATCATTTGAAATTTTGTCCTCTAAAATTAAGACTTACCTTGATGCCAACAGTGTTTGGAACTGGTTTGTACTTCATGAAGAAGTTAGAATACCCACACAACCTGACACAAATGGAGGAGATGTCAAATATAAAACTCCAGATCTTTGGACTAAAACTGAAAGGCACTTAATCACAGCTAATCAAAAAGTCAAAAACATTTTACAAAAAAGTGTTAATGGCTCTTTGGCCCAAGAAATTGGGAGAGTTGAAACTGCCAAAGAAGCTTGGGATCTAATTAAAACAAAGTTTACTAAGCATACAAGTGTTAGAGCACAAAACTTATATAACCTATTAAGGCAACTTTATAACTTTAAATTTGCCATTGGTGAAAGAGTTAGGCTCCGTTTGTTTCACGGAAAATGACCGGAAAACGTTTTCCGGGAAACTGTTTTCCGTGTTTTACCAAACACCGGAAAATGGGGAAAACGTTTTCCCCATTTCTGGTGTTTGGTATTTGGTAAAACCACGGAAAATGAAGTCAACGGAAAACATTTTCGGTCAATGGAAATTAGGCTTGTTTCCTAAGGAAAACAACTTCCGGATTTCACCTAAGGAAGTTGTTTCCGGAAAACTCCTAGCACGCCCTCACCCCACCCCACCCACCCAACACCCTACCCCCCCCCCCCAAATTTTTTTTCCTCATTATTATTTTTAACTCCCCTGCCACCTGCCTACCCCACCCACCCAACCCCCTACCCCACCCCCACCCCCACCCACCCAACCCCCCCCCCACCCCCCAAAAAAAATATTTTTTTTTTACTCATTATTATTTTTAACTCCCTGCCCCCTGCCTACCCCACCCCACCGCCCAACCACCCACGCACCCAACCCCTACCCCCCCCCCCCCCAAAAAAATTTTTTTTTTTTACTCATTATTATTCTTAACTCCCTGCCCCCCTGCCTACCCCACCCCACCCACCCAACCCCCTACCCCACCCACCCTCCCCCAAAAAAAAAAAAATTTTTTTACTCATTATTATTTTAACTCCCCTGCCCCTGCCTACCCCACCCCACCACCCACAAAAAAATTTTTTACTCATATTATATTTTTTTAAACTCCTCTACCCCTGCCTACCCAACCCACCCATATTAAAATTATTTTTTCACAAACTTCTCGAAAAATACCGGAAAATGTTTTTCGGAAAGCATTTTCTTAAGTTTTACCAAACAAGAGAAAACATTTTCGGGGAAAACGGTTTCCTTTTCCGGAAAACATTTTCCAGGAAATCATTTTCCGGAAGTCATTTTCCGTGAAACAAACGGAGCCTTAGTGCTGCCAAAAACAGATTTGAAGACCTCTTTTGACAAGTGTCAGACCATAGCAAGTAATTGGACCAACAAGACCTATGTTTTAAAATCTTTTCAAGCCTCCCTCAAGAATATGAAAAAGTATCCCTACACATAAGGGAAGGTGTTGAATGGCCAACCATGACTGTTGAACAATACATTGGAAAATTAGAACCATATGAACTTGAAGGGACTGTCAAATTACCCACCATTGGATCATCTCTAGACAATGCTCATACCATGGCTCTTGCTGCACAAGAAGCTCCAAAAACCTACTCATAATAGGACATTGACTCCCTAATCTGTAAAGCAATTCAGAAAGTCAATTTGTCCCAAAAACAAGAAGTCAAACCTTTGACTTAAGAAGACATCCCAAGTCTGATATCCATAGCTGTTAAGAATGCTGTGAAACACCAAAATAGGATGTTTGACAAGAGAAACAATGCATCTACTTCAAATCAAGTTCAAACTAAGAAGAAAGAAGTCACTTGCTACAACTGTGAAAAGATAGGACACTATTCACAAGAGTGCCCTGAACCAAAAAAATCAAGAAACTTTTCATCCCAAAAAAAGCTATCATACTCCAAAGAAATCATACACAGTTCAAGGTGTAATTGCATCAATTGTGCAAAAGCCAAAAATGATGAAAAGAAGGAACAGGTCATGATAGCAGACCTGTCAAAATTAAGTGACTCCTCAGACTCAGATTATGACATGGAAGCCATGATATGTCTCATGGCAAATGAAAAAGATGAATCAGAAAGTGAAGAAGAACTTGAGGCTCTTGCAGCCGCAGAAGAACTAAAAGAAGTTAGTGATTTTAATTTCCTTGACCTTGACGGTCTAAAAAATTTAGCTTGCACTTTATTCATTCAAAGAAAGAAAGAAGAATCAAGTCTTAGGGCCTTGATAACTGAAAATTTACAATTTTCTAAAGAGTTAGATAGCCTTAAGACCAAAAGCAGCCTTATAGAAAACCAAAACCTTAACCTTCAAGAGAAAAACAAGAAACAAGCTGATGAGATAGTAGACCTTCATGATGATGTCTTCAATGTAAGGAATAATCATCCTCAAATCAGCAGTCAACTAAAGGAACTGAACTTGTGAATAGAGGCTCTAAATGATGACAACCAAGCATTCAAAACCAAAATTGAATCTTGGAACAAATTAAGCACAACCATGTCACACTACTTGTACACTCAATGGCATATCTATGACAAAACTGGATTAGGAGCAAATAATCCAATTGTGGTAGAGTACAAACTACTTGAAGGAGAGAGAAAATTTGAGAAAATGCTTCTTGTTATGATGGGGGGACAAGACAATAAGGAAACCTATCTATCCTTTTCAAACAAAACAAGATGTATACAAGGCTCAAGGAAAAGGAAGTAGGTCTGCTATCAGGATCAAGCCTCCAGTAGCAATGCTCAAATGACAATTCCCAACAACAAAATTGTTGCCCCAAGTCAAATCTGTGATAAAGGATTTCTTGTTATATGCACTCACAATTTGTGTCAAGTGAAGAATTTAACAGGAGAAATCATTCTTACTGACTTCAGAAAAGGAAATGTGTATTATATATCCCTTGAAGTGTCTCAATCTTCTAATGCCCTTTGTCTGCTATCTTACAATCAATCTGATTTAGCATAAAAGATTGGCTCACTTGAACCTCAAAAGCATTGCTAAACTTGCATCTTCCAATCTTGTGAAAGGACTTCCAAACATATCCTTCAAAAAGGATAAGCTATGCAATGCTTGTCAGTGTGGAAAGCAACAAAAAGACTTCTTTCAAAGCCAAAAATAGATTGGATACAAAAAGACCAATTGAACTCTTTCATATGGACTTGTTTAGACCAATTAGAACTAGAAGTCTTGGAAGAAAAAGGTACTCTCTTGTGGTAGTTGATGATTACACAAGATTTACTTGGATCATTCTTTTGGAATCTATGTCAGAAACCCTTGGACAATTGGTCAAATTGATCAATCAAATTCAGAATCTCAAAAACATAAACATTGTCAGAATAAGGTCAGATCATGGCACTGAATTTGAGAATACTGGAGTTGAAGAATTCTGTAATCAGCAAGGCATAATTCACAATTTCTTAGCCCCCCAGAACTCCTCAACAAAATGGAGTTGCTGAGAGAAAGAACAGAACCATTTGTGAAGCTTCTAGGACTATGTTATCTGAAAATAACCTTCCTAAATACTTTTGGGGAGAAGCTGTGACAATTGCAGTCTATATTCAAAACAAGACCTTAATAAACAAGTATCACATGAAGACTCCCTATGAACTGTGGAATGAAAGAACACCAACAATCTCATACTTTCATGCCTTTGGAAGTAAATGTTTCATTCACAATAATGGGAAGAACAATTTAGAAAAATTCGAGTCTAAATGTGATGAAGGAATTTTCCTTGGCTATGCAGCAACTAGCAAGGCATACAGAGTCTACAATAGAAGAAGAATGGTAGTTGAAGAATCCATACATGTTGAGTTTGATGAATCTCCCAGTGCTTTGGATCTGAAAACCAATAAGTTTGATGAAACTCTTGGAAATTTTGAATCTCTGCCTGAACCCTCACCCATTTCCTCTCAAAATTCCAAAAATGACCAATTCGACTATCTTCCTTATAATCTTCCCAAAAGCTCTTCTGAAACCTTTCCAACCTTCGGCAATCTCAAAATCAATGATAATCAAGCTTTACCACCAGTTGTTCAGTCTGAGACTCCTCTCACTAATCCTTGTCACTCTACAGATAGTAGACCTACTGATGATAGTAGACCTACTAATGATAGTAGACCTGTTACTGATAATAGACCTGAGAAAAACAGTGGACCTAGCACATCCACTCAAGATCTTGTCAACCAAGGTCCATCCAGACCTATCCCAATCTCCACATTTACATAGACCTTCCTATAGTCAGAAACTACAGGAATGACCATCCAGAATCATTGGTCACTGGAGATATTTCTAAGAGTATTCAAACAAGATCTAATGTTGAAGAAGAAGGTTTATACAGTGCCTTCATATCTCAATTGGAACCAATAAAGATTAATGAGGCCCTACTTAATGCAGACTGGATGAAGCAATGGGAGAAGAACTTGAACAGTTTAAAAGAAACAAAGTTTGGAAACTTGTTCTAAAACCAAAGAATCAAACTGTAATTGGAACTAGATGGGTGTTCAGAAATAAGATGAATGAAGATGGTATTGTGGTAAGAAACAAAGCAAGATTAATAGCTCAAGGATACAGACAAGAAGAGGGAATTGATTATGATGAGACCTTTGCTCCTGTTGCAAGACTTGAAGCAATTAGGATTTTTCTTGCCTACTCATCATCCAAGAATATGACTGTATATCAGATGGATGTAAAAAGTGCATTTTTGAATGTGATTTTACATGAGAAAGTATTTGTTGCATAGCCACTTGGGTTTTAAATCCCCAAAATTTTTAGATCATGTTTATAAGTTGGATAAAGCACTGTATGGACTCAAACAAGCCCCTAGAGCTTTGTATGTATGAGACACTATCCAATTTTCTACTTGAAAAGGGATTTACAAAGGCCACATTGATAAAACTTTGTTCATTAAAAAATAAAACCAAGATATTTTACCCATTCAAATTTATGTGGATGATATTATCTTTGGTTCAACTAATGATGATCGGTGCAAAGAATTTGGGTCAATTATGCAAGAAAAGTTTGAAATGATCATGATAGGAGAGTTGACATTGTTTTTAGGACTGGAAGTCAAGCAGTTGCCCAATGGAATTTTCATCAATCAAGGAAAATATACAAGAGATATGTTGAAGAAGTTTGACATGCAAAATGTGTCCACTATGTTTAGTGTTTGCTTATGTGAAAGATTTCAAGCTGATCCCAAAGAATCATAATTAGCTGAAGTTAAAAGGATTCTATGATATCTCAAAGGGACTCCTGATTATGGAATTTGGTACCCTAAAGAATCTCCTTTATCTCTTATTGGTTACACTGATTCAGACTATGTTGGATGTAGTTTGGATAAGAAATCCACTAGTGGTAGTTATTAGTTTCTTGGTTCAAGAATTGTGAGTTGGTGCAGCAAGAAGCAAACCTCAGTTGCTACATCTACTACAGAAGCAGAATATGTTGCTGCTGGACTTTGTTGTTCAAAAATTCTTTATCTCAAAAATCAACTTAAGGATTTTGGAATTTTTCAAGATCATATTCCCATTTTCTATGATAATACAAGTGCAATATCCATGACTGAGAATCCAGTTCAGCACTCAAAGACAAAACATATTGAAGTAAGGCACCATTTTATAAGAGATCATGTTGAAAAAGGGGATATTTACTTAACTCATGTGTGCACTGAAAATCAACTTGCTGATATTCTCACTAAAGCATTGGATGAACAAAGGTTTGAATATTTAAGAGCAAATATGAGAATGTTGAATATGCCATCAAAAAGAAAGAAAGGAATTTTTATTAAAACATAGTGGAGTACAAAAGGAGTATTACATCAAAAAGGTACCATCCAAGGGCTACCTTACTCCAAAATACAAAAGGGAGCTCAAAATACTTCATTTGCTCCAGTCTTGGTAAGGATAGCAGACCTCTCCACCAGGTCTACTATCTTCCTAATAGCAGACCTACTCTGCTACTGACTTCTCCACTCCATCTATAAAAGAGCATTCAGCTGAAGTATCTTCCTCTTCCTTCATACCTCCATACGAGGTCTCTCTAATAGGCTGCCCAGATTCCCCAATCCTCTCCAACATATGAGTGCTAACCCACCTCCAAGAACCACCATAAAAGACTGACTGCCTTAAAGATGGCCACACAGGTCTAGGCCACCAGTTCACTGTCTCTTGAGGCTCTGGCATGTCATCAAGGGGTGATATAAAAATGAAAGTACTAGATGAGTTGTTGCTCTCACCATTGACATAGGCCTGATCAGACCTAAAACTATCATCCTGCTTCACATCTATTCTGAAAGGGCTACAGCAAGCAAAATACTTCCTTAACAACAAAGAAAAAGAACTGGTCTTTGTATAGGAACTACCTTCACAGTTGTCTCCTTTTCCCTCTCCTCTCTCTCCCTTATCTCCAATCACCAAATCTGCCCCTCTCTCCATCTGCAAAAGCTCAAACAAGGATTTGTGAGGTCCTTTATCTTCTTGAATTTCAGTCACCTTAGCCTTGCCCTTGTCATACCACTTCTCCACAGTGTCCCCTCTCTTTAGGCTCTTCCTTTCTTCCTTGATGAACTCATATCTGGCATGCATCCACATCTCCTTCTTGATTGATCTCTCTCTTAATTCCTCCTTCTTCCTTGGATCATCAGGAAGAATCTGATCAACTTCTTGCTCCTACTCTGTTGTTTCCTGGGCTTGATACTTCCTAAACTTCCTAAAAAACTTCTCATCAACCTTGTTCACCTCCTCTTCACCCTCTTCCTTGAACGTAAGCATTTTCACAAGATTGGACATCTTGCTAGGACTAAACATATTGGTTAGTCTACCCATTTTTTGTGTGGACTGTGAAAGAACAAGGTCTACTATCTTGCAATTTGAAAACTTTTATCTGAATATTGTTGCTGTGATCTCTTATTCACCAACAATACTTCTTATATAGAAGGATTTTTCATCATTAAGTTCATCTCGAGCATTCATGTTCTACATACAATGATTATAGTAGACCTCAAAAGTTGCAATTCTAGTAAGGTTGATTTGATATGTAATTAAATTTGCCGCTTGACCAGCCAGACTTATTGTTGAATTTGGACATAATCTTGTCAAAATTAAATGAAGGAATATGGAAAATATTGATATATGTAACATTTCCTTACATTTAAGTCTTCTACAAGTTGTAAAAAGAAGAGAAGTTACTGTAGCAACAGTTACAAAAATGATGAGTCATCAACTACCCACGTCGCCTATCTCCCTATTTTAAGGGTGCATCCTTTCAACTTACTGTCAGTTGCCCCTTACCTCTTTAAAATCCACCGTCTCTCAAAACCAATCATCTTTTTAAACTCTTTTCCCTACATTCTAAAAAGATACTGTTATTTCCCCTGTTTCTCTCTCTCAAACCCTAGAAACATGAACTCAACTTCCGCCCATGGATACCTCATCAAGAAATCGTTTTACCAAAATCCTGCTGGTGGATGGATAGAAGAGTTACTCATCAATGAAAAACTAAAGAAATTCATGGAGGCTAACCCCCCAATTCTCCCTCTTCTCTACTCTCACATCTACGACAATGGTGTATGGACTAAGCAAAACAACATTCAATTTGATCTTCAAGGTACCTCTTACACCATTTCTCCTAGTGATGTTGCGCTACTTATGCCACACCCAATGAACCTAGGATGGTCACAAATATTTGGGACTCTAATATAAACTACTCATCTCAAACTGTTGATATTGAGGAATGGCCCACTTACAGCTCTAAAAAACTAGTCTATAAGAAATCCATTTCTCCTCAATTCTCAACCCTAGCTAATGTAGTTATGAATGGACTCTGTGGAAAAACCTCATCTCACCATGTCATGAGCCCAGTTGAATGGAAACAACTGCTGTGTCTCTTACATAAAGTTCAAACAACAAATTGGAGCTTTGTACTGTTATCTAACTTTAGAGTTAGGTCTGGTCATCATCCTCTTAAAGCCAAATTTAAATCCTCAACAAATCCTGGGTTGTTTAGGTTTATGAGTGGCATTTTACTACACATTGGTAGCACTATGAGAGTAATAGTCCCTGCTCCTTATGATAGGGAAGTCACTCATCATAGATATAAAGTCTTTAGCATCCACACTTTTTCATACAAGAAGGGGGGAAGAATTGAAGAGGGCAATAATGATAGTGAACCTAAACAAAAGGAACCTATCCCCCACATTGATTCAGAAAGTGAACTATCCCCAGGTCATATATCCTCTCCCTCTGGAAGTGATTTTGAAAGGATGACCCTAAATGAAATGATGAAAGGGTTCAAAGGTCCTAGTAAAGATAGTGGACCTTGATGATGAAGATTTTGAACCTATCTCTAGGATTATTCCATCCTTGCTTCTTAAAGCTCTACCTTCCTCTACTCCTAGACCAGCACCATTCATACTCCATCTCACTCATCCAAAATTGCTGTTGTGTATACAAGATCAAAAACCAAATCTAAACCATCACCTTCACCCATTCCAGAATCATCTAGACCCAAGCCTTCCAGAAAATCCAAAAGGCTCCAAAAAGGAAATAAACTGTTTATCTTAGATGAGGTTCCCCAAGTCTCTGTTGCTTCTCTGAGTAAGAAAAGGAAGGTTGTTATACCTAAAGAAGACTTACCTCCTCTCCCTCCACCTGAACCATTTGACTTTGAACCTCATCATCAAAGCTCATCCACTGAGACCCTTAGTTCAAGAGCCAAAGAAGCTGCTGAAGCTCTTAAAAATCTCACTCAAACACAAAGCTATAGAGCCTCCTCTCCCCCAGTTAACACTCTAATCTCATCAGGTCTACTATCTTCCTCATTCATGCCCACTCATGGACTTGTAACCCAATCTGAGGATGCAACAGTTGAAACTGATAGGGGGAATGAAGCTATCATATGTTGGGTTTCAGAGTAACATGCGCAGCGGAAAATAGCATTTAAATTTTAATAGAAACCCAAAGCCATAGATCCGTTCACATGATTATATCAAATACATACAATATGAATACTAGAATACTAACCCCTGATGACTTTTGATTTCTAGCCTTTGATCTTGGTGGAGAACTTCAAGCTTGATCACGAACATAGTAAGAACACGAACTTTGAAGATGATAAGCTTCACCCTCTAGCGGTATCCACACCACGAACGAATATCAAGTAGCTTCT
>JAOWBW010001812.1:104154-190762 GCA_026119855.1 Campanula takesimana | reverse complement strand
ATTTGTATATATTACTTACCAAGTGATTGTGTATACTCCCCCGTTTCAGTTGAGTTGCAACATGGGTGTGAAGCACAGAAATTAAGAAATGAGAATAATGAGTGGTTGGGAGGAAGAGAGAGAATGAGTGGAGAATAATGAGTGGTTGGGAGAAAGAGAGAGAATGAGTGGAGAATAATGAGTGGTTAGGAGGAAGAGAGAGAATGAGTGGAGAATTATAAAAGTAATAAAAAGTTTCCTTATTTGGTAATGTTTCACTTAAGTGAAATGCCAAAAAACGCAAAATGTTGCAACTCAATGAAACGGAGGGAGTATAAATTAGGAGATTCAATTCTTGTAAACTAAGTTAGATTAGAACTCTAAAATACTCTTTGCAACTCAACAAATATGTACCTCTAGTATCGATACTATTTGAGTCATTCATATCAACCTTTCTTTCTACCATGTGTGATTGACTTTATCTAAACCTCCCTAAAATCATGCATATGGTATCAGAGCTTTATGATCTGTAATGGGACCTCTCCGTCAAACCCGCGGTAAAACCCTAGCCGCCCCACCCTATCTCTACCTCTCGCTTGCATTACCCACCTTTAAAACACTACTCCCCTTACATCACGCCTCCATCCTCCTTGCCTAAACTCCCCACCCTTTGCGGCGAAATTCTAGCCGCCTCACCCTAACTCTACCACAAAGCTTCCGACCCACACTGCCAATGGCACACCCCTTCTTCAACCTTCATCTCCAACACACAATCCATGGCAATACTCAACTGTTAAAACCCTCCCTTCTAAAACACCAAACATTAAAACCCCACCATCCTCCATCTTCAAATCACAATCCTCGGCTCAAAACCCTACACTAACCGAAACTTCTTCCTCTTAATTTCTTCATCACTAGTAAAACCCACTGCCACTAGTTTTTGATGTGTCAAAACCCAATAGCCGCCCCACCCTCCCCCACACCCACCATCTCCTACCAACCAACCTGATATCCAACCTCTGATAAGATCACACCAGCGACCACATCACATTAGAAACCACACACGACTGATAACACGCCCACTCTATCAACCCGGTTCGTCTCATCTCCCTTCAACATTGGACATATCCAAAGATCGTCCATCTTGTGGGGGCATATTAAGAATATTAAATATTTCAAAAGTATATTTGTATAAAAATACTTACCAATCTTAGTGATTGTGTATATCAATTAGGAGATTCAATTCTTGTAAACTAAGTTTAGATTAAAACTCTAGAATAATATTTGTAACTCTATAAATATGTATCAACAATATTTTGAGTCATTCATAACAATCCTACTCTCTGCCATGTGTGATTGACTTCCTCTAACTCTCCTAAATTCCTATAATTGTTAGGTTGGACACGTGGGATAAGAGATTAGTCGGGCCCAAGGCAAGTGATGTTCAACTGAACAATAATTGTGATACCAGTAACTACGATCACACTATGCGGAATGTTAGGATGCCTTTGGATGAAATTTCAGGATCATGATCCTTTTTTTAACATCTCCACTCCTGTCGCGACCCCGGACCCCGCGGGCCCGAGACCGCGAGCTGGACGTCGACTTAAAACCAAAACTATGAAATACCGAAGTTAAAAATTCCATTTGATACCAAAAGGTGATGATCCAAAGTTTTACAAAACCAAGTTTGACAAAAACCAAATACAACTATCATAAACTTCCACAAGTTTATGCCCAACAAAATACGAATATACAATTCTTAATGACGTCATTGACTGGTACAACTATCCCAAAAAGGTTACACATTTATATAATGTAAACCAACCTATAACAACCTTCCCAAAAGAATGTATCCACACTCGACGTCCTCTTTCTCGTGATCAGCGAGACTAATCCTTAGCACCTGGGGGGGGGGTTAAGAAAAAACAAAGATAAAAGAAAGGGGGTGAGATAAATCTCAATAAGTTACTAATGCAACTACATGACATGCTATGATGCAATAAGCAATAAACAATAATAAATATCACATAGCACATAGCAATTATCACATAACAGATAGCAGCGGAAATAAACACATAACAAAGGATATAGCCAAGGTTTTCCAAACCGGTACATCCAAATAAAGGATCGCTGCGCAGCTTCAATAATCAACAAATCATCATCTTCATAATAGCATGAAAGCCGAAGAGAAAACCCCCGTACCGGAACCAATAACCATAAAAGTGTCACAAAGGACAAGAGCCATGACACAAAGTCATGCCCGGTAGCTAGATACATTCCCAAAGGAAGCTAACTTATCCTTTCCAAGGCCAATCTGAAAAGGGGTATAGAAGGGGGCAAAACAATGGTCAACATTATAATGGACTTGACTTTGCCATTATAATCTTTCCCATCGCCCGATGCAACAAATATGCCAGCTGGGCTTCTAATTAAATGCTAAGTAATAATTTAGCATGAATAAACAACTTAAGGTTCCAAAGTAGGGAACCATACCAAGAAGTCACCAAGAAAGTGAAATGAACCAACAACACACAATTAAAGTGTTCCAACAATCTCAATTAACACTTAATTAATTTCCAACACAAATTTAATCACAAAAGACCCAATTCTATCACTAGAGTGTACTACAATGTTCACTAAGGTCAACTAGAAGGACACCCAAGATTTGGATCAAAACGCATTCTTCAACCACACAAAATAACAAATGTAAACTTTCAGAGGACTGTACGGCCGCCCAAAATGGTATGTGCGGTCGCCCAAAAAGGCCATCAAACAAGAACAAAAGCTTTCAGATAGTTGTGCGGTCGCCCAGGCATTTTTGGGCGGTCGCCCAATCTTCTGGAATGCTGGAAATCGGGAAGAACAAAATGGGTTCTTCCATTTTCATACCAAAACACATTTCAACCAAAATCCAACCCTCTAAATAGCATACTAATGTACCAAAACAACTTATAAGTCCAAAAAGACTCATACAACAACATTTAACAACCAAAATCAAGAATCAAACCCAACATTCATAAATCACCATTTTTGACCCAAAACTCAAATAAAATCCAAATAAATTGCAACCTCATTCAAACTTCAAATATCACAACAAAAGCATTATATGAACGTGATATGAACATTTTAACATCAAAATGGGGGAAAAGTAACTTACTTGAATTTTCTCAAAGTTGACGGAATTCAATTCTTTTTGATTCTACGCGATCCTATCGACGATCTAAACACATTTCACGTTTTAAGAAATGAGAGATTATGAGAGGAAGAGGAAGAAAATGATGAGAGAAGAAAAGAAAGAAAACTTACCCAATCAATGGAGAGAGAGAGAGAGATTTCTGGGAAGAGATGGGGAGTGAGGGAGAAGAGAAGGAGTAGGGAGGGAGTAGGGAAATGATTTTAAAAGATTTACACTTAGGCCCCCTCCACTACACTACACACAATTATTACACTCCCTACTAACAATTAAGACCCAACAATACTACACTAGCACAAATGACCCAAATAAAACGCTAGGCATAAATATTATAACACATAAAATGCACACTTAAATATTTAAATAAATAATAATTTAAATAAATAATTAAGCAAATAATTAAATAATGATTATTTATTACTAATAAAATAGAGCCTATATTTCGGGTCGTGACAACTCCCACCAACATGGACCGTAAAAACGTGATAATGGATACTCACTTCAGCACAATGTGATTGCATAAACCTTGGTTTTAATGTTTGTCCCACACATGGTGAATTTAGGGTTTTTTATTGCCCAAATTTTCTCTTCAAATTATACAATCCCTCTTAGAGCAATTGAACAAGACTTGATGCGAAAAAAAAGCAATCAAAAGAACACAGATTTACGTGGTTCACCAACTTGGCTACGTCCACAGGGAGGGGAGAGAATATTATTATCAATCTGGAGAATTCTTTACAAGATCACACTAATCTATGCTAGCACGAATTTTGATCACAAAATTCCTGACTGTGCTAAAACCCTAGGTCTAGAATTATTGATCTTCTCTGAGCAATCTATGGATTTTCATCAATCTTTTCTTGTTAGGATGAAAGCCTTTATTTATACTAGTCATAACCTAACCCTGAAGACATATTAAGTCATGAATTTGAGTCCCCAAAGGAAAACTAATTAGAGTCCACGATTCTGCCCTGTTCTGCGCCTGGGCCGGATCTGTCGAGGCACCGAGCGCCCGCTTACCTAGCATAAAGCGTCCGCCTGAATTAATTCTTCCAGGCGGCTCAACTCTCTTCCTACTTCAAGCGCCCGCCTGGTGACTACCAGGCGCCCGCTCGCCTTGCACTCGTGCGCTACTGCACGAGTCGTGTACTGATTGCTTCTCTTTGCTTTGTCTTCTTTTCTGCTCTGTCTTGGTATTACGAGATCCCCTGTTGTACAACCCTCTAACATGGCATCCCACATTCAAAGGCATTATCCCAACAATCTCCACCTTGACTTTGAATCTCCATGAAAACAAACCTTTTCTCTCCATCCGCCTCTTCTGTTATCTAATAGCTGCGAACATTCAGTAAATCCAAACAATGTTTGAACTTGCTCCCTGTCACGGGTTTCGTGAACATATCTGCAGGGTTTTCCGCCGTCCCTACCTTCTTCACCTTTACCCGTTTCTCATCCCTTAGAAAATGATATCTGACATCAATGTGCTTGGTCATCTCATGATGAACTTGATCCTTGGCCAAACAAATCGCGCTCAAACTATCGCAATAAATAATAGCCTGATCCTGATGTATCCCAAGATCGCTGATCAATCCCTTCAACCATATTCCTTCCTTAGCGGACTCTGTCAATGCCATGTATTCTACCTCTGTTGTAGACAACGTCACTGTCGCCTGCAATGTAGCCTTCCAACTGACAACCGACCCACCAAGTGTAAATACATATCCGGTCATCGATCTTCTTGTATCAACATCGCCCGAATAGTCCGAATCTGAGAACCCCTCTACTGCACATTCTGCTCCACCTCCATAGATGAGACCGATGTCACTGGTACCCTGAAGGTACCTAAAGATCCGCTTCACAGCCTGCCAGTGTTCCTTACCCAGATTACCTATGAACCGACTAACAACACTAACTGCCTGTGCAAGATCTTGCCTAGTGCACACCATAGCATACATCAAACAACCAACTGCACTAGCATAGGGTACTCGAGACATATACTCTTTCTCCTCAACTAATTTGGGTCCAAACACGACTGACAACTGTGCATTCGCTGCACTCGGAGTTTCTATAGCTTTAGCTGTCGACATACCAAACCTCTCTAAAACTTTCTTGATGTAACTTTTCTGGGATAAGAACAGTTTTCGTTTGGCTCTGTCTCTATAGATCTCTATACCCAGAATTTTCTTCACGTTACCCAAATCCTTCATCTCAAACTTTGCGGCCAATAAGCCTTTCAGCTTCTGAATCTCTGACTTATTGACTGCTGCTATCATATAGCTGTCAAATCTCTTGTACCACTGCCTAGGCGATTGCTTCATCCTACAAACTTGATCTTCCTTACCAGGAACTTGGAATCCTTCTGACTGTGTCATGTATATCTCTTCCTCTATTGCTAGCAACACTCTGATCGAAGTGTGTCTGACCACTGGTGAGAAAATCCCATAGTAGTCCACCTCCTCTCTCTGTGTGAAACCACTTGCAACAACGCGAGATTTATACTTAACCCCTTCTGCCGGTGACATCCATTCCTTTTTCTTGAAGATCCACTTGCAAGTCACAATATTTCTTGCCTTCTGGCCTTGTGGTCAACTTCCAAGTCTGATTCATGTGAAGAGACTCCATCCCATCACCCATAGCCGCATACCACTGAGATGACTCTGAACATGTATATGCTTCCTTGAAAGTAGAAGGTTCCGTAAGAACGGGCTTTACTTCCTCAGCAACCTGCAGTGCATAAGACACCAAGTCTTCAAATCCATACCTCTTCGGAGGCTTCCCGAGATTAGCTCTTCTAGACCTTCCTTGTGCTAACCCATGTTCTTCGGGAACTGAACATGAACTTTCTGGTGCTTCAGTCTCTGTCTCTATTGGTGGATCCTGATTAACATCTGACTGTGGGACAACTAACTTTTCAGTATCTTGTTGCTCCACCTGATTTTCAACATATGACTGTGGGACAACTAACTATTCAGTATCTTGTTGCTCCACCTGTTTATCAACACCGCCAACACTTGAAACAATCGTGTTTTTACCAGTCCATACCTCATAGGGAACTTTGAGGTCAATACCGGTGTGAGCTCCACGATTAATCAAGTAACATGTTGTACTAAGAGCTTCTGCCCAGAAACGTTTAGACAACTCTGCATTGGACAGCATGCACCACACTCCCACAAGCAATGTCTGATTCATTCGTTCTATTACACCATTCTGCTGTGGCGTGCCTCTGCTGGTGAGATGTCTAGAAATCCCCACCTCTCTGCAGAACTCCAAACCTTTATCTGTCCGGAGCTTCCTGATCTTCTTCTCTGTCTGATTCTCCACTAACGTCTTCCAGTCCTTGAAATTCCTTAGAGCCTCATTCTTGTGCTTCATGATAATCACCCAAGTCTTCTTCGAATAATCATCAACCATAGACAAGAAATATCTGTGCCCCCTTAGTGATTCCTGACGTGAAGGTCCCCAACAATCTGGGTGGATGTAATCCAGAACGCCTTTTGTGTTATGTATGCCCTTGGGAAAACTATTACGCTTCATCTTCCCTAGCACACAATACTCACACAATTTAAGATCCTTTATCTTATGGCCACATAGAAGATCCTTTTTAGCCAACTCTTGCATCCCTCGAATGCTCATGTGCCCGATCCTGATGTGCCACAGCTTAGACATATCTCCCTCGTTCACTTCTGATGATGCTACCATAGCTGACCCTGCAAGCATCCTTTATTGGAGGAAATACAAGGAGCCCCGCTTAAGGCCTTTCAGCACCACTTTTGAACCGTTACAGACACTGACTGCTCCACCTTTACCATTGAAACAGAACCCTTTACTGTCTAACTGACTAAGAGAAATCAGATTCTTCGTCATAAGCGGAACGTGTCGAACCTCATTCAAAGTGACAAACCTACCATCATGAGTCATGACCCTGATCGAACCAATACCGACAACGTTGCAGACTGCACTGTTGGCCATGCTTATATCACCACCATCCATCTGCCTGTAATCAGTAAACCATTCTCTCCTAGGATTGATATGGTAAGACGCTCATGAATCAAGAATCCATGCATCATATGCACGTACTGATTCTGATGTAACTAGAGAATAATCCTCTTCTGAACTACTGTCTCTGGCCGTCATGGCCTCTGCTCTGACTGGTGCCTTGCCTTGCTTCTTTCTGGGACAATCGAACTTCCAATGCCCCTTCTCTTTCCAGAAATTACAGATATCCCCAGGTTTCGGAATCTTCTTGTGTGAAGAATTACATTGACTGTTCTTCTTCCCACTAGAACCCCTGTTACTGCTACTAGCAACCAAACCTGATGACTGGGTATCTGCCTCATTCCCACTCGCCTTTCGGCGTAACTCCCTCGTCTTGAGAGAAGTTTTCACTTCCTCTAGAGTGATACGATCTTTACAATTTATGCACGAATCGACATAATGTTCATAAGACATAGGTAAAGATACTAAAAGCTACAAGGCTACATCCCCATCATCCACAATAACTCCTATATTACGCAGTTCATGTAATGCAGAAGTAAATCTATCAAGATGATCATTAATGGGCATACCTTCTGTCATACGACAATCATACATCTTCTTCTTCAGGTATAACTTGTTGGTCAATGAACGTGTCATGTACATATCTTCCAACTTTAACCAAAGATCGCTTCCAGAGTCTGTTCCTGCAACATTGGTTAGAATCTCATCATCCAACTGTCTGATGATCTTGGGGTGAGTCTTCTGATCTAACTTCTTCAACACTGCTTCCTCCTTGGCGGCTGCTTGTTTGTCCTTCTCTGACTCTTCTATGGTGATTGACTTACCCTTGGGATCCTTACGATCCCTGATTGCAATCTCCAACGGTTGCCATAAATCTTTGTCTATCAACAAAGCCTTCATCTTGATCTGACAGAGAGAAAAAACTATTCTTCCCATTGAACTTGTCGATCAAATCTGCTCCTTGACCCATCTTCTCGTTCTCTACAGCGGAATCCCTGAATCTCTAACCACGAACCAAAGCTCTGGTGCCACCAGAGCTCTGATACCACTTGTTAGAGAAATTGAATAAGACTTGATGCGAAAAGAAAGCAATCAAAAGAACACAGATTTACGTGGTTCACCAACTTGGCTACGTCCACGGGGAAGGGAGAGAATATTATTATCAATCTGGAGAATTCTTTACAAGATCACACAAATCTATGCTAGCACTAATTTTGATCACAAAATTTCTGACTGTGCTAAAACCCTAGGTCTAGAATTATTGATCTTCTCTGAGCAATCTATGGATTTTCATCAATCTTTTCTTGTTAGGATGAAAGCCTTTATTTATACTAGTCATAACCTAACCCTGAAGACATAAGGAGTCCTGAATTGAGTCCCTAAAGGAAAACTAATTAGAGTCCACGATTCTGCTCTGTTCTGCGCCTGGGCCGGATCTGTCGAGGCACCGAGCGCCCGCTTACCTAGCATCAAGCACCCGCCTGAATTAATTCTTCCAGGCGGCTCAACTCTCTGCCTACTTCAAGCGGCCGCCTGGTGACTACCAGGCGCCCGCTCGCCTTGCACTCGTGCGCTGCTGCACGAGTCGTGTACCGACTGCTACTCTTTGCTTTGTCTTCTTTTATGCTCTGTCTTGGTATTACGTGACCCCCTGCTGTACAACCCTCTAACATGGTGTCCCACATTCAAATGCATTATCCCAACAATCCCTCAGTCTCACTTTAATCTACAAAATCTCAAAATGGATTTTTTTTTTTTTTTAATAATTTTGAAATAATGGGGTTCACTTGTCATACTCACAACAACTATTCACTTACTATATGTGGGTGTGTGTTTGGGCATGCCTGATACTATGTATTTTTTTTCCTTCTCAAACAGACCACCACAAGAAATCGGCATGAGTTGATGATCTTGTCACCTATCCATGTTTCTAATTAAGGCTCTGTTTGTTTCGAAGAAAACATTTTATGAAAAATATTTTTTCCATTTTGCGATGTTTGTTAAGCACCGGAATATAGCGAAAATATTTTCTGAAAAATGATTTCACTTTTTAAGTAAAATGACTTACTAATTTCTTATCCGCAAGATAATGTACATTGGTTTCAACTAAGTTAACCCATTCAAGTACCACTTTAACACTCCACATCATATTCTATCTCTTCTACTTAATAATTCAACTACCATTTCACTTTTACACCCTACAATAGTTTGGTTTAATTAAATTCAACTCCCTTCCAACTCATCATCCTATACCACACCACTTTTATTTTATTTATATTCTTTATTTTTATGATTAGTAAAATAATAATAATATTATTATTATTATCATTTATAATAAAAAAATACTTCACACTTAATTATTTTTTTGTAATTGCAATTAAATAAATAAGAAAAATGATGATAATTATTATTAAAACAAAGAAAAGTTACAATAAACTTAGCTCGCGACACAAGCAGTGAAAGAAAAATAAGCATACGACACAATAGATTCGACTCACACTACAATAAAACAATTATTGGAATTTGGTGGAAGATTACTTGAATTTTGAGTGTTGAAATGGTTATTATTGGAATCCATTTCACTAAAAAGATATTGATTTTTTTTTTAAATAAGGGTTAATGAAGGATAATTGAGAAATTTATATTGAGAAAATATGGTTTTTTTTCGGTGTCCAAATCAAATGAAACTCACATCTATTTATAGAGTTTTTTATTTTTTTTATTTTTTATGAACTTTGGCAAAAAAAAAAATTTACTTTAAAATAATTGAGTTCAAATAATTGGGTTGAGAAATAAATCCGGAAATCTCAAGAACCAATGATATTTTGACAAGTGTCCCAATCAGAAAAAAAAAAAAAAATAAACGAGGGATGCCGGATTAACACGCCTTATCGGGCGGTGAGAGCCACGCGCCCACGTCAGCCAATCTGTGCTCGCTGCGTGTCCATCCATCCGGCCCATCTCTTCCTCTCAACCCGATTGAATTTATTCAACTCCCCAATTCATCCAACCCCCTTTCAACTCCCCACTAAACTCATTCAACTAACTTAATCCCCTTTCAACCCACCATTGTATACTCCCTCCGTCTCTCTTTAATCTACAAAAATTATCCATTTGGTTGTCCCACTTTAACTTACAAAATCTCAAATGGAAATGTTTTAATACTTTTAAAATGGTGGGACCCACTTGTCATATTCACAACAACTATCCACTAACTATTCTCCATCCCACTTTCTCTCTCCCACCCAACCATCTACACTCACAACACATCACCTTTTTCACTTTTTTCTTAATTAATGTGCCTAACTCATTTTTTGTAAGTTAAAGAGTGACAGAGGGAGTATGGTCTAAGTCATTTTCTGAAAAATGTTAACTCTCTCACTCACACACCCAACTCCCCTACAACCCCAAGCTACCCACTCCACATCCACCTCCAACCCCACTCCTCCATCCATCCCATCTAGACATGTCCAAACGGTTCCGGTTCCGGTTCCCGGTTCCGGAACCGCCGGTTCCCGGTTCCCAAATGGCCGGAACCGTATTCGAACCATCTAATCCGGTTCCCGGTTCTATCCGCCGGTTCCACCGGTTCCATCTCACCATCTAATAAGTATGTAATACTCCCTCCGTCCCAAAATATTTGTAGTTTAAAATGTAATACTCCCGCCATTTCAAAATACTTGTAGTTTAAGGAGTTGAAGTTTGTCCCAAAATATTTGTAGTTTTGCTATTATCTATACATTTTTGACATTGTTTATCAAATATTCCCTTATTTATGATAGTGTTGTCAATGTAAAAGTATTAAATTGTCTTGATACTTGAAATGTTCCAAGAGTAATATAGTCCATTACACATGTATTAATATTTTTTTCTTAATTTGTGTGAAAATCCTAGAACTACAAGTATTTTGGGACGGAGGGAGTATGTATATCAGTATATACCGTTCGGTTCCCGGTTCCCGGTTCTCGGTTCCGGTCCTTGGTTCCCGGTTCCGCCGGTTCCTCGGTTCTGAATATGTTGGATTCGTATTCGAACCGTTTCAATCCGGTTCTCGGTTCCGTTCGGTTCCCGGTTCCTGCGGTTCCCGGTTCTCGCCGGTTCCCGGTTCCGGTTCTACCCGCCGGTTCCCGGTTCTATTTGGACATGTCTAATCCCATCTCCACCCCCACCCTCCAACCTTACCTTCCCTCACCCACCCACCCCCACTCACTCCACCCAAAAAAAAATTGATTTTTTCACTCGCATTAAAATTATTTTTTTGTTATCTCCTCTACCCCCGCCCCACCCACCCACCCCCTCAAAAATAAATAATAAAAAATTACTCTTATTAAATATTTTTTAGCAACTCCCCCACCACCCACCCAACCCCCCTCCCCCCAAAAAATAAAAATAATAATAATAATAATAAAATAAAATATAAAAATTTTTCCCATTCATATTAAAATTACTTTTTAACACCTCCCCTGCCCCGCCTCATCCCCCCACCACCACCCCACCTCCCACCCTGAACCTAACCCCCCCATCCCTGTCAAATTTTTCTCATACGAAAATATTTTTGGAAAACATTTTTCTTATATTTATCAAACAACCGAAACATGTTTATGTCATTTTCTAAAAAACATTTTTCGGAAGTCGTTTTACGTGAACAAACATAGCCTAACTCATTTTCTACACTAGAATTGTCCGGGACAGAAACGTAGGCACGTAGCTAGGAATCGAAATCAAGAGTCATGTTTTTACTAAACAAGCTCCACAATATAACGCTCTTTCAGTACCAAATCATTTGTCAGTTTTTTTCATTTAAGGGATATTCTAAAATTTATTTTATTTTATAAAGGTTAATGGTATAAATGCACGATATTCCTTACTATCTGTTTTCTAAACTTTTAGTAAGGGACAGAATTTTGAAGTAAATAAATATTTATTTTGAGATAAAAGTTTTTGAAAAATAGATATACATTTTTTAGCGGAGCGAGTACTCCCCCCCCCCCCCCCCCCCCCCCCCCCCCAATTGAGGGGTTTCATATTTAAATCTAAAAAAGACTGATAATGTAATATGCTCCCCTTGCCCTAGTATAGCTCCGTCCCTGAGAATTCAGGATTTGATGATCTGCAGAAGAACTAGTAAAATCTGCTCAAGTTACTTGTAATTCATTATTTCAATCTATTTTAGTAGCACATGTATGTATACATATTTCCACTTTACTCCCTCCGTCCCAGCTCACTTGAGACTTTTTGACCAAAACTGGTCAACTTAAGGTCGGTTTGACCAACACTTTATAGAAATATTTATGATCCGAACGACCACCATTAAAAATCCTCTCATAACAATTTTTAAAAAGTTTTTTGGAACATAAATAAAAATGTAAAATGACCAGTTTAAATCCTCCATAACAAAAGTTGTTTTTTGGAACATAAATATTTCTATAAAGTGTTGGTCAAACCGACCTTAAGTTGACCAATTTTGGTCAAAAGTCTCAAGTGAGCTGGGACGGAGGGAGTATATAACATTGGTTTACTCTATAAAAAAAAAAAATATTCAGGATTTGATGATCTGCAGAAGAACTAGTAGTTGATAGAGTTTAGCTAGTTCATCTGATCTAACACCCTGCAATCAATGTGCTGTCGTGACGCAAGATGAGGCGCGTTCATCCCGTCCGTAAGCATACTATAATGAACAAAGCTTGTTATGTTTTTCCGCCAGCTATGGCAAGCAAGCTTTGTCTGGCTAATGGAACAGAGCAAAACAGAGAACCACATATACCAGTTAGCGCATAGGCAATGGCACAAAATGGGAGAGCTTCAGGCTCCTTGGCAGACAGTGCTGCTGTTCCCAATCCGTGAGCACTGCAACATTCAACAAACATAATACTTTACACCATACCTCGTGTGTGTGTGTGTGTACATATTTATATACAACAACACAACACCACCACAATTTCAACAACAACAATAACAAAACCTTAATCCCAAAATGATCTAAGGTCAGCTAACATGAATCGACGTAAAGACTTGTCATTAATGTGTGTGTCTGTGTGTATGGGGCAACCTGACGCTAACAAGAGCTTCCACTATATATATACTCCATCCAATAACAAACGACCCATTTCAACGATAACTAAGGAAAAGTGTTTGAAAAGTAAGTGTTGTGAGTATGAAGGAGAGAGAAAGTGGGGTAGGGAATAGTAAGTTAAAAGTTGTTCTGAGGGTGGCAAGTGGGTCCCATGAATAAAGAAATAATACAAAGTTTCCATTTAAAGAAAATGAGACTTTCCAATGGGACACCCAAAATGGCAAAATAGGTTGTTTGTATGTGTGTATGCGCGCGCGCACATGCATAGAGGCCCGGCTTTTCCCTGAACCTCACACATAGTAGGACCTCTTGTAGCATATTGATTTTCCTTAGTATAATGTATATATGTGTGTGCGTGTGTACATATGTATGTATGTATTTTTCTTCCAATGTATGAACGAGCATGTGCGTGTGGGAGATATCAGCTACATATACGTTTGAACTGTAAAAGTGCTTGTCGAACTATAATTATTATTCTCTGAGCCTATAGAATCTCCGCTCCAAATGAAACACCAGTTTGTTATGCATGGAAACATTCATACCTAGATGCAGTAGCAATTCCTCGAGCAATAGGATCCTTCAGTCGAAGTTTATCAAGCGTTGTTTGCACAAAGTTTGCCCCAACCAAACCAGTTAAAACAACAACTGCTGCGGTTAGGGAAGAATTAGCACCTGCAATCATTACGAAACAAGAGTGGGTCCCACATTGATAAAAAGGTAAAGCTGAATGGTTCTAATCCAACATTGAGAAATGATAAACTGACCTTCAAATAGTGAGACGATGCTGAGAGCAAGTGCCACTGTAATACATCTAGGTAATATTGATATAGTTAAAGTTGGTTCTAACCCAACAAGACGTCCAACAAGCGCAGTCGAATAAAATGAGAATAGTGTTGCGATTATAACTGATGTGAAAATCTCAGCTGCATGCCGCTTCACAAGCTGGATATAATATTAAGAAATAACATCAGTTTCAGGAAACATAATTACTGAGAAATAAATGCAAACACGACTCTTTAACATTTTTTTTTTTTTTGGAAAATTACCACATTGGGAAGACTCATTTCCAGAGTTGGAAGTTTGTAGGACTAAGTTATTCCCCTTAAGAACTGTCATTACAACAAAATCAGTTAAACTCCTAACATTTAATTTTGGTAAACGGGTTTAAGTTAAAAACATAATGGAGTTGAAAACATAGTTTTAAGAACTGAAAATGGATAGATGGAAAAAGGAGAAAAGGGAACTCTTTAATGGAAAGGTCAGGGGTTCAAACATCAAAGAGCTCCTCCTCCATCTCGCCACATTACATTAATCAAAGAGCTTTGACTCCAGCAGCATCAAATATACGTTTCCATAGTGAAGCTCAGGGGTTCAATCCCCGCAAATGATCAAATTTACAATTATCACTCTTCTTATAGATGTGATTGATTAGTAAAGAAACCCAATTAAAACAGAGAGAGGAAACCAAAAAAATAAAGCAAGTCTCAATACATTAGGAGATGCAGACTGGGGGAGAGAACAAAATCTGAACGACAGAACAACTATGACAAAGGATAACAAGTTCCTATGATTTTGGATAACTTTCTCTGTATCACATGATGGAGGGACACGATATTCCGTACCAGACCCGTGCTAATGTTTTAGAAAACAGGTTAGAATAACATAGATGAGAAATCCATCACAGTCATTAGGTACCCTTACACCATGTGTGAGGAGATAAGCTCAAACAAAACTGTCAAATCGAAAAGGAAACTTTGTATCTTTATTCGCTTTGGCCTTTCTTAGGATGGACTAGTCCATTTTAATCATTTGTGTGCTTGATACGCTTAAACCGTGCAACTTCAAGAAACAGGACTCTTTTGGGAGGATAAATAACTTCGCGATAACCATGCCATTTGAGAAATATTTGACAATCTACAACTTCAAGAAACAGGAATTTTTGGGAGGATAAACAAGAAATGAAATGTCATTTACAGATAGATATCTTCAAACTATATTGTGTAATAGATAGATACTTGTGATGTAGAGGAACCATTTACCTTTCTCTGTTTAAACATAGAGAAGGCGAATGAGATTATAACAGATCCCAAAAATCCCATTAAGATGTCACCAGCTCCAGGATCAGATGAGACTTTTGTAAGGTAATATCCTGTACAGGTCGGTAACGAGAGTTAGGTCTACGAGTGTTACTTGTCAGCTCTAGTTTAAATGAACAGTTAAGGAATTGTGTCATTGGTAAAAATCTGAAATACAAAGCATTCTTTACATAAATACGGAGTGCATAAACTCTCAATCAAAGAAAACAAGAAAGATGGAGCATTCAACATCCAATAGATACAGCCTAAAGAATCATGGAAATGATGCCCCCTATGAATCAGGTATATAATTAATATACGAAGAGAAACAAGTTCCCTTCTTATCCTCTATTTGAGAAGGGTTTTTTTTTCTTTCATAATTATTTGATCTATAGAGAGAGAAATGAGAGATATAACAAAGAAAAGATCATTAATCATTCGCAAATATTCTCATGAACAGGCCTCAACCCAGGTTTTCTTGCTTGGCATTCCAAGCTCTTGTATTCATTGCACCAACCAATGATACTGAACAGAAAACATCATTATCTGATTATATAAAAAAATAATCCAGTGCTTTGCTGTGAACTCTCTGATACACAAGGCTAATCTATTAATGAACACCCATCCTGGGGTTCCTTTACCCTTTTGACTAGTAAATTTAACCTTTAATCTTTGTTCCTATATACTCCCTCTGTCCCATAACTATGTGGACAAATTGTCATTTTGGGTGTCTCATTGATAAGTTACACTTTCCTAAAATGGCAAAAAATCTTTACTATTCGTCCCACTCATTCTCTCTCCTACTTTTATACTCGCAACATCAATCAACTTACTATTCCCTACCCCACTTTCTCTCTCCTATTTTACTTTTCACACTTACAACAATTACCCACTACTATTCATCCCTTAATTCCCGTGCAAAACCCATTTTATCCACATTGTTATGGGACGGAGGGAGTATTTAGCAATATTACAAAAGGCAACAGCTTGGAGACAGCAGCAGCTTTACCAGTTTTTCATGATAGGAAATCTACTTTATCAACAAAAGGGCAAAAATTTACTCTTATCTTCCAACCAACAGTAAATGTCCAATGATCAACTAAGGAGCTTGACGAAGGTGCAAAATTTGATCACTGACTTGTGCATAAGCCTTTTCGTCCTCCTGACCAGCAACCACCGAAACGCCTCATGTTAATTCATTATTTCACACCTCCATTATAGTCCGAAACCATGTCAAAGTTGGACACATCAATCTCACTACACTTTCGACCATCATTGAAGTATGGAAAATTTTATTCTTATTAACATTCCATATATTTCGACCTAAAACCCTTTTACATCGACATAATATCTTGAGTATCACTCCACTTATTGCTTTGTTGACGACATATATTTAAGGCCAAAATACGTTTACCCCCCAAAGTATTCACCGAATCCCATTTTGCACCCCCGTTTGAAAAGTCGGTCTGTTTGGTACCTAAACTTTCAAATTTTCCCACTTTGCACCCCAGCCCTAACGAATGTTAGAAAATTTAACAAAACAGATAACGAATAGACAAGTTTGTAATGATTATTAGTTTTTAAGCGTCCAATGCAAAGTTTTAAATATAAAGTACTAAAAATTTATTTCTTGTTCCAAAATAATTAACATTATCTTAAATTTGCTGAAATAATGTCTGTAATATCATATATTCACATTATCTTAAATAATTAATATTTTCTTTTTAAATTGGGTATTTTTATTGATATTTTCTTTTTAAAAGAATATTGTAGTTCTTTCAAAAAAAATTATAATATTTTTCCAAAATAAAATAAATTTTAAAAATAAAAAAAATGTTACTATGTTTTATTTTTTTATAAACAAATTCTTACAAAAATTACGATTTAAAAGTTTTATTTTATATTTTAAAAAAATATGAATAAAACATTAAAATGTTTTTTATAGAGAAAAAAAAATTATTTTTAAATATTTTTATTTAATTTTTTTTAAAAAAACATTACTAATTTTTTATTTTTATTGAAAAAAATAAATTTTATTTTTTTAAAAAAATATTTTAGCATAAAAAATTGTATTATTTCAAAAAATATTAATTATTTAAGATTTAAGATAATTTTAATTATTTGGAAAAAAGAAATAAATTTTTAGTACTTAATATTAAAAAAATTGAATTTTGGCCCTTAAAAACTAATAAGCATTACAAACTAGTCCATTCGTTACCTATTCTGTTAAATTTTCTAACATTCATTAGTGCTGGGGTGCAATGTGGGAAAATTTGAAAGTTTAGGTACCAAACAGACCGACTTTTCAAACGGGGGTGCAAAGTGGGAATGGGTGGATACTTTGGGGGGATAAACGTAATTTGGCCTATATTAAATATCTCACGAGATGTAGTAAACATTGGAAAAGATTGACAAATAGGAATGCCAGAATGCAGGTTTGATGTGTACCTAGAGTAGGATAAATCCCAAACTGGGATATAATTCCAAAACCAAATGCAGCGAAGACTGCAGAGAGTGCACATGAGATAATTGGGTGTAAAACCTTCTTCACATCAGATGGCAACCTGAAGTCCAAATTTAAAGGAAATAAATAGAACCATCAACTAGGAAGCAGGGTATTGTTCAAAAACAAAACTATGAAGCATGGTGAATTTACTAATCCTCCATCCCAAAATGAAAGTCCAAAAAAAAATCATGTTGTTCACAAAAGAAAAAAATAGGAAGCAGGGTAAATGTACTACAGACTACTCCCTCCGTCCCAAAATGAATGTCCAAAACAATGTCAAATTTGCTCTCTATAAAGAGCAAATTTGAAAAGTTTCTGGACATTCATTTGGGACGGAGGAGGGAGTACCAAAAAGAAGTCTTGCAAGAAAAAAGTATAGATCATAGATTTTCTGAAGTTAGGAAACTGAGTTTTACCGAGAACCAATCATATAGCCTAAAACAGTAGATGCAAGCAGGAAAGGCAGACAAGTTCGAGCATTTGTTCCAAGTAATGTTGGATTTAGAACTGCTGCAACAAATGATATAAGAAAAATCCCACCCCAAGCCAACACCTCCATGGAAGAAAAAGGGGATGGTTTTGACATTGGCTCTGCAGCAGTTATTTCAGTCTTCACCATATTCCTAATAGCTATAGCTGTATAACCTGCAACGGAAAGTGATGCCAACCAACCTGCAACTGCAAGTGATAAAGGAATAGAAAGCACATGGTTACATAAGACTCTAGACGCACAAAATAGACAACCATACACAATATGATCAGAGATTATCAAGATGAGAACATGATTCTCAACTGGTGAGCTGTTAAACAAAAATAATAATATTATATTTATATGTGTAGTGAAAAACATTGATGGATGAGAAGATCTCAAAAAGCTATTGTAATCCAACGGCTGGAAAAAATCCCACGTCATAACTGCTTACTAAATCCATTTCCACGACCTAAAGCGAAATAGAATCAAATAGATACAAATTTTCTGCTCTGGTAAGTTGAGGACTTTCCACATTCCCTTAAGTGAATCAAGCACATAGACTCACAGAGATAATTAAATCTCTTAAGCTAAATCAGACACTCAAACACAGTACATATAAACATGCTTTCGAGGATGAACCAGAAAAACTAGAGTTACCTATAATGAAGCAGATCTTAACCCAGAAGCGGCCGGTATATCTTGCACAGAAAGAGGCAAAACTACCAGTGAAGGAACATAAAACAATGGAAGCCACCTTTGAGTAAACAGAAGTGCAGGTTCAAAGAAATTCTCCAAGGTAGTGGCTGCAACTGGAATAGTTGAATCAAGAACCATGAGGATGGTGAATATACAAAACATCGCAAATAGAGCACTAGGGAACTTGATTGCTGCCCAAGCAAATGCCTTCTCCAAGCACTTGTCCATAGCCAGTATAAGTCCAAGAGAAACAACCAAATGCGTCACTCCAAACACCTAGTGGAAAAAAACACAAACACCCATCATGCACAATTTTAAGCAGAGAAAATCAAATGCAATAATTATGCATACCCCCTAAGGGGAATAAACGCAAACACCCATCCTGCAAAATTTATAACAGAGAACTTCAAATGAACTAATTCCGCATAGCCCCCAAGGCGAATAAACACAAACACCCATCCTGCACAATTTATAGCAGAGAACATCAAATGAAATAATTACGCATAGCGCCTAAGGGGAATAAACGCAAACACCCATCCTGCACAATTTAAAACAGAGAAAATCAAATGAAAGAGTTTTACCAATCGCCTAAGGGACAAAAACACAAACATTCGTGAAGAACAAGTTAAAACAGAGAAAGGATCAAATCAAATGCAATAAATACTTGAAGCGCCAAAGGGGAAAAAACACAAACACCCATCATGCACAATTTAAAACAGATAAAAGGATCAAATTCAATGCAATAACTACTTCAACCACCTGATGAGCAAAAAACACAAACACCCGATATGCAAGATTTTCAACAACAAAAATCCATAACTAAAACAGAGACTCTTTTTGGTGGCATCATGAATTACCTTGTTATAAACAGTTCCACTGCCAGTGGAGGCAAGGCTGCTGTCAGAGCTCATCGATTTGGTTGAAAGATGAAACAAGTCGATTGGAGAGAACCTTGTAGCAAGAACTTGGAATTAAGTCCATGAGCTGTAATTGGGACGTTATTGTAAGCCCTAGATAATAATAAAAAATGAGGGGGTTTGGGGAGAAATGTTCTTGGATAATGGTGATTTGAGGAAAGCGGAAGGGGGGTTTCGGAGAAGAGGAGACCGATTTGTGTCGACATGCAAATACGTTGGAAGGAGAAGAGTAGACGATAACGAATTGGAACTCTTCTAATTAAAATTAGGGGAAATGATAATTTAGGGTCTAAAGGTTTGGGGAGTGTTTGTTAATAGGGATTTGATGTATTAATTTTGTCAATTTACGGTTTAAAGTTGAAAATACTGTGCAGGTTAAGGTTTTTTAACGATTCTGTTAACAAATCCAGTTAAGTCACACGTGCTTTGCACATGGACTTAACTGGAGTTTGCTTTGATTATTTGCATACGTATATCGTCATTTTAGACGAAGAAAATCAATAATAAATTTTTTAAATATTAAATTTTGTTTGTTTATTTTTTTATTTTCTAGTATTTTTTGAAGTAATTAAAATGAATCGAAAATATAATAATAAGAGTAAATGACAATTAAGGGTCCATTGTATATGGGGTGTGTGAAATGACACAAAGCCTAGGCGAACATCCAAAACAAACTCCAGTTAAGTGCTTCTGTTACTTAATTGAATTTTCTTTGCAACTTAGTCCAAAAACCCTTAATTGACTAACGTTATCAACTTTGGACCCTAAATTAACAAAATTGATACATCAGACCCCTATTGGCACACATATCAAATTTTGGACCCTAAATTTTCATTACCCCTTAAAATTAATACTAATACTAAAGTCAAAGGAAAAAGCCACAAAATTTAATTCATAAAATGATGGGTAATGATTGTGTTATTGCTTTTAATTAGAATGTGTCGGACACAATCGATGCAAACCGGTAAATATCGTCACCTCAATTTGTATTATATTTTTATAAACATCTTTTGTACCCCTAACATTGCCTATTATTGGTCACAGAAAGATTGATTGTCCGTCCTCAAAGGAGAGATTCAGAGCTTATTTGCTAGATTAAATGAGGATTTGTGCATTGTGATGTGAAGCCACATAATGTGCTCTTGATGGATGATGATGGTGCCTTGGAAGATAAGTTAGCTGATTTTGGACTTGCGAAAAGGGTCGGAAAGGTTCTTGATGAAGAGGAAGATGAGATTAAGCTGTCTTGTGGGATTAGGGGCACGGTTATGTATATGGCTCCAGAGAGCGTTGGACATGAGTATGAGCCTCCATGTGATGTATGGGCACTTGGGTGTGTTGTTTTGGAGATGTTTACAGGGAAACCGCCTTGGGATTATGATGAAAAATCTAGTCCTTTTAGCATACTCTTTAGGATTGGTTTTGGAGATAAATTGCCTGAGATTCCAGATTGGGTCTCGGAAGATGCTAAAGATTTCTTGGGAAGGTGTTTTGTGAGGGATCCGAAAGATAGATGGACTGCTGATATGTTATTGAAGCATCCGTTTCTTAGTTCGTTTCTTGATGAAAAGGAAGGTGAAAGAATTAGAGAAGGAAGAAAGAGGACAAGAACTGAAGAAGAGGAGATGACTGACCTCTATAATGGAGTGCTGCCCTTGGGAAATTGCTGGAAAGTGCGAAGACATGGAGAAGGCACCTTCGGTCCAAGAAATTTCGTCCCGTTGACTGGGTTTTGACCTCTTATTTATGTAATCCATTCTTTTTAGATGCCTGTCAAAAAATTGTACATATGAACAGATTAAGCAGTCAGTTGAATGGCAATACAACTTTGGTTTGGTCTTGAAAGTACCCTTTTCCATGTTGTGTTTGCATGAGATATTAAGTGTTACAACTATGTTTCCACTTCTTCCAATATACTGTAATTGTTATATTTGTTCTCTAAAAGTAATTTCCCTTTCCAAACAGATTAATCAGCCATTTTAACCATCAAGTGCTGTTGAATCCTAACATTTTTTATTTCAGCCTAATTAATGAATTACCGAACCAAATGAAGCACATGCATTTTTCGTTATTTATTTTATGAACAAAAACATACATACCTAGATCAGTAGCAATTCCTCGACAGTGAATTGGCACCTGAAACCATAATGGCAAAGAACTGATCACAAAGTTTTACAAATGAAAACTCCAACGAAAAATGTCAGATTAGAGTTAGGAAAGTTTAATATACCCTTTAGGCTTTTTAGGGAAGGACTACATTTTCCTAATCTTTTCTTCGATTGATACACTTAAACCATGCGATTTTGAAAATAAATAAAAGTACTTCATAAAGAAATACTACTTGTTAGCTCTACCGGATAACCATTTACCTTTCTGTGTTTGAAACATAGAGAAAGCTAACCAAGTAAAACAGAACCCTAAAGTCCCATTATGAGGTCGACACCAACTCCAGTATCAGATAAGACTTTCGTTAGAGTTAACACGGAGAAATTAGGTCTATGAGTGTTATTAGCCAAACTATAATTTAAAGGAACAGTTAAGGATATTTTATCATTGGCAAAAATCTGATACATATAAAAATTGCATTAACGTAAACAGGAGCCTTCTTGGACTGTATTACGTCTCGATCAAAGATCACAGGAAAGACGGAGCATTTGACATCCAATAGATACAGCCAGAGAAGAATCATGGAAATGATGTCCCATAAACTTAAGGGGGGAACTAATTGCTGCAGCAACAAGTAACTTCTGAAAGTGCTTATCCATTGTCAGTATTAATCCAAGACAAACAACTAAATGCATTATATCATACACCTAAGGGGCATATAAAAAATACCCATCACTCACAACTCTAAAAAAAAAAAAAAAAAAACTCACTCTGTCCTAGAAAGATAGTCTCATTTTGACTTTTTATGTTCAACAAAAATGAACTTTGACCAACCATTAGTGACGATCTAATCATTCTAGTGAAATTCTAAATTTTGTAATTGATAAATCATTAAGTGATTTATCAATAACAATTTTTAGAATTTTATTTTGATCATTAAATTGACAATAATGTTTGGTCAAAGTTTGTTTTTGTTGACCATAAAAAATCAAAATGAGACTATCTTTCCGAGACAGATGGAGTATTTATAAAGGCAAGTGCATTAAGTACTCCAAGAGTCTATGGGGAAAAAACGCAAACACCCATCATGCATGATTTAAACGTAAATACGAAACTGAAACAATGACTCTTTTCTATGAAGATCATTTTGGGACGGAGGGAGTATTTGAATTTAAGGCCGTTGATTTAGTTGAAACGAGTCGATTGGAGGGAGTAATTGTAAGAACATGGAATTTGGTGCATATGAGCTGCAATTGTGATGTTAGGGAAAATTCCAGATGATCAAATATGAGATTATGAGCGGTTTTGTAGTGATTGAGGAGAGAGAAAGATGAGTTTCAGAGAAAGAAGAGAGGGGGGGGGGGGGGGGAGGCGTGGAGAAGGAAATGTTGGAGGGCGAAGAGAAGAGACAGTTTTATCAATGGAGTATGGATGAAATTCGCGGGAACTTTAAAATTCTAACAGTTATGTTAGTTGTTAGGTTGGAACTAGCGCAATACACTCTCCGTCCTATAACAATTAACAATGTTAACAGCACATTTTTTTAAGTATGCATTGGAATTAAAAAGAGAATAGTATAGGTACTCCCTCTTTCCTTAAATGAGTGTCCATTTTAAAGAAATTTTTGTCCCTAAATGAGTGTCTTTTTTTAACATAACTTTCTCCCTAAACGTTTTTTTTTGAAAAAAAATCCACCGGTTTCTTTATACGTGCAAAACTAAAGGTTTGGAAAGGAGATTACAAGATTATATATGAATCGTTGTTACCAAATTGTTCAAAAAGTTGAGATTTTCAGTGCCCCTTAAAATGAAATTTGGACACTCATTTAGGGACAGAGGGAATTATTTTGGGTATGAAAAGTGAGCTAATAAAGAGAAAATGGAATAGAGAAATGGATAATTGTTATGAGTATAACATGTGAGTCTCATTGAATAAATACTCCCTCCGTCCCAAAATGATCTTCTCATTAGCCATTTCTCATCGTCCTAAAAAGTTTTTCATATTTCTACAATTTAGGCTTAAAAGTTCATAAACAAAACATGGCTAGTGAAGCAAGTGTTCATATCCTTAAAAAGTTTGAATAGTCAAACGAGAAGATCATTTTGGGTCAAAGAGAGTAATTAATAAAAAATTCCAATTTAATTTAAGAAAGTGCAACTTATCGATAGAACGTCATTTTTTTTTCCATAATATTACGAGGATATGTCCATCTTTTTTTACCCATCTCAATGTCAGACCGGCCCTTTTGATGAAGTTTCAAGGTCACAATTGTCTTTTGACCACTTTCACTCCTATCAAACATAGGGAATGAAAGGAGAGCTGATCCTCTGCACCTAAAGTATGTGCCACTCCTGTGCCTCCAATAGAAAACTGACACATGACAGAAACTATTTTACCCTCCTAAATCCCGTTAGTTAACGGGACTGATGGAATATAGAAAGTCTAATTCCATAATTAACGATTAGCTTCCTTATCGCTGCAAAGATCCGACTAATCGCAAAGTCACCAACGGTAAAACTCTCGCCTCTTCCTCCATTCACCGCAAAACTGCTGCCAATCGGACCAAGGATTCTTCTGTTTCGCGCCGGCAACAATAATCTCTGTTAACAAAGAACTAATTCTTCAAGCCAACTGAGATTGACTATTCAAACTTTTTAAGGATAAGAACATTTTTGGGACAATGAAAAATGAGAAAAAGTTTTTGGGACAATGAAAAATTGCAAATGAGAAATCATTTTGGGGCGGAGGGAGTAATGCTTCTCTTTTAATACTAATTCAAGTTCTTCTTATCATGGCAAGAATATAATGTAAGTGCAACTTTTTTTTAGAAGTCAAAATTAACTCCAGACTAATCACCTCGTGTTATTTGGGTTCTTCATTTATTTACTTTTTTTCACAATGTTCATACATTTATATTACTTTTAAAGGTTATGGATGAATCCGAAATGTCTACCCGTCGAAAATTGGATTTTGAAGCTGCGGGAAACATGTGCAATGTTAATCATAACATAGAGAACACCGAAGCTGCTCCAAACATGTATGATGTCAATCATAACATGGAGAACAATGGAAAGAATGTTAATGATTCAGTTCAGTGACCAATCTTGATCATTCGAGTATAGATCAAATCCATTCAAGAATATGTAAGACAGACATTCCTGAACTAGGCATGGAGTTTGATTCCGAGGAGGAAGCTATCAGTTTTATAATCTTTATGCAAAAAAGTGGGTTTGGGATTCGATGGAGCAGATTCCATAAAGACAAACTCACTAAGAAAGTTAAAGACAGGTTATTTTGTTGTTCACGTGAGGGAGAAAGGGGAAAAGACAAATGGGATGCCACCGTAAAAAAAAAAGCCGCCCAGAGACAAGATGTTTATGCCCAGCGAAGATGAAAGTTAGTCGTCGAATGACAGGAAGGTATCAAGTAAATGAGTTTGTGGCTGAACATACACAATCGTGTTCAACTCCAAGCAAGAGTCATTTGTAAGGACATGGCTTGCAACACAAGTCATTTAGACTTCCATTCATAAAGTTATGATTATAATATTAAATTATAAAGTATAGTTGATAATAAAATGTGTAGAATTCCTGGATATATATTACCTAATTGTGATGGGCAAAAGGGTAATTTATTATCATAAAGCTTGAAAGGGTGTGGTCCCTAAATGAAATGTCACCAAGTCTACTATATAAAGGGCATTCCTTCAACCTTAAGACTACTTGATTATTCATTAGTACTCTCTCCATAAATCTTCATTAAGTGTTAAAGAAGTAAAGAGGAAAGACATTTATCATTTAGAAGAGCATTCTCCCTACATCTTCTTCTTATTCATTTCTCCCTACATCATCCACGGATTCAACATGTATTGTTCTTAAACGCTTCCGCTTCATCTCTTCCTCAATCCTATTCTAAAGTGAGTGTTGTGCATTCAGGGATTAAAATTGTTCCAACAATTGGTATCAGAGCCTCGCTCATCTTTGGTTTAAGTTTGAGTTCTTTTTAGGAAAGTTTGTGCTTTCATTTTGATTCATTTTTCCTGTTGAATCATAAAGTTTTGATGTTGATAAAGGGACTCTAATTCGTTCATAGAGCACTGATAATCATCATCTAAATGTAAGAAAATGGTTTGAAAGGTTTTGTTGCATAAATAAAGGATTCAAGTTTGACTATCCCTAATAACATAATTATGTGTTATGCATAATTGTGTGGATCTACATACTTAATTCCATTTTAAAAGGACAAGATTATCCCTATATATCATGGTCTATGTTGTCAAGAACATACCATGTGGATCTACTTGTCATTTCATGTTTTGGGAAATATTAAACAAAATTCAGAAAATGCAGAAATTTGGAGTGCTCGGCCGAGCAGTTCATATGACTCGGCGAGCACATGAATCGGTGCTATGCATGTTGTAAAGGCATATGTTTCTGAAAGTGGTGCTCGGCCGAGCACCATATAAGCCTCGGCCGAGCACTTCTTGCCTAATAAAGCCAAAAACATTCTGTCTTTAGTGCTCGCCGAGCACTTTATATGCTCGGCCGAGCAGACACTATTCACAGATTTTGGGTTTTTTTTTTTAAGTTTTGCACTATTTGTTTTCCCTTTTGGAATAAAACCATAAATTATTTCAAACCTTAAAATTTGCTGATTAATTATATGCTTTGACAATTTTATTCATTGTTTAAATAATATTGTCGCCTAAGTGATTTACGTTATTTAAACCTTAAATTGTAAAGTGTTGGATGTTTAAGTTAATATGTGGATGACTTGAATTTTCCAAAGAAGATCTTGACATTTGACTAAACTTAGGCATTCATGTGGTAACAGATAAAATGAACATTGGGATATTTTCTTAGGTACTTATGTCGGCCCAAAGGAAGATTAAGTATTTATTAAAATATAAGTTCAAATTGCTTGTTACCTAAGGCAATCATTTATGAGTCAACTCGCAATCCAAAGATTAGTTTTGATGTCATGTTGATTGTCTATTGATGGATTTCGTTGATATAATTAATCATTTTTCATTTTGTAGTTTCTTATTCATGTTTTTGTTTTCATTCTTTTTTGTTCTCAAAAACCCAACAGATTTACTTATTGCTTCATCCGTGATTACTACTATGAGTACTTTACCGATGCTTAACGGGACTAATTTTAAAACTTGGAAAAATAAATTGATAATGATCTTAGGCTATATGGACATAGATCATGCATTAAGGGAACCGTTTCCTCTTCCTCTTTCTGATATAAGCACTCAAGAAGATTGCTTAAATAATGAGAAGTGGGAACGCTCCAACCGCATGAGCCTAATGATCATGAATATAGTTGTCCCGGAGACCATTTTGGACGGTGTCTCCAAGGACGTTGATGCTAAAACATACCTTGATATGATTGAGGGATGTTTGGCATCTACCTCTTCTCACGGGACAAAGAGAAGAGGGAAGGACATTGCGGTTGCAAGTAAAAAGAAGCGTAAGGGATCATCCAATGATCATAAAGAAAAAAAAATGCTTCTTTTGCAAGGACCTTACACACATGAAGTTCGACTGCCCTAAGTATCACGCTTGGCGTGCTAAGAAAGGTATGTCATTTGGTCTTGTTTGTATTAAGGCTAAATTTGGTTTCAATCCCTACATATACATGGTGGTTGATTTTTGTACAACAACTCACATAAGTATGTTTGTGTAGGATTGTCTGAGTTACCGAAGAACCAGTAAAGATGAGAGATTCATCTATATGGGAGCTGGGAATCCGGTTAAAGTTTTAGGCATAAGGACTCTTTTTCAGTTATTGTTAAGTACTAAATATTTGTTTGTATAAATAATACATTTGTTGTACCGTCATTTGAACGGAATTTAATATATATATATATCACAATATTGAATAAAGAAGGTTATTCTGTTCATTTTGTGATCTTTATTTTTTAAATTCCAAGGTTGTTGGTACTAGTACTTTGTCAAGTATTCTTTATTTACTTGACATTATTCAAACAATAAATGTGTCCCTTAAATAATGAAACAAAAACTAAAAAGCAAAAGTTATCGAGTAAAGTTTATATTTTATTAAACCAAAACAGTAAATTTACAAACATTATAGTATTCTCGAGAGCATCAAGTGTCTCAATGAACTAATGCATTCGGATATTTGTAGGCCATTAATTATTCCTTCATGGAAAAGGTCAACAATAGTTATTATGTTCAAAATGACTAACTCTTAGTTTGAATACATTTATTTGCTTCATAAAATATTGAGTTTGGACGTTGTAAAAGTCTTATAAAGACAAAGTTGGAAATCAACTTTGAAGACTATTAAGAACATTAGGGTCATTCATGATGGTGTATACATCTTTGGAATGATTGTTAAAAGGAACAACGTCTAGGTCCTTTTTACTCGCTATTTTGAAAGAGTGTGGGATTATCTCTCTCTACATTGAGCCGGGTACGCCTAGCATGAATATTGTAATAGAGACATATTGAGATCCTTAAGGATATGGTAATAAGTATGTTTTATACTTTTCTTACTTCACTCATTATGGGCGATACGTTAAAACCGCAACCTTTATTCTCATTAAAGCTCCCTCTAAGGCTACTAATATAAACCCTTAATGATTTAAGGACGCGTTCCTTATTCGTCCTTAAATCATATTCATTTATGGGGTTGTCTAGCATAAGGATAGACTTTATAAGTCTACTAAGGGCAAGTTAGACATAAGATTATTATTAGTTATTCATGGGGTAAGCCGAGAGAACTAGGGGATATATAAATTTTACAACCCGAAAGTTAGAACGTTTTGAAAAACGAGAATTGCTAGGTTCTTTTAAGGATGTTGAATTTAGTGGGAGAATTTGGAGTAATATTTTGAATTTGAAAAGGAAGAGGAATTCATTTGTATGAGATCCATTTATATACCACTTCCCATAGTTCCAATTGGATATCAAGTTTTGAACTTGACATTCAAGAAGAACATATAATTCAAAATAAATATGATTTCCCTATAAGGAAATTCAACAACCTCAAAATTAGTAAGAACCAGTGCCCTTATAGAGATCAAATAGAGTAAGAAGGAATGCAATTCCGGATATTCATTAAGTGTATCTTGTCGAGAATAAAGGACACTTAGGTATAGTGGGAGATAATCTATTTATCTTCCATAAAACCATCAATAGTCCTAATTCTCATAAGAAGATTAATGCCATTAATAAAGAGTTACAATCTTTTGAAAGATAACAACGTTTGGGATCTTATTTCATTACATAAGGATGTGAAACCTATAAATGGGTCTCTAAGACCTAAAAGGATTCACAAAGTAATGTTGAAAGATATAAAGCCCATCCAGTTGCTAAAGATTTTAACTCATAAGAAAGGTATTGATTATAAAGAAAGAAACACTTTTCCGGTATCTTCTAAAAGCTCCTTAGGATCATTATGGCACTAGTAGCACCTTTGATCTTAAGTTTCATTAAATGGATATTAGAGAAAACCTTTCTTAATGGAAACATTAAGGAAACTATCTATATGGAGAAATTCATTTATGAACTTAAGTAAAACTTCTCATTAATGGTATTTAGAATTTAACCAAGTTATTCTTTCATTTGTTTTGAAATGAATCTTGGTAAATATTAAGTATACCATAAGTTCAGTGGAGTAAATTTATAATTTTGGTCTTATATGTGGATGATATTTTGCTTGCTAGTAATGATATGAACCTTATTAAGGAAACTAAGGCATCTTTGTATTAAGAATCCAAATTCACCGTGATCGCTCACGATATGTTTTAGGATTATCACAAAAGGCCATATGGAAAGGTATTACAAAAGGTTTAGCATGCAAAACTGTAAACCACATGACACCCCTAATTTTAAAGGAGACATTCTTAGTCTCAAACAGTGTCCTAAAGGAAAATTTTGAATCCAAGTATATGGAAAATTTCCTCTTTGCATCAGCAGTAGGAAGCTTAATGTATACGTAAATCTTACATTTAACGTTGGGATGCTTTGTCAATACCAAAGCAATCCTGAAAGAACATTAAGTAGCAGCCAAAAGAATGATAGAAGTATTTACAAAACACTAAAGAACTACATGCCTATGTTTTGAAGTCGGATCATCTTGAGATCATTAGGTATTCCGACATTAGTTAAATATATAGCTACATATGTTTTAATGGACTGTGATTTGTCAAAACAAGTGTCGAGAGACCAATTAAGAAATGACTATCAGGTAGCAGTTCTGTACTCTAACAAGAGTTTATGGATTTAGACATTAATTATCTTGTTATAAAGAAAAGAGTACAACCTGAACGAAAGGGATACAACTTATAGAAACAAACTCTATTTAGAGGATCCATTTATGAAAGAGTTATCATCTTCAGTGTTTCACGAGCATGTTGCTCATATGGGTGTAACAACTTTTGATAACATTTAGTATAGTGGGAGTTTGTGTTGTTCTTTCATTAATTGTTCTATTAATTAAAGTTTTGATCTCATTTGGTTAAGTTGGACTAGTTGGAAGAATATGTATATATTCATTATGATTCCATGCTACACATCTATATTTTTGATCTATGTCATTTAGTTGGATTTGTATACGTGATTATTGTGGGTTTAGTTGCGAATCAATTACAACGACTGCCCCTTTAGTCCTATACTTGTATGGCTAATGGACGAGATTGTTATAAATGACAATAAAGTGCGCACATAAGGGTTGTCATTTATGTTATGATCATAAATTAAAGGAAGGACTTTGTTTTGCAACCCAAGTGGGAGATTGTAAGGACATGGCTTGCAACACAAGTCATTTAGACTTCCATTCATAAAGTTATGATTATAATATTAAATTATAAAGTATAGTTGATAATAAAATGTGTAGAATTCCTGGATATATATTACCTAATTGTGATGGGCAAAAGGGTAATTTATTATCATAAAGCTTGAAAGGGTGTGGTCCCTAAATGAAATGTCACCAAGTCTACTATATAAAGGGCATTCCCTCAACCCTTAAGACTACTTGATTATTCATTAGTACTCTCTCCATAAATCTTCATTAAGTGTTAAAGAAGTAAAGAGGAAAGACATTTATCATTTAGAAGAGCATTCTCCCTACATCTTCTTCTTATTCATTTCTCCCTACATCATCCATGGATTCAACATGTATTGTTCTTAAACGCTTCCGCTTCATCTCTTCCTCAATCCTATTCTAAAGTGAGTGTGGCATTCAGGGATTAAAATTGTTCCAACATCATTTTCATAGATCTCATAGAAAGATATCTCTTGCTCAAGCAGCGGAAGTTGATATTGCAGAAAGGTCTGGTATAGCTCCAAAAGCTACATTCGAGTTCATGTCAAGGCAAACGGGTGGACGTGAGAATCTTGGGTTTATTCCTGAAGACTATAGAAACTACTTACGGACAAAGCGAACTAGACAAATGAGGAGGGGGGACACAGGTGGTGTGTTAGAGTATCTGCAAAATATGAAATCAGTCGATCCCAACTTTTTTTATGGAATACAAGTTGATGAAGATGATATGATAACTAACATTTTTTGGTCGGATGCAAAAATGATGCAAGATTTTGCTTATTTTGGTGACGTTGTCTGCTTTGATACAACTTATAGAACAAATAAAGATGGCAGACCTTTTGGATTATTTGTTGGTGTAAACCATCACAAGCAAACCATTGTTTTTGGTGCAACGTTATTATATGATGAGACTACTCCAACCTTCGAATGGTTATTCAATACCTTTGCAAAAGCCATGTCAGGAAAGAATCCGAAGACTATTTTAACTGATCAAGATGCAGCAATGGCAAATGCATTGGCTTCTCAATGGCCTGAAACTTATCATCGTTTGTGTATTTGGCACATTTATCAAAATGCCGCTACTCATCTTAGTGGCGTTTTTGCAAAGTTTAAGGACTTCATCAAAGTATTCAGTAGTTGTATATATGATTACGAAGATGAAGAGGAATTTCTAGAAGCATGGAATAAGATGCTTGAAAATTATAGTCTCCAAGACAATCAATGGCTCAAAGCAATGTTTAATATAAAGGAGAAATGGGCGCTAGTTTATGGTCGACATACCTTTTGTGCAGATATGACAACTACTCAACGTAGTGAGAGCATGAATAGTCTTCTTAAGAAATATGTTTCATACAAGCATGATCTGCTTCATTTTTTCGAGCATTTTCACAGATTGCTTAATGAACGTCGCTACGAAGAAGCTAGAGCTGATTTTAGAGCTAATCAAACCACTCCATCATTAACATTTCCGGTTGAAATCATGAAACATGCATCTGCTGTTTACACGCCAGAGATTCTTAAAGCGTTTCAAGGTTCGTTGTTCAAATCTTATGATAGCAATATGAAAGATTGTGGTGAGGTTGGAACAGTGACATTGTATGAAATCACACCATTTGGAAAAGAGAAATATCATACTGTCTCTTATGACTCGTCAGAAGACACTATTTCATGTAGTTGCAAGAAATTTGAATTTGCGGGTTTCCTTTGTTCACATGCTTTGAAAGTTCTTTCTGCAAGATCTATTACAAAGATTCCTGATAAATACAGTATATATTAAAGAGGTGGACAAGAGAAGCGAAGAAAGGAAGTACGCTTGTTGTTGATGAGAGTAGTTCCGAAGTAGATCCAAAGGCAATGATGGGAATACGTTATAGAGAGTTATGTGCATTGTCTACCCAGCTCGTTACTAAGGCTTCAGAATCTGAAAATGCTTACAAAATTGTGAAAGAAAGCCTTACAAATCTTTTGGATCAAGTGGATTGTTCTGTTCATGAATATGAAGGGAAAAAAGAGACCCCTTTACAGCTCGAGCCTGATATAGTTGAACCCATTGAAGGCGCTGAAAACAAAAGAAAAGGAATTCGAAATAAGCAAAAATCTGGTGGTAAATCTGGAAGTAGAAGACTAAATGCACTTGAGAAGGCAGTAAACAAAAAGAGACCAAAGCAAAATGCTTCACAACCATTGAGTGATCAAGGCTACATGCTTAGTATTGATATTGAGAAAGATGTGCCCTCTCAAGCATCACCATCTCAAGGAACTTTCGATTTCCCTCAGAAGCTACGTAAATTAATATAGGCTATAAACTTCATTGTCTTGTCACCTTGAGTTTCTTGTCTTGTAATCTAACTGATGCAAATAAATAAAACAACAACATCTATCAGGAGCTTTTACATCAAATGCAGATGCTTTTGCTGAACAAAACATTTTTAATCAGGTATGCTTCCAACTTAATGATTATAATGTTACTTTGTTTTTATTATTGATTGTTGTAGTGAAGTTACTAAGTCTTCCTCACATTTTTTGGTATGAAACTTGGAAAATGAAAATAAAAGATGTACCAGCAACATTCACAAAGTGTATGGGGATCAAATGAGAGAGAACAACAGGGATATAATATACTACTTCCATCCTCCACTAGAAACCAGGTAGTAATTCTCAAGATTATAAGTTTTGTTGCATTATGTTGACATGTAGCAAGTCAATATTGATTAATATGTTTTTTGTCTTTTTCTGAAATATCATTATGTACATCACCATTAGCAGTTGAATGCTGGTGGAATTACAATGGATATGGCTAATAACCATAATATTCCACTTTCATTACCATTGTTCTCACAGGTACATTTTTTTTTTTTTTTTTTTTTTTTTGCTTTTTATTTCGTAAATTATTCTATAATGTATTTGTCCCAGTTACAATGCTCTTATATCCAATTTCCTTTGGAAAAATAGGTACCACATAGTCGAGGAAATAATACAATATCACATCATTCTTTTCTTGGTTCTTTATTTCACCAAAGAGTCCCTTTCAGCTCATCTTCACATCAAAGACAACAGGTATTTCTTTTATTTTCTTTTGATCTAAAAGACTTATACTCCATCCGTCCCAAAATGATCATACTTTTTCGGTCGTTACTACGAATGAAATTTGAGCAAAGTTCATTCGTAGTAAAACTATTGCCCAAAATTCATTCGTGCTAACGGTCGAAAAAGTATGAAGATCATTTTGGGCCGGAAGGAGTATATTGTTGATTCTCTTTTTCATTTGTTCCAGTTATATGTTCTTATATGTTTTTTGCTTTTATGCTAAAGCTTGTGGTTTTTTAATTGAAGGAATCGAGTGCTGTAGATTATTCATTAAGTCAGAACCAAGACAACACATTTGGGTTTAGCAACAATCAGTTTGGTTATCATCAAAAAGACTAACTGCTAAATGGTAGAACTAGATGGCACACATGGTGGACAAAGTTTCTCAAAAGAAGATTTATAAATTTGAAGCAGTCAAGTTTATTTCAAGTCGTTGGATACATTTTTGTTTACACATGGAATAAGCTCTATTGAAATTGATACTGATATTACATGAATATGTGTACAATATTTTGAAAATATATTTTGTCAATGTTGAATGCGAACTTTTGAGCCTAGATTTATCAAAGTAAAGATATTCAGTTGATTACATATAGTTTGAGCCAGAGCAATGCATATTTACAAACATGTTTGGAACAAAACATCACAATAGTACTCCTTCTGTGTAACGACCCCAAAAATCCGTTTTATTTATTTTATAATTATTTTATATTTTTGAGAATTTTAATTTAAAATTATGTGTGCATTTTATGTGTTGCATAATATTTCATAATTTGCACATCTTGATTGATTATTTGTGTTAGTTAAAGTGTTAGTAGTAACATTTGTTTTGGAAGTTAAGTTGTGTTAGTGGAATTTTATGGGCCAAAGTATAAAAAAAAAAAAGGTTCAAGGGCTTAGTTGTTCAACTTGGAAGAAAGAGGGGCTTAAATGAAAAGTGAAAAATAGCATAAAACCCACCCTTATCTCCCCCTCCCTCTCCCTGCGTCTCCTATACACACGCACACACACACTAAATTGAATTTCTTTCATTTCCATGGTTGAAGAAGAAAAGGTAATGTTTTGATCTTCTTGATTTTCTTTCTTTTAATTTACTACTCCATTTTAGAATCTAATTATATATAAATGTTCAGGGTGTTGAATAGATTCTTTCTACCTATCAATATTATTTTTCTTGACACTTTTTCCGGAAAAATAGGTAAGTTACTAATCCCCCTTTAAATGTTAAAATGGTCATAAATATGCTTTATATGCTTAATATGTTGAAAAAAAGATGTTTTAGTATACTTTTTATATACTTGTAATTTTGGAACAGAGGGAGTAGTAAAACTTGTTATAGACTTGTTATTTGTGGGAAATGTGTATAGTAGTTTTGGTTTTGGGGGAGTATGAGATGATGCAACATTATATAAGCTTTATATGTTATACTCCTACTCGTGGGACGGTAAAATAATATCTTTAGTTAAATGTTAAATAAATGTATTATAAAATTATACTATTACTTATGGGACGGGGAAAGAAGTGAAAGTATCCTAAAGTGGGTATATTAGTATATTAAAAATTATAATGATACTTGTGAAACGGAGGGAGTAGTAATAATTTGTTGCATGTGGGAAATGTTAATACAAATGGGTATTGTAGTATTGTGAAAGTATAGTAATGTTGTTGTACCTAATAAAATGGATATAAACATGTTATATATGCCTAGTAGGTTGTGAAATAATGTTTTGGGTATGTTTTATTTATACTTGTAAATTTGGGACAGAAGGAGTAGTATGGAAATGGTTCTTGTTGGGTGTTAGAATTGTTTAAAGACTGAATTTGTAGTCTTTGTATTAGTTGCAAATGTTAAGTGTTACAAGTACAAGTAATTTTGGGTTGTGAAACGAAAGGAGTGAACTTTGGTTAAGTTTTGGTCTGCCAGGTGATGTGGGCGGCCGCCCAAAAAGGGCGTGCGGCCGCACATCTATCTGAAAGGTTTTACTCTTGGGACAGAGTATTTTGGGCGGCCGCACAGCCCTGTTTGGGCGACCGCCCAGTTCATCTGAAACGTTTAGAGTTTTCAAACCAAGGGATTTAAAGGTCAATCTTAGTCTAGTTTTTGGGTAGTGTCCTAAAGTAGTTAGATGATTGTTGTGGATCACTAAAGTGGTAGAATTGGTTCATTTGTGAACACAAGTGTTGTGAAATGTGAGTAATGGATTAAGTGAGCATTGTTGAACACTTTGTAATGTGTTGAATGGTTCATCTTCTTGATGTGTTTGGCATGGTTCCCTACATTGGAATCATTGTCCCTGATTGTTGTTTAAGCAAGTATTTCTATATGGTACTTTTGTGTGTGTTGGGCAGTGATAGGGATTATAATGGTCTCACGAGCCAAGTACATTATAAGGCTCCTATCATTGGTTTCCCATTTTTAACCCCCTTCCTTAGGCCAAAGGTTTGGCACTTTGGGTTATGACTTTGTGTCATTTTCCCCGTTGTTGTTGTTTGGTTCCGGAACCCGTCTCAGCTCTTCGATGCTGCTCAGTTGATGCCTCTCAGATGGCTATTGTTTGGTTTGAGAATCTTGGCTCAGTATCCACGTATGAGTGTTTATTTCCGCTTTATGTGTTGTATAATGAGTTAGTCGTTATTTCCAACCGGTATGGGACGGTTGGCAATAGGGAGCCTCTCATATTATGTGCTATATGCTATATGATCATTTGTGGCATTGTTCCTTTATGTTTCTCATATTAGCATGTAATGTAGTTGCATTTTAGTAACTTACTGAGATTTATTCTCACCCCTTATTTGTTTACCGTTTTAGATAAGAAGGAGTCCAGGGAATAGGTCACAGCACAGGGAGGACGTCGGTAAAGAGATCTTTGGTAAGACTTTTGGGAAGTGATGTGTATAAAGGATACATTGTGTAAATGTAATACCTTTAGGGTAGTGTACCCGTGACTCAGTTATTTGTATCATCTCTTTTAGTAGGTGTTCGTGTTTGTAAATTTTATAAGTAAAGTTTGTTATAGCCAAGTGGCTAAGTACTCATTTGAGAAAGTTTGTTTTGTGACTTGTAGTCAAGTCTAATAAATGTTGTTTAGTCATATAAGACTTTTTATGAAAGTATATTTCGAAAAATTTTCTTAAAAATGTTTGTGACGTCTTCCGTGCGTGTCCCGGACGTGGGGCCAAGTAGGACCACGGGTCGGGGCGCGACAGTTGGTATCAGAGCTAGGTTGTAGATGGTCTAGAATGACTAAATGACCTAGGAGGGTAGTTGTGTATAGGGTAAGTAACGTTGAGAGTTTTATGCAGGTACTTATTGAAAATGGTTGGCACCGAAGGGAATCAGTCAGGGCCTTCAAGGTCGGGTAACGCTAGAGAAGAGGTTCGAGCACTGTTCCAAGGTATGTTTGAAGCTGTCATGAAAATCATTAACGATATAGACGAGCATAAAACCAAGATTGAAACCTCAGATGTGACAAAACGAGGAGAACAGGTAAAACCGCAACCCCAGCGTGGAGATAGTAGAGAATATCAAGGAACACCTTCGCAAGCTAGGGCATCTTTTCAAGGGCCGCATAATAGAGGAACTCGAAGTAAACGAGTATGTAACTACTGTCAAAGGATGGGATATTTAGAAGAAAAATGTTGGAAGAAGCAAGGCAAATGTTTGAGTTGTGGTCAGTTGGGTCACTTTCAGAAGAGTTGCTTTAGATTTAAGAATCAGTTATCGGGAAGTGCAGCTGGGTCATCTCGGGGCCAAAAGAGGGATGCTTCAGGAAAGGTTAAGGTGCAAGATCGTGTTTCTTCCATCAATCAACAACAGATTTCAGATTCTTCTAATGTGACTGGAGGTATAATTTCTATGTCTAGTTTGAGAGCACACACACTTATAGACCCTGGCTCTTCGCATACTTGTGTGTTTGTGCATTGTGCTTCTTGATTGCATGAGTCTTCTGAGTCTTTACCTTATGTGTTAGATGTTTCTTCCTAAGGGGGAGTGTTAGACGACCGATAAAGTGTCGTATACTTGTGATGTGCGTATTCATGTGCATGTTTTATTTGCCGGTTTAGTGATGTTGTCATCACAAGATTTTGATGTTATGGTGGTGGAATTTTATATGCTAGTGTGTTTGGGAAAGAAAAACTAAAACAAAAGAATTTCAACGCCATTCTTGGTTTGAATGTCCAATCTATAGCATCCCTTCAGCCATTCTCGTGCCCATACCCAGTTTATCACCATCAACATATGCATCAATATTTTCAGAACGATGAGTTAATAATGATTTGCTCGAAATAGATGATTCTTGTAGCGGCAGCTCGAAGAAAATCAGTGATATATCAGATCTTAGGGCAAGTTAATTAAGTAGATAATCTAATTCTTCGTTAATGGAGAAATTCTTGTCGTTAGTGCGAAGCGGAAAATTCTTGGTCCATTTGAGAGCAGCTTCCGATCAAGGGAGGAAGAGATGGGAGAGGCGAGAGTTTTGCCGTTGGTGACATTGCGATTAGTCGGATCTTTGCAGCGATAAGGAAGCTAATCGTTAATTATGGAATTAGACTTTCTATATTCCATCAGTCCCGTTAACTAACGGGATTTAGGAGGGTAAAATAGTTTCTGCCATGTGTCAGTTTTCTATTGGAGGCACAGGGAGTGGCACACACTTTGGGTACAGAGGATCAGCTCTCAATGAAAGTTAATGGTTAAAATGCATAATATTCTACTTCAATAAAATGAGAATTCTTGAATTGAAACTAATGCACTTGTACTACATAAAAATAGTTGAAACATATAACTTCACTTAAACAATTAGTTAGTACTTAAGGTTGGATAAAATACTCATCTTATTATGGACATTTTTAGCATGTCCTGGTTTGCAAAAAGGAACATCTTGTTGCGGATATAATTAGGTACAAGCAGTTATTTACGACTTCCAGCACCGAAACATCAAGCTGTTCTATTTGAATAAATAATGAATTTTAGGTATATTCAATTGTACTAATAAAATTATAAAACTTGTTATTGATACACTATTATATACTCCCGCCGTTCCAGCACAAGTAGGACTTCTTTTCCGTTTAGGCCGCCCCAGAACAATTGAGACTGTCCAAAATAGAAATGTTTTAATATATTTATATTCAACCAACCCCACAATTTAAACTCATTCATTCTCTCTCTTCATTTTTCACCACTAATTTTATTCAACCAACACTACTATTTACCCCACTCATTCTCTCTCTCTCTCTTAATTTTCTACCACACATTCATTACCTTCTCTTAATTATTGTGCCCACTCCTCTATTCCTACTTGTGCTGGGACGGAATGAGTATATTATTAATAATATTTTTTTATTTTTTAAGATAATTAAATTAATTTAAAATTATTAATCAAAATTCGTTCGTATTAACGTACAAAGGGCGACATTTAATCAGAGGGAGTAATGAAATTGATTTCTTATAAAGAGCAGCTATGAAATTATTACTCAATCCCGAAAGTAATGAAATTATAACTAAATTTAAAAGTAATGAATTAAATAAAATCCAGCAACTAGAACTTGATTTAACAAAATCCAACAATTGAAACTAACAAATAAACTAAATAAGGCTTATCTGTGGAACTTGAACATAGCAAATGTCTAAAATCTTGCAAACTACCCTTCAAAATCATAAGCATAAAACCTAAACTCGAGCACAATCTGCAGGTGCAAAAGAGACCAACTTGTTTGCGATATCGTACGTCACTTGAAAGTTCGTTTGAGCGATATTTCCCCATATATAGCTCATAGCATCATAACCTCGAGCGGGCGACATTGCAAAACAGACAAGATCGTCGCGTTTCATGAACAAATTATGCGGTTTCAACATCACATTAGCTCCTGTAAAATGAAACACAGCTTCTATCTCTGCAAATTCATTGTAACATAACTTGTAATACGGGTTTTCCATTGGCCTTAAACTGATCATCTTTTTCATCTCATCCTGCAAACTATTATAGAACCCCGGTTCCAAAATAGTTTGTGGAGTTCCGGTGTCAATCAAAATACTACAACCGTAGTAGATATTATTATTCCCTTGATTACGGATCATCGATTTGGATCCAACTACGGTGGCACCTTCAAGGTTAACAAAGTAGAAGCTTTCATAACCTGACATCGTTACTAACGGAGTTTTAACAACTCCACTAAGCGATTCATCCGTAATAACATCATCACCAAACGCCATCTTCCCGGGAGAATTTGAACCACTTGAAGGGAAACAATGAGAGAACTTTTGAAGGCGTAGCTGACGTATCAATGACGTGGGTCCCAAGTTAAGCCCAACTATTCCAACATGATAGTTATCGAAGTAACTCCCATTAACTTCAAACCCACACCCGAAAGCGAAACTTGGAAACAAACCAAGTTGATCACCACCGTCCAATCCTAGAGGAATGAAAATATTTTCGCGGGCGAGAATCCCATCTGAGTAATCATGATTCGCGTAATGGTATTGGTACATACATTCATTACTTTCGCCGCATGCGTGTCCACCATTCAGGGACTGACACGCGGCTGAATTACAATCATCAAAATGTGGGTATGAAGATGATAGGGATGGGTCGTAAAAGGGGATATGTTGGTGATAGCATTGCGGACAAGGGACACAATTGAGCCATAGAAGATCGCTTCCTGTGTCTGCTATAGCATAAACTTCCACTACAAGAAATATGAGCTTTAAGGCATTAAATTATATCACTTATTGCAGTTTAGTGACATTTTAGCCGGTGGCATTAGCCTAATGCCATCTCTATCGATGCCACTAATGGAATTAGTGGCATTTAATGATTATATAATGGCAATTCAAAATGCCACTAGAATTAGTAAATGCCACTAAATCTAGATTCTCCAATGCCACTATTTTCGAACCGCCAGTAAATATAAATATTGTGGCATTTTTAGCTTAATGCCACCTGTATCGATGCCAGTAAAAGCCACTTTTCTTGTAGTGTTCTCTAGGCGGAGTTCCTACGTAAAGCTCGAGGAGGTATTGTCCGGGACCTACTTGTTTTGGTCAAATTTCTCAATTCAACTTCTAAGTAAGATTATTGGGCACAATGGAATATAATTGCAAAGAAACTTAAGGATAGAAATGAACACGAGAATTTTAACGAGGAAAGCCCTTGAACAACTTGTTCGCCGGCATAAAACCCCGGGGAAGAAACTTCGTTAGTATTGCCTTTCGAGTTTTAATGGAGTACAAAGAACAAGAGTAGAAGCTCTCTCTCGTGAGTGTGTGTGTTACATTGTTCGTGCTTGCTATTTATAACAAAATAATTAACACCAAAAACTGAATAAATGAGCCTTATATCTCGGAGAGTTGGTTAGGGCTTATCCAGTTTTAAGATGATCCCCCTAGCTCCTTGACTCAGTCTTCAACTAGGCCACGCTTTGTTCGATCATGCCCACAATTTCCGCAATGGCTACCTGAAAAATAGGGAAAAATTTACCTGCAAATAAATCACGTGTAAATGATCAAATTATTGTTGCCGTTGAGTTGCAGGTTGCTGGACAAGTTGATGTGTTCAAGATGGCTCAGGACTTTCAGGATGTAGAGAAACAGAGCAAATTTTTATCCCCAAACAATTGCCCCTGAATTTTTTGAATTTTAAAAAGGAAGTTAAGAAGTCGAAAAATTCAACATTAAATTGCTGGCAACCACTATTGTGCTTATAGGAGGAGAAGTGGCGGTTGCAGAGAGATAATAGGGCTATAACTCCTCCTAGGAGTCTATAACTGCTAGGGGTTTTTAAAAGAGGGCCTCCTCTTCAACTTCGTCAGAAAGGAAAAGCTTCTTGAGGGTTCCACCGTTTTCCTCGTCAGTTTTTGGTGAGTTTCTATTATTTCCTTCTCAAATTCTCATATTTTCGTGTTTAGTGATGGAGGGTCTTCCTGAGGGTTTTGCTTGCTTAGGGTTCATAGATCACCCCGATGATGAAAGATGTGAATTCGCACCGGCCGATGTTGAAGATATGAAGAAATATTTTCCAAAAGGTGCCGAATTTCTGGAACCTAATGCTCTTATGACCTCTGACTATGTTTCTAATGAATGGCTTGGCTTTTTAGAGTATCCCATCTTGATTGGCCATACATTCCCTTTTCCTCCTTGTATTGGGCGCTTTTTCGAAATCACAGGGTTAGCCTTTACCCAGTTGATGCCAGTTGGGTGGAGGCTTTTGATAACTCTGGAAAGGTTAAGTGCTGATATGGGCTTGAAGGTTGATTTAGAGGAATTAGGTTTCTGTTATGATCTAAGATCTCACGGGAGCAAAAGGTTTGGGTTTAGGGTTAAGACTAAGGCTAATAGTTTGGTTACAGAGTCAACTGATAAGGATAGAAAGTGGAAAAATAGGTTTTTCTATGTGAAGAGGTCTAGTCTGGAAGGGGTTGGAAGGTTCAATTCATACTGGTTGGATGAAGGTAGTGTTGAATTGATTCTCTTTCTACAATGACATAGGTTTTCAATTTAGGCATGTAACAACTTGAATTCTTGCAGTTCTGAAGCTTGATGATTTATTTCCGAGGCGAAAAGACACACTGAACATTGTTGAGGCTATATGTGCATTATCCCCAAAGAAGCGCAGGTTTGTCCGTCCTGTTACTCCGTCTGATCAAGGTGAAGTTGAAGAAGAAAAGAGTTCAAGCAAAAGTCTACAAGCTGGTCCAGGGATGTCATCTGGTAAGATTCTATTTTTCCATCAAGTTGATATAAGATGCTCTTACTAACTCTGTATACTATCTTGGTTGTAGCTACTCCTTCGCAAGTGAGTTTAGGTGGCGTTAGCAACTTGATTGCAAGGTTCAAGAAGCCAAAAATTGGAGATGCAAAACCTCCAAAGACTGAGAGTTCTAAACCCAAGTTGATGATAGGGGACATGGTGGCTTTCAAGAAGAGAAAGGCTGATTTAATTGAGTTGGATGCCTCAGAACCTTTTGAGAAAAAGCTTGCTAAGAAGGTAAGTTTCTTAAACGTTTATGCTAATTGGTTCTTCAATCAACATCCACCTAATTCTAATACTTCAGGTTCTGGATGCCACAAACATGTTGACTAATGAAGTCCAACTTTGGAGGGGTAAAGCAGAGGAATCCTTGCAAGCCAAACAAGATGCTGAGGAAAAGATGTTGGAAAAGGATTCTAAGATTGTAGCCATGGAAAAAGAGATTAAGGAGTGGACAATGAGGATGGCCGAGTTGAACAGACTGAATAGAGAGGGTCTAGAGGCTTTGGAAGAAAGTTTGACCAAAGAAGCGGGCAAGATGGTGTTTGAAGCTAGAATTCAGATGATAGAAGAATATCAAGCTGGGAAGCATACAGAATGGAACCTTGACGATGAACAGGCTGCACTGAAGGGGATCAAGGATGAAGAAGCTGGAGAGGTTAGTTCTAAGCCCCAGGATGCCGCTGCTGAGCAGGTTGACGAGAATGTAGATGTCAAGGCGGATGCTTGAAAGGTAAGTTATTTCTTTGTTCCTGCAAGGCGTTAGTAACTAAAACAATTTATTTTAGGCTTTAAGTAATTTAGTTTTATCAACGAGGGGGATGTCCTCGTAAACAATTAGATAATCTTAGGATGTAATCGTTTTAGTTTGGACAGTTTCAGGATGTATGATCCTTACTTTGGTACTGATTGACTTTCTTTATGATGCTATTTGTGATTTAAGGTGACAGTGTAAATGCAACTTGTTAAAGTTGGCCTTTAAGAAAAGAAGAATGAAACATGTAAATACTAGTACTTGTGAATGAGAAGATGTTTCAATCTTTAAAAATTTTGTTCTTGGTAACATGTTAATGCTACAACCAACTGTAAATGACTTTAGTTTACAAGTTGTCTAAGTGCAAGATGGTAATCAATATGTAACGAGTTACACTGGCCACCTTAAAACTTACACAAATGTGAAAAACGTGCGCACGGGCGAAGGTGTATGAACCTTTAATCTTGTGAAAGATGTACAATTTTTAAACCTTTGAAAAGTGAAAACTTTTAATCCTGAGTGTAGATTTGTAATAAAAAATGTATAAGATTTATCATCAATGAACTTACTGGCTTAAGTGAACAGTGACACCCCTTTCCAGTATTTCGTTGAGCAAGTTGGAATCCTTGAATCTGAACAACTCAAGTTGTTAATCCTAGCGAACTCTCATGTTGATCACATCGATCCAAGTTAGAATTTCATGTATCCTTACAAAACAAACATATGTTAGGGGTGGGTGTTAGCTTGGCTAACACCCCTCCGATGCTTAAGTCAGTATGTGTTTGAAATAAATAAGTTGGAAATAAAAATACTAAAACAAAACTTAATTAAATCATACCTGATTCTCGGAATGGAATGGACAAGCTACAACTTACATATAATATGTTTTAAGGTGGATTGCATTCCAACTTCTTGGTATTCTAACCCCGTCCAAGGTGGAGAGCCAATATGCCCCTTTACCAGCCTCTGCATCTACAAGGTAGGGACCTTCCCACTTGGCTGCAAGTTTGCCAGCGTTCAATTCCCTTGTGTTCTGAAAGACCTTTCGGAGTACCATGTCTCCAACTTGAAATCTCCTAATGTGTACATTCTTGTTGTAAGACTTGGCAATTCTCTGTTGATAAGCTGCCATCCTGATCTTGGCCAAATCTCTTAGTTCATCAATAGTATCAAGATCTTCAGCAAGTATAATCTGGTTGTCTTCTGGAGTTAGTAAGCCGTATCTTGCTGTTGGGATGGAAAATTCTACTGGAATAACAGCTTCAGTTCCATAAACTAGAGAGAAAGGAGTTTGTCCTGTTGCATTTTTTGGAGTTGTTCTATCTGCCCATAACACTAGTGGCAATTCTTCGGCCCATCTTCCTTTCTTCTGATCAAGACGTTTCTTCAGGTTGTTCACAATCAACTTGTTGCTGGATTCTGCTTGGCCGTTGGCTTGAGGATGTACCGGTGTTGAAGTAATCAACTTGATTCCCCATCTTGTACAGAAATCTTGAGTCTTCTTACTGATGAATTGTGAACCATTGTCACAAACAATTTCTGAAGGGACACCAAACCTACTGATGATGTTCCTTTTTAGGAATGAAATCACTTCTTTATCTCTAACTTGAACAAAAGCTTCGGCCTCTATCCATTTTGAGAAGTAATCAGTCATGGCTAACATGAACACTTTGCCCCCAGGTGCTTTAGGAAACTTTCCAACAATGTCCATCCCCCATTGCATGAAGGGCCACGGTGATAAAATAGGGTGGAGAGGTTCAGCAGGTTGATGCAGGATATTGCTATGTCTTTGACAAGAATCACATTTCTGAACGTAATTGGTGGCATCCTGACGCATAGTCGGCCAATAGTACCCTGTTCTTAATGCCTTAGAAGATAGTAACTTGCCCCCAGAATGATTGCCACATTCACCTTCATGCAGCTCTCTCAAAACTTGTTTAGCTTGTTGTTGATCCAGGCATCTCATGTACAAACCTGTAAAAGACTTACGAAATAGGATGTTATCAATTAATACAAATCTAGATACCTTCATCCTGAAAGCTTTCGCATTTTTGACACCTTGTGGCACTGTTCCATCCTGCAGAAATGTTATTATGGGCAGTGTCCAAGATGTCTCTCCGTTGGAGGTATCGTTCAATGTCTCTGGTTGATCATCAACTTGGTTGGTTTCTGGCTGGTGTATTGCAGGATGTAGGATGTGAATTATAGGTATAGAATTGTTCAACATGCTCCTGCAACTTGATCCAAGGTTGGCTAACGCGTCAGCTTCAGCATTTTCTTCCCTTGGGATTTGTTGGAATGTAAGTTCTTTAAATTGTCCCGACAAGGATTTGACATGTTGCAGATAACTTAACATCCTTTTATGCTTTGCGGTATAGGACCCGTTAAAATGGTTAACCAATAACAAGGAATCACTATAAACATTGAGATATTTAACATTTAAACTTAAAGCAGTAACCAAACCCATGATGAGGGCTTCATATTCAGCCTCGTTATTTGTAGCTTGGAATTCACAAGCTACAGCCTGTGGAATTAGTTCTCCTTGGGGGGATCTCAAGACTATGCCCAAACCTGTGCCCCTTGCATTTGATGCTCCATCTGTATAAAGTGTCCAAAACCTGGAACAGCCTGAACCTTCAAGTTGCTGGACTTCAAGTTCAACTTCAGGTTGAAGGTCAGGGCTGAAATCTGCTACGAAGTCAGCTAGGGCTTGTGACTTGATTGCGGTCCTTGCTTCATACTGAATATCATAGGTACTAAGCTGCACGGAACATTTTGCCATCCTTCCTGACATCTCAGGTTTTCTCATTACGTTCCTGATAGGATAGTTAGTCCTCACAATAATAGGATGAACTTCAAAATAGTGGCGCAACTTAATAGAAGCAGTTATCAAAGCAAGAACAAGTTTCTCAAGATGGGAGTACCTGGTTTCGGCATCTAGAAGAGATTTGCTTACATAATAAACAGGAAATTGAGTACCATCTTGTTCCCTTGCTAGGACTGCACTGACTGCATTTTCTGATACTGAAAGGTAGAGGTACAAAGCTTCACCGATTTCAGGTTTGGAAAGTAGAGGAGGCGTTGTTAAATAGTCTTTAAGCTGGTTGAAGGCTGCTTCGTGCTCTTCTGTCCACTGGAACAATTTGTTTTTCCTCAACACTTCATAGAACAACATGCACCTGTCTGATGATTTGGAGATGAACCTGGTCAGGGCTGCCACCTTGCCTGTGAGCCTTTGCACTTCCTTAATATTCTTTGGGGACTTCAAGTTGATAATGGCCTTTATCTGTTCTGGACTTGCTTCAATGCCTCTCTTGGTTACCATGTAGCCAAGGAATTTTCCTGCCTTAACACCAAAGTTGCATTTTGAAGGGTTGAGCTTCATGTTGAAAGCTTCCAGGATGTCAAAAGCTTCCTTTAGATCTCGGGCATGGTCTTCAATACACTTGGACTTCACCACCATGTCGTCAATGTACACTTCCACAGTCTTCCCAAGCTGGTCCTTGAACATCATGTTGACCAGTCTCTGATAGGTTGCCCCTGCATTCCTTAACCCAAAGGGCATGACGATGAAGCAGTATATACCCTCTGGAGTGATAAACGCCGTATCTTCTTGGTCCGAAGGCTCCATCTGAATTTGTTGAAATCCTGAATAGGCATCCATAAATGTCAAGACCTCATGTCCAGCTGTCGCGTCAACCAGGGCATCAATATGAGGCAAAGGAAAAGGATCCTTAGGGCATGCTTTATTCAAGTCTGTAAAATCCACACAGACTCGCCACTTCCCATTCTTCTTTTCTACGACCACCACGTTGGCCAACCACTTGGGGTATTCAACCTCTCTGATCATCTTGGACTTTAGTAACCTCTCTACTTCTTCCCTGATAATCTGATTACGTTCATGAGCAAACTTCCTTCTCTTTTGGTGAACAGGTTTGGCATTTGGGTCCACGTTCAACTTGTGGGTTATAACATCCTTGCTGATTCCAGTCATATCTTCATGCTTCCAAGCAAAGCACTTCATCCTGCTCCTTAGAAATTGAATGATCTGCTCCTCTACATTAGGAGGTAAGTCTGCACCTATATGGACTTTGACATCGGGATTAGAAGGATCAAGATGCACCTCCTTGATATCAAACTCTGCCGTTTCAAGTACATCCCGGGCCTTTCTCTGTAATTGCTATGCTTGCCTGGGACTGCTGGCTGCCTTCATGGACACCTTGTAACATTCTTTAGCAGCTTGCTGATCTCCTGACACCTTGACTACTCCCCAAGGTGTTGGCAACTTGAAACACTGGTGGTAAGTTGAGGGTACGGCCTTTACATTATGAATCCAGGGTCTACCCAGTATGATTTTATAGGATGACTGACATTCTATTACGCAGAACTTCTCCATGGAGTTAATTCCTTCAACATAGACCGGGAAAGTAATTTCTCCAAAAGTATGCTTCGTCTCCCCACTGAATCCGACCAAGACTGAGGAACTCTTAGTCACATTCTCAAGCGGGATGCCCATTCCTTTCAAGCCATCCGTTGTTACGATATTTACTAAACTTCCATTATCTATCAAGATGCGCCTCACCAAACAGTTTGCAACTTGTAAGCTTACGACCAAGGCATCATGATGTGGATCCTGGATGGTGACCCTATCATCTTCATCAAAGGAAATTTCTTGAACCTTGTCCTTTCCGACCGATCTTGAGGGCAAATAGGACCTGTCCTCCTTTGCCTCTACAGCACGACGCTTGGCTGCCGAATAGGTTGTGCCACAGATATCTGAGCCTCCAATGATCATGTTGACCACTCTGGTTGGAGGTGGGTGGGATGGTGGACCCTCAGGTTGTCTTTCTTGGTCGCCCGCACGATCTTCAACACGTCCACGCCTTCTGCCAAGTAGCTCTTTGAGGAGTCCTTTGGATAACAAGTGGCTGATCTCCTTCCTGAGTGCAATACAATTTTCCGTGGTGTGCCCAAAATCTTCATGATAGGCGCACCACTTGGACTTGTCTTTCCAAATTGAAGGCTTGTCAGCTTTCTTGGGCCACCTTGCTTTCTCACCCAGGTTGTCCAAGGCATTGATTAATCCTGCAATATCAACGGAAAAACAATAGTCATCAATTCTTGGATAAGAAGAATCATCATCCTCATCATTATCATCAACAATATGAACTTTAGAAGAGTCGGGTTTAGAGTAGGGTTTGCCCCTATTAGATCTGGAGTGAGATGTTTCCATCTTGCCACCAGAATGGGATGGATCAGCTCTGCCACTAGGAGGTTCTGGTGTTGTATTCTTCTTGGTTGTTTTATCCTGGAGCAACTTGTCCTCCTCCAACCTGATGAATTTGGAAGCTCTAGTTCTGATCTCATCCAGCCTTCTGCATGGCGTCATCACCAAGTCATCATAATACGGAGAGTCTTTCTTGAGTCCCATCCTGAAGGCTTCAATTGCAGTCACAGTGTCCAGGTTGGATATGTTCACTGCCTCCCTGTTGAATCTGCTCAGATAGTCCTTCAGTAGCTCATCAGGTTGTTGGACCACCCTATAAAGATCACTTGTTAGCTTTTTAAACACCCTGTTGCATGAAAACTGATTAGTGAACAGGTTAATAAGCTGAGCGTATGATCCAATAGAACCCAAAGGTTGGCTAATGAGCCATCTCAAAGCTGCCCCTGTGAGAGTAGAGCCAAAACCCCTACAAAAGCATGCTTCCTTGTATTGAGGTGGAATATGGACAACATCCATCTTCTCCTGGTATAGTGCAACATGTTCAGCTGGATCCGTTGTTCCGTCGTATTGCTTCATATGAGGCGGGCTGAACTTCTTCGGTATGACCACGTTGGCTATGGCTGGAGCGAAGCGTGATTCATTGTAGCATGTTGGAGATGCCTGGTTGTATGGCATGGTCATCCCTGGTACGTTCATGACTAACTCTCTCAACTCCTGCATTTGACGGCTAAGCAGGCTACCTGCATCATTGTTAGGAACAGCAAATTGATAATTATTAAAATGATTGAAATCAGGTAGAGGGTTTAAACCGCCTGCCGCCGCTGTTGAAGGGGTCAGCAACGTTGTTGAGGTTGGAGCAATAGCTTCAGGATTAACAACGGTACTATTGGTCAGGCTGGCTACCGGTGTGAATCCACCAAATCCAGAGGGTCCAGCAGTGTCTCCCTCAAAAGTAAGTCTCCGAGGTTGGTAAGGAGAGTACAAATTGGAAGGCGCACTAGGAGTAACAGACTGGAAGATGCTAGGGAAGCTGGTCTGTTGCACCATTGGCGTTCCCCCACGAAGAGAAGATACTTCATTCTGCAACCTGGCGACGTGATTCATCAGCATGGTAGAAGTATCATTCTGAACTAGGATCTGGTTCCTCACTTCACGCAGCATGGCGGTCAAGTTGGAGGCTATGTCAATTGTGACTTCCTGGGTTGTAGTGACAGGAACTCCATCACGGATCTGAATTGGCTGTGAAACACCACCGATGTGCTGAGTTGAAGGTATCACCGTTGATGAAGCTGGGTTTGTGCTCACTGTTGAGCTCGCACCAACCGAAGTCATGGCTGAGGACATTGCTGTCGACATCTCAAGTTCTTTTAACAATTAAAAGACCAAAGTTTCCCACAGACGGCGCCAAATTGTTTTGGTCAAATTTCTCAATTCAACTTCTAAGTAAGATTATTGGGCACAATGGAATATAATTGCAAAGAAACTTAAGGATAGAAATGAACACGAGAATTTTAACGAGGAAAGCCCTTGAACAACTTGTTCGCCGGCATAAAACCTCGGGGAAGAAACTTCGTTAGTATTGCCTTTCGAGTTTTAATGGAGTACAAAGAACAAGAGTAGAAGCTCTCTCTCGTGAGTGTGAGTGTTACATTGTTCGTGCTTGCTATTTATAACAAAATAATTAACACCAAAAACTGAATAAATGAGCCTTATATCTCGGAGAGTTGGTTAGGGCTTATCCAGTTTTTAGATGATCCCCCTAGCTCCTTGACTCAGTCTTCAACTAGGCCACGCTTTGTTCGATCATGCCCACAATTTCCGCAATGGCTACCTGAAAAATAGGGAAAAATTTACCTGCAAATAAATCACGTGTAAATGATCAAATTATTGTTGCCGTTGAGTTGCAGGTTGCTGGACAAGTTGATGTGTTCAAGATGGCTCAGGACTTTCAGGATGTAGAGAAACAGAGCAAATTTTTATCCCCAAACACTACTGAAAACGTCTTTGATTCTAGCTTGAACGGCGATGCGATGGCAGATTGGCTGTGTTGTTGTAGAAGGGAGAAAGTTTTGAGTGTGTGTGAACGACGTCGATGGAAAAGCTTTTGATTTTAGCCTCAGCAGCCACAGGAGAGAAAGATGGAAGAGAGAAAGCAAATATGATGAGTAAATAGCATAACTTGTAGTAATCCATGGTAATGAAAAGGAAGAATGTGATAATGAGAAAAGAAAAAACTGAAAAATATAATTTATAGAAAAATAGAGGCTGGACCGTTGAAGGGAAGGAAATTTGGGAGAAAGATAGTCCACTTTGGATTTTTGACAGTCAACACATGTGAACTTTGACCAAAGATTATTATCAATCTAATCATCCCAATGAAATTTTAAAATTTGTCATTGATAAATCATAGTGATTTATCAATGACAAATTTTAAAATTTCATTGGGATGATTAGATTGACATTTATATTTAGTTAAAGTTCACTTGTATTGATCATCAAAAGTCAAAAGTGGACAATTTTCTGGACAGAGGGAGTATTACGAAAGGGAATTAACAAGGACAAACACTTCCATGCGAACATGGAAGGCCCGTCTCATCCATGAGACGGGTCGGTCAACCCACGAACCGGTTCCAGGACCCAGGGGTCGACCCTGCCACGTGGCAGCCTCTCATAGGCCATTTTTTTTTCTTTTTTTAAAATTTTTATATTTTGTTTTTTGGTTTTTTTTTCGGTTTGTCAAAAGTAATAGTTACTATAACTTAATGTAATGACTGTGTTCATATAAAGTAACAGTTTGTATACATAAAAGTAATACATATATACAGAAAAGTAACAGTGTTTTTTTCTATGTTTTCTTCGTTTGCCAAAAGTAATACTTATTACAACTAAAATGTAACGAACGTGTTACTTATATGTAACAATGTTTATACATAATTGTAACACATATGTATAGAAAAAGTAATAATTCAACCATTTACATTTTTAGAGCTAAAAACACTTGATTAATGTTACATGTAAAAGTATTACATTATCTATAGAAATATGTTATAATTTCTTTTATTAAAGTGTTACACTTACTTGTACAAACAATTACATTCATATATGAGTTGTTATTTTTCAAATGTTACTTTCTTTCAAAAAATTAAATCAAAATACACAATATTTTACATTTTTGCAAAAGCATTATTACATTTCAGTATAAATGATAATTACATTTAGATATTGTTTGGGTTATATGTAATTATAGTTAGTATTACATTTGAAAAAAATGGGTAAAAAGAGCTTTTGTTTTTGTAAAACAGGTGTTACGTTTACTTATGAACAATGTTACTTTATATGTATACAGTCATTACATTAAGTTATGGTAACTATTACTTTGGTGAACGGCTGAAAAGCCGAAAAAATAATATAAAAACTCAAAAAAAATATAAAAAATTGGACCTCTGGGAGGCTGCTACGTGACGGGTCATGCCCATGGGTCATGGGGCGACCCGTCTCATGCATGAGACGGATCCCCTTGTTCTAATGGGAGACCACCTCATTAACAAGCCTTGAAAGACCAATTGAGAGGCCAGGTGTGAAGCATCTTCACGATCCAATCAATCTGAATTATGAAAAAAAAAAAAAACTGAATTAACGAAAAAATAAGTTTATAGTGCCCCCATAGAATACATGCCTATTTAATTTATCATTTGCCATTTTTTTCTTTATATGAGGGATGTCTAATATTATTTTTTTGACCACTACAAGTTTGAACACTAGTATTTTCCTTTCCATATTCTTGATCAAATCAAACATTTACTACTAGTGGCGGGTGAGGGGGGTCAAATATTAAGGTGACGGAAAAAATGATTATCCCATATTGAAATCTCAAAATTTTAATGTGCATATATTACCTATTTTTATATTTATGAGTTCAAATAAAATAATCGATAAGAGCATTTATATAGAGTTAAAATTTAACTACCCCTCAACAATGACAAACAATTTATGAATGTATTTTTTTATTTAAAAGACATAATAAAAATGCTTACTTTTAAAATTTTAGTTTTGCAAGTATATGGTGACATGCCAATGAAATTGGTGAAAAGACATTTGAGAACAAAGTGTTTTTTAGATAATATATACTCCTTCCGTCCAGAAATAATGGTTACCAAAATTGAATGCACCGGATTTAAGAGGATTGTTGTTGTACATGGACAAGTAGGTTTCACTGAATAAAGTTATAATATTGAGTTTTTATTTTGGGATAGTAACACTTGTTATTTGACGTTCGAAAATGAAATAAGTATTTTATATTATGGGGCGGAAGGAGGATTTTGTTTGAGAAAAAAAAATTATAAAAAAATATTCATTTTGAGACATTCCGGAATGTAGAGAGTATATAAATGCTCAATTTTGAAGGGGTTAAATTATAAAATTTGAGGGGTCAAGTAATAACATAACTTTTACTAAAAATATAAGGGCCAAAATGGGATAAAGGAAAACTTAGGGGGGTCAAGTGATCCCCTCAGTCCCTCACCAATACGTGCATCTATGGATGGCAACGGGTCGGGTTCGAATCGGATTAGGCCTGATCTGAATCCGATCCGAACACTACAAACCCCTTACCGAATTCGAATCTGATCCGAAATGGTTGATCCGAGCCCCGATCGGATCAGAGGAATTTAGAAAAAAAAATCTGGGTAAACAAAGAAGCCTAAATTCACAGATTTCACAAAGTCCCAATTCTAATCAATCAAAAAACTGTCTGGTTTCGAAAAAAAAATCAATCAATCCACACACTCACCGACAATCAGAAAGATTAATGTCAAAGTCAAAGGGAATCACGGACAATTGTCGGATCTCAGTCAGTTTGAAGGAGAAACTTGGGTTAGACAGTAGAAACGAGGGAGACGACATGAGTGAACGGCGGAAACTAGGAGTCAGAGTCGAAGGGAATCACGGACCGGCGACGACAACGAGCGGCGGCCGACGAGTCAGTCAACGGCAAGGAGAGGTAGTCTTCACTCTTCACCTAGGCTGGAAGTCCGGAACGGCAAAACATAGAGAGATAATGATAAGCGGTTGTTTTGGATTTGTGGAGAAAGTAGGAAAGTTAACCCTAATTTAAGTATATATAGGTAGGGTTGTAAGTGTAAATGTTAAAACTAACAAGGGCATTAATAAAAAAATAAAAGCTCAATACACATACACTACTTCGGGTTCGGGTCGGGTTCAGAGCGGTGTAAGGGCGGTACCGAAACCGACCCGAAACCCGAACGGATCATAAAAAATCATACCAAACCCGAATTTTTCGGATCGGATCACCCTCGGAACGGATCGGGTTCGGCTAAATTGCCATCCCTACGTGCATCCGCCAATTACTACCTCTATTCCGAATTACTCCCCCGTACCTTTTATCTTAGCCACATTTGACTTTTTTGTTCAACACAAGTGAATTTTGACTAAACATTAATTTCAATCTAGACATCCTAGTGAAATTCTAAAATTGTCATTGATAAATTTCTTAATGCTTCATCAATAACATTTTTTAGAGTTTTACTAGGATGACTAGATTGAGATTAATGTTTGGTCAAAGTTTACTTTTGTTTACCAAAAAAGTCAAACGTGACCAAAATAAATGGGACAAATGGAGTAATACACATTCCATTATCAGCAGTGGCGAAGCCACATACTCCCTCCGTCTCATTTTAAACTTCAAAAATTTACATTTTAGGTGTCCCATTTTAAAATTCAAAATCTAAAAAGGAAAGATTTTTATACTTCTGTATTTGTGGGCCCCACATGTCATACTCACAACAAATACCCACTAACTGCTTTCTACCCCACTTTTTCTCTCCGACCAAACCATCTATACTCACAACACATCACCTTTTTCTTAATTCTTGAACTCAAAAGGTTTTTGAAGTTTAAATTGGGACGGAGAGAGTACATGCTATGGGTCAGAGGTAGGGCTGTATGCGAACCGAACTGGCTCGAGCTCGGCTCGAAAAAGCTCGAACACGAGTGGGCTCAAGTTGTAACTTGACTCGAGCTCGAACCGAGTTTCAAGCTCGTTAAGTAATCGAGCCGACGGTGTTCGACTTGTTTAACTCGTTAAAAGCTCGAGTTCAGCTCGATAGGCTAATTAAACTGAAATTATTTTTTTCGACCGGCTCGAACTCGGCTCGATAAGCACGAACTCGACTCAATAAGCTCGTTAAGAACACATTTTTATTGAAAAAAAATCCTAAGCTCGAGCTCGGCTCGTTGAAACTTAAGTTCGATATCGACTCGTGTTGTTCGCGAGCAGCTCACGAGCTCGATTCGACTTGAGCTCGAACAAACAAGTGGGCTCGAGCTCGGCTCGTTGAAACTTGTATACTAAATTTTATACATCAATTATAAATTATAATAGTTATCTCGAAAACAATCTCAACCCCTTTTTTATTCAAAATAAATCAAAATGTGAGAGTTATTATAAATTACAAATAATTTTCTCTCTCTTTTTTTAATTATATTTTTTTACATAAATAATATATTTATCTTAATAATTAAGTAATATTCACATGATCGAAAATAAAATTAAAATTCACAAAGTATCTGTCAAATGGAAAAAATTAGGATGCAACATTTTCTTGTATTTCTTAAAAAAATATAAATAATTACTAGTACAATTTTTTCATAAGTGAAGTAAGAATGAAATAGAAGTCCAATTACTAATTTGCTTTACTCTGTAACTAACCACTAAGTCCTACTGATCATAGGACTTAATTACGCGTCTAACATGGTCGGAATTAGGAAACTAAAACATTCCGATAGAATCTTGGAAATAATCTTTAAATATCTCTCTATATATATATTCTACACTTATACGTTCTTCAGAGTATTACTCTCACTCTACTACTAACAAAAAATGCAAGAAAAGATGGCGTTAGTATGGAAAAGAGGGAAGACATTAGGGACTGGTGCTTTCAGCTTCGTTTCTTTAGCCGAGTTAGACAAAGAAACCAGCAAAATCTTCAATCTTCCTCCATTAATGGCCGTCAAATCGGCAGAAGTTACCCGTTCAAGCTCTGTTAAGAGAGAGGAGAAGTTTCTTGACCAACTCAATGTGATGTGAAGCCACATAATGTGCTCTTGATGGATGATGATGGTGCCTTGGAAGATAAGTTAGCTGATTTTGGACTTGCGAAAAGGGTCGGAAAGGTTGTTGATGAAGAGGAAGATGAGATTAAGTTGTCGTGTGGGATTAGGGGTACGATTATGTATATGGCTCCAGAGAGCGTTGGACATGAGTATGAGCCTCCATGTGATGTATGGGCACTTGGGTGTGTTGTTTTGGAGATGATTACTGGGAAACCGCCTTGGGATTATGATGAAAAATCTAGTCCTTTTAGCATACTCTTTAGGATTGGTTTTGGAGATAAATTGCCTGAGATTCCAGATTGGGTCTCGGAAGATGCTAAAGATTTCTTGGGAAGGTGTTTTGTGAGGGATCCGAAAGATAGATGGACTGCTGATATGTTATTGAAGCATCCGTTTCTTAGTTCGTCTCTTGATGAAAAGAAAGGCCAAAGAATCAAAGAAGAAGGAAGAAAGAGGCCAAGAACTGAAGAAGAGGAGATGACTGACCTCTGCAATATTGGAGTGCTGCCCTTGGGAAATTGCTGGAAAGTGCGAAGACATGGAGAAGGCACCTTCGGTCCAAGAAATTTCGTACCGTTGACTGGGTTTTGACCTCTTATTTATGTAATCCATTCTTTTTAGATGCCTGTCAAAAAATTGTACATATGAACAGATTAAGCAGTCAGTTGAATGGCAATACAACTTTGGTTTGGTCTTGAAAGTACCCTTTTCCATGTTGTGTTTGCATGAGATATTAAGTGTTACAACTATGTTTCCACTTCTTCCAACATAATTGTTAGATTTGTTCTCTAAAAGTAAATTCCCTTTCCAAACAGATTAATCAGTCATTTTAACCATCAAGTGCTGTTGAACCCTATCATTTTATTTCAGCCTAATTAATGAATTACCGAACCAAATGCATGCATTTTTCGTCATTTATTTTATGAACAAAAACATACAAACCTAGATGCAGTAGCAATTCATCTACCAAGTGAATTGGCACCTGCAACCATTATGGAAAAGAACTGATCACAAAGTTTTACAAATGAAAATTCCAACGAAAAATGTCAGATTAAGAGTTAAGAAATTTTAATACACCCTTTAGTATTTTCAAGGCAGGACTACATTTTCCTATTTTTTTTTTCTTTGCTTGACACACTTAAACCATGCGATTTGGAAAAACAAACTTCACTACATAAATACTACACTTGTTACCTCTACCAGATAACCTTTTACTTTTTTGCGTTCGAAACATAGAGAAAGCTAACCATAAATAAGACTTTCGTCAGGTATTAGTTAACGCAGAGAAATTAGGTCTATGAGTTTGTTATTAGCCAAACTATAATTTAAAGGAACAGTTAATGGATAGATATTTTATCTGATATTGTAAACATGAGTCTTCTTGGAATGCATTAATTCTCGATTTAAGATAACAAGAAAGATGGAGCATTTGATACCAACCTTATGACAGTACTAATCCATTTTCAGTGTACAAATCCAAGAGAAACAACCAAAAGCATTACATCAAACACCTAAGGGGCATGAAACAATCACTCACAACTCTAAAAAGACAAGAGAACAAATGCATTAAGTACTCCAAGCGCCTAAGGGGCAAAAACGCAAACACCCATCATGCATGATGTAAATTAACAGAAATACAGAGAACTTAGATTGTTACCAACTATTTGAATTGGAGGCCGTTGATTCGGATGAAACGAGTCGATTGGAGGGAGTAATGTGAGGACCCACTTGTAACTAAGAACATGGAATTCGGTCCATGAGGTACGACTGTGATGTTAGTGAAAAATCTCAGATGATCAAATGTGAGATTATGAGGGGGGTTTTGTAGTGATTGGGGAGAGAGAATGGCGGGTTATAGAGAAAGAAGGGAATGTTGGATTATGATAGGTTGTGTGTGCGGATGAAATTGGCGGGAACTTTCAAATTTCAACGGCTATGTTAGTTGTTAGGGGCTCGAGGCAAGTGTTATTTAATAAATGAGTTCACAAATTAGGGGTGGACAGGAAAACCGCACCGAACCGAAAAAATCGTATCGAAAACATTGAAAAACCGACTAAACCGATATACATGGTTTTTATTTTTACAAAAACCGATAGTTTGGTAATAGTATGGTATTTGACTCATATACCAAATATAAAAACCGTACCGTACCGTACTATTCTAATTAAAGTATGTTAATTTTGAAAGATTAGTTTGGTCTTTTATTCTTATTATTAATCCAACTTTTGCTTGTCAATATTTTACTTTACTCTTATTATTTTCATTGTCTCCTTATGTTAGCTTGATTGAAGGAACCATATATCAGAATCAATTTGGATAACACAAAATCAGCTGGATAGAATAGCAAAGTTTTAGCCTTATGAATATTTTCCTTTTCTGTATTTTCCATTTGTGTACTCAACATCCTGTATATAAGGGGAGATTAAATCCTCTGTACCACTGTTTGTGTACCATTTGTGTACCACAAGTGATCTGACGGCTATGCATTACTTTTGATATTATAATCATTTATATCTTAATTGCTTATAACCACTAGATCACTTGTGGTACACAATGATACACATAAAGTGGTACAAAGGATCTCCTCTCATATAAGGGAGATCTCTCCTTCATTGTTACACACACAAAAATGTATTTGTATTCAGCTCATATATGTTATCAACTTAAATGTCAAGTATCATTTTTATTGTCATCTTCATTTGGTGAATGTTATGTAACCTAGTTTTTCATTTATTTAGGAAAAAACCGGAAAAAACTATTAGACTGCAAATATTTGTGAAATCATAAATTGCTCTTCATTGATTAATTGTATCGAATATATATACAAGGATAACTTGGAGTGAAAGCAAACTAATCCTAGACATAAAGGAAACCCTAACATAATAGGAAAATAAGAATACAATTATAACTAGGAAACTGAATTAGAAGAACCAGAATATGCGCTGAACGGGAGCCTTTGGTTATTTGATGGAGTGATCTTTTAATTGTTTGAAGTGACTCTTGGATGGGTCAGCGTAGGTTTTGGTGAGTGTTTTCCAGGCATCGAGGGTTGTGGGACATTGAGATATGAGTGGGACGAGATCAGAGGAGAGAGTACCTACCAATGCACCAAGGATCAATTTGTCCTGTCTAAACCATGTTGAATAAGCAGGATTTGGGGATGTGGTGGTGATGGCAGGCGTGACTTCGGTGGTGCTGGTGGCGGGTTTGGCGGGTGTGGTGACGGTGATTTCTTTTGGTGGAGCGAGATGGGTACCATCGATGAATTTGTACAAATCGTAACCTATTAGGGTTGCTTCGATCTGAGTTTTCCATGCTATATAATTGCTAGGGTTGAGTTTGAGTATATGAATCAAGGAGACAACTATGAGGGGAGAATCAGGTTCGGCTAGGTTGGGCAAGGTGATGATGTCCGTTGCCATGGTAGAGATAAAGAGGCTGTGAAGCCGAAAAAAATTGTTGAGAGTGTGAGGCCGAAATTTATTTTGAAAGAAGAGACGAGGGTTTGGATCGCCTAATCTGATACCATATTAGACTGCAAATATTTGTGAAATCATAACTTGCTCTTCATTGATTAATTGTATCGAATATATATACAAGGATAACTTAGAGTGAAAGCAAACTAATCCTAGACATAAAGGAAACCCTAACATAATAGTAAAATAAGAATACAATTATAACTAGGAAACTGAATTAGAAGAATCCAGAATATGCGCTAGAGTATCTTTAACAAAAACCGTACCATTGTAATACCAAACCGAAAAACTGAACTACCAAACCGAGAAAAACTGAAGCCTTATGGTGTTAATATCAATAAACCGAATTACTTTTGTATGGTATCGGTTTTACACCAAAACCATACCATACCGTACCATGCACACCCCTATCACAAATACACTATAAAACTTATTGTTAAAAAAATAATGGTTGATATGAGACTCAAACCTAATACGAATCAGTTAAAATCACAGCATTGCAACCACTAAACTGCATATTCCATCTGTCCCATTTTAAACTTTAAACTACATATTTCCTCTGTCCCATTTTAAACTTTAAACTACATATTCCATCTGTCTCATTTTAAACTTTAAAGTCAAAGAAAAATTTATCAACTTAATTATAGTTTGACTAAAAATTTACAAAATGAATAATGATCCTAGTAAAATTCTGGAAATTGGTATTGATTCACCACTAATAATACTCTCTTGAATAAGTTTTAGTTTTTCATTAGAGTAATCAATTTTTTTGCAAATTCTTGATCAAAAAGCGATAAAGTTGACAATTTTCGCATTCGCTTTGAAGTTTAAAATGGGACAGAAGGGGTATACCATTTGAGTAAGTGAGTTCACTTCCATCCCTTTCATTGATCTTGTGTCTGCCACTGATTATAGCACAATCCAGCTCTGAAATATTTTACTACCTCTGTCCTTAAATGAGTATCCAAAATTCATTTTAAGGGACATCTGAAAATCTCATTTTTTTGTACAATTTGGTGGCAAAAATTCATATATAATCGTGTAATCTCCTTTCCAAGCATTTAGTTTTACACGTATAAAGAGACCGGTGAAAAAAATTTCGAAAAAAAAAACATTTAGGGACAATATGTTAAAAAAAGACACTCATTTCGGGACAAAAAATTCTTAAAAATAGACACTCATTTAGGGACAGGGGAGTATAATTTTACACTTACTATTAGGATTTAGGAGATTAGACGAAGTCAAACATACATGGTTGTTTTGGTAAAAAACAATAACAACTAAATTATGCAAGAAGTGTTTAGTCTATGAATTGAAATGGAAGGTACTTTGGACTATAATTATTTGAATGGAAATGAAGATGACACAATGCTATATACAAAGAAAGCCCTTGAGAGGATACTCTCGCCGGCACAAAACCTCGGGAGGTGTTTGTGATTACCTACCACCCCTAAACGGTAGTATTGATTGTTTCTTGAGGTTCTGGCGGATTACAATAATGAGCGTGTGTGAGTTGTGTGTTTTGTGCCGCCACTTGCTAGGATTAAATAGATAAAATGGAATAAAGCAAACCTAATCCCTAATCTAACTAACTAGGCTATAAACTCAGATCTTTATCTTCATATGACCAAGTCTTTGTTGACGTTGATAGGAGTCTCCTTAGGTCTTCAATTATCACGTGTTTTATTCTGCATAAAAGGCTATAAATAACATTCATAAATAAATAAGTAAATAAAATATGTACTTACAGCGCGGTGGTTATCAGGATGTCACTATTCTTTAAGACGTCGTCATGTAAATTTTACCCATAACAATTGTACCCAAAATTTTATCTTTTAGATTTAAAGACAAATTTTTTATCCGAAGCAGTTTTAAAGAGGAGTTGGAAGCAGTTACTTGATCTGACATTTTTTTTGGAGTTCCGATGCAGTTACGAGTGCTTTGAGTTTTTCTAGGAGAGTGGACGGCGTATATTTATAACACACGTCTTTTCAACTTTTCGTCTTTACTTTTCGCTCTCCAGCCGGCGCCTTGCAGAGGTAACTTCCCTTTCTCTTTCTCTTCTCTGTCTTTCTTGTTTAACAATGGGGAGAAAAAAGTGGGTATCGTCTTTGGCCAAGAGCACGGGTATGCTTAAGAGTGTCCATTGTCAAGAGGGTACTGGTGAGTCGAGCGATTTAGAAAGCGAGGGTTTGATAGCAAAACCTGGTGAGGAAGTTTGTTTCTTCAATGGCGAACTAATTGAGTCTGTGAAGGAGTGCTTCCCTAAAGGTGTCGACTTTCGCACCTTCGATGTCTTAGTTAAGGCCGATTTTACTTCAAAACATTGGGTTTGTTTTTACGAGTATCCCTTCACCCTAGGGTTTACCTTCCCTTTTCCCCCTTTGGTGAGTGATTTTTTGAGAGCAACTGGTCTTGCTGTCATTCAATTGATGCCCATGGTTTGGAGAATTTTTGCTTTAATTTTGAGGGTAAACCGAGAACAGGGGTTGAATATAGGTTTAAGGGAACTGGCTTCTGTATATGACCTTCAAACTTTTGGGTCTAAGCGTTATCTCTTCAAAACAAAAAGTGGATTTGAGACCCCTTTCTCAAAGATTTTAGTAAACGATAGGGGGTGGAAGCTTAGATATTTTTTTGTAAAAAAGGAATCTCTTGAGGGCGGTGACTGGTTGCCTACCAAATGGAAAAAAGAAGGTACTCTTTGCTGGCTTTCATGATTTTTCCTCCTCTCTGATTTAAGTTGATTTTTCTCCTTGATCTTTTTGCAGAGATAAAGTTTGGAGAGCTTTTCCCTGCTTCACCTGATTCAGAGAAGAAGTTACAAGATTTATTGAAGCTTTCTGTTGAGGATAGGTCTTTCCAATCTTCAGGAATAGGCTCCTTATGTACACATAATCAAGAACTAATCTCTGTGAACAAGGCTTCTTCATCAATCAAGATGTCAACAGGTAACTGATTCCCACTGAATATTCTTTTGGTCATCTAGTTCTGTTATTAATCTGAACTCCCTTTGCATTTAGTCTCGAAACCTGCTATTTTTGGTTCTGCTGATTTCAATTTAGAAGATTTTGATCAAATGATGAAGAATATCCCTGTTAAGATTGAGGGTAAACCTCCAACTGATTCCAAGAAAGATGAGGTCCAGTCTGTTGGATCGAGGCTTAAGAAAAGAAAGGCTGTGATAAAGGATACCATTGAGGTGGATGCTTTTGAGGGTTTGGATGTGCCAGAGGTGAAGAGGAAGTTTATGGCAATGACTACTGGGGTAAGATGATTTTCTGTGTAACTTTTATAAGTCTAATTTTGTTGGTTCTACTCACATTTAAGGTTTTTTAGGCTTTTGAACGTATGGAATCCAAGGTTGAATAGGCGGAGGATAAAGTCAAAATTGCAAAGGCGTAATTAGCATATAATAAGAAGGAGTGGGAGAAGAAGAATGCAGCTCTAACCAAGGAGATCTCAGACTTGATGCAGCGACAAAGTGAGAGTGAAGATGCCCACTTACAAGAAATTGAACATGTCAAACTAGCCTTGAAGAAATCTGCACCAGAAGCATGGTGCAACTTCAAATCAGAATGTTAGAGGAATACCAGAGCGGTCAACATGTTAAGTGGGACTTGGATCATCTTCGTGCTGGCCTGTAAAAATTATCAGGAGAGACAAATGATGAATGTGAGGTGTCGTCAGGTACGAAGGATGTCAACATGCCAGAAGGTGATGAAGGTGTTGGAAAAAATGGTGAAGGCATAACTCCAGCGGCGGAAGTCAAATGGAATTTTTCTGAACAAAGTCTTTAACGGGCTGCGTCCCTGGGAAGTTGTAACAAAAAAAATTTATGTTTTTCTTTAGTTTGGGTACTGTAAAGGTCCATAAGGGCTGAAGACAATTATCTTTTTGAAAGTGTGGGGTTGGTTCCACACTTTTTTGGTTTTTCTATGAACGGGTTTAGGTATTTCTGCTCATGTTGACTTCTTGCGTAGGATATTCAAATCCTTTGCTCAACTCTTTGTTTGGCATGGCACGCCAATTAACCTTTGTTCTTTAGATAACACGTAAATGTTATAACCAATTGATCAAACTTTTAGATTAGTATTTGACTAAGTGGAAATAGGGGGTGCGTACATATCAATATACGTGCCCATTTCACACCTCAAAAACTATTGTTTTATATGAAACTTGAAAAACAAAAACTTAGTTCAGAATAAGACTTTGAAAATATCTCAATTGATATCATTTTTATTGAAAAACTGATGTATTTTGAAGAGTGAAAATCATTCATAAAACAAAGGTGGACTCATACCTGATCAGCTTCGTTCAGATGTCATCTTATATGAAGATGTCAACATCTTGATTATTCCACTATCCTGTTCATGCGTACTTGGTTGTCTTGACTCAAAAACTTCCTTAGTTTTCCTTGAAAGACAATAACATGTTAGAGATGGGTGTTAGCTTAGCTAACACCCCTCCGATGCTTAAGTTAGTAATGGTTCAAAAAAATATAACTAAATTTGAAAAACGACCTCAAGTAAATAAAGGAAAACTAAACTCGTACCTGTTTTCTTGATTTAAACGAATGAACTTTAGCTTACATAAAGTATGCTTAGAGATGAATAGCATTCCAGCTTCTAGGAATCTTGACGCCATCTGGGGTAGAAAGCCAATAGGATCTTTTCCCTGCTTCTGCATCTATTAGGTATGGACCTTCCCATTTCGGAGCTAGTTTCCCAGCATTGAGTTCTCTTGTATTATGGAAAACTTTACATAATACCAGGTCACCAACTTGAAACCTCCTTATTCTAACATTCTTGTTATATGATCGTGCAATACTTTGTTGATAGGCTGCCATCCTGATCCTTGCCAGGTCCCTTAGCTCTTCAATGGTATCCAGATCATGAGATAGGTTGATGTCGTTCTGTTCAGGTGTCAACAACCCATATCTTGTTGTTGGGACGATGGCTTCTACAGGAATGACGGCTTCTGCTCCAAAGACCAAGGAGTATGGTTTCTGTCCAGTTGTATTCTTTGGTGTGGTCCTGTCTGCCCATAAAACGAATGGAAGTTCCTCAGCCCAGCGTCCTTTTTTCTGATCTAGCCTCTTCTTCAAGTTGTTGATTATAATTTTGTTTCTTGACTCTGCTTGTCCGTTGGCTTGAGGATGTACCGGCGAAGATGTCACCATCTTGACTCCCCAGCTAGTCAAGAAGTCTGTTGTCTTCTTGCTGATGAACTGGGAACCATTATCACAGATTATCTTTGAAGGGATGCCAAACCTTCTGAAGATGTTCCTTTTGATGAAGGAGATGACTTCTTTATCACGGACTTGGACGTACGCTTCCGCTTCTACCCATTTGGAAAAATAACCAGTCATGGCGAGCATGAATACCTTCCCTCCTGGTGCTTAAGGCAATTTACCCACGATGTCCATTCCCCATGTCATAAATGGCCAAGGGGAGAGAATAGGATGGAGCAGTTCTGCTGGTTGATGCAAGATGTCGCCATGCTTCTGACATGAATCACACTTTCTAGCATATTCAGCAGCATCTTGACGCATTGTAGGCCAAAAGTAACCCATCCTTAAACCTTTGGTATACAAGTTTCTGCCCTCAGAATGATTGCCACAAATTCCTTCATGTAGCTCTCTAAGAACTTTTATAGCTTTATCTGATTCTAGACATCTTAAATATGGACCTGCAAAATATTTCTTAAATAATACATTGTTAATTAACAGATATCTTGAATTTCTTACTCTGAATGCTCTGGTACTCTTCTCATCGGTTGGTATTGTGCCATCTTGAAGATACTTTATGATTGGAGTGGTCCAATAAGTTTCTGTTTGACCGTCTTGATCTTCCCGGATGTCGTCATCTATGCTGAAAAGCTCTAACTTTTCCAGAGCAGGGTGTTGACATGAATGATTGGAATATTGGTTTGAGAGATGCTTTTAAAGGCTGATCCCAGGTTAGCAAGGGCATCTGCTTGAGTATTTTCCTCTCTAGGTACTTGTTCTAGGGAAAATCTTTTGAACTTGCTTGCTAGGATTTTCACGATTCCCAAGTATGACGTCATCTTGGCATTCTTAGCTGCATAGGAACTATTGAAATGATTAACCAATAATAATGAATCACAGTATACCTGTATCGCCTTGACATTGAGATCTAGGGCAACAGTCAGTCCTACAATCAAAGCTTCGTATTCTGCTTCATTGTTGGTAGCTTTAAAATCACAGCTTATGGCATGGGGTATGATGTCCCCTTGTGGTGATTTCAGGACAATACCTAGACCTATTCCTCTCATGTTGGATGCACCGTCTGTGAATAGGGTCCACTTTAGGATGTCGTCTCCTTGTAGTTGTTGGACCTCAAGCTCTACTTCAGGTTGCATGCTTGGACTGAAATCTGCCACAAAGTCTGCAAGTGCCTGTGATTTTATTGCAGTTCATGGCTCGTATCGGATATCATATGTGCTTAGCTGTATGGACCACTTTGCCATTCTTCCAAACATCTCTGGCCTTCTCATAACATTCTTAATTGGATAATTAGTACGAATATAGATAATATGAGTTTCAAAATAATGCCTTAATTTAATTGATGCAGTAATTAAAGCTAAAATTAACTTTTCCAGATGGGAGTACCTGGTTTCCGCATCTAAAAGAGTTTTACTTACATAGTATATAGGATGTTGGTTATCATCTTGCTCACGCACAAGGACTGCACTAACAGCTGCTTCTGAGATGGCCAGGTATGCATATAACGGCTCACCTCCTTGAAGTCTGACCAACAACGAAGATGTTGACATGTACTGCTTCAAATCTTCGGCCGGCAGCAAAGGGTTTCTCTTCGACGGTAATTAATCTCTCTCCTTTATCTATTTTGAAAACATGTATAGAGTAGGCCAAGTCTGGACGTGTCACACCAAGATAAATTAGACGACCCACAAGGCGTCTATACCATTCTGGATCAGAAAGCTCCTTGCCTGTAGCAAGGCCAAGTTTGTGGTTTTGAATAATAGAAAATTGCAGGTTTTGCCCCCAACAATCATGTCTCAGAAATAATATCAAGAGCATACTTAGAGGTGGCCAAACGGTTAAAACCGCCGGTTTCCCGGTTATAACCGGTGGTTACGGTTTTTGGTTTGTTCTAACCGGAACCTAACCGGGTAACCGCGGTCTCCGGTTACGGTTTACCGGTTACTTTTTGTTTTTGTTTTTTTTTTAAACAAACAGTTTACCATTTTTTAAAAAAAAAAAACAAAAACAAAAACACAACTCATTTTTTAACAGTTTATTTAACATTTTTTTTAACTGTTTTTTTAAAAACTCGTTACCTTTTTAAAAAACTAACAGAAACTGTCAAGAATCTAACCGAAACTGTTAAAAAACTAACTGAAACTGTCAAAAACTAACTGAAACTGTCAAAAAACTGACTGAAATTCTAAATAACACAATTTTTTAAGTAAAAAAAGGGACGGTACCCTTAAATTTTATTAATTAAATTTAAAATTACAATGAGGGGGACAACCAATCCTTGCCCTTTTATAATTTAAGGGAGGAAAAAAATGGAGCTTTACCTCAACTAAACTATTACAATGAAATAAAAATAAACATATTCTAAAAATTAAAATAAAAACTATCTAAATTCCGTCCCCTTCCGAACTTCCCGTAGAGTCTTCCAAGTCGTATTGGTATTGTGGATCGGCTAAAGCTAAATCCTCTTCATAAGGCATATCTTGCTCCCTCTTTTCCGCTCTAACCCAATCACCAAGTAAGAGTTGATTTTTCAAATTTTCACAAGTTAGTTGGGAACGTCTTGCATCCAAAACATTTCCTCCCACACTAAATGCCGATTCGACCGCCACGGTTGAAGCGGGAGAAGCTAAGACTTCTTTTGCAATTAAAGAGAGTATGGGATAAGTTTCTTGCCTTTGTGACCACCACCTCAAAATATCAAAACTAATTGGATTTGAAGTGTTTTGTACAACTTCATGTCTAGTAGAGAAATATGCTTCCAACTCGTACGGAATGCTAGAGGTAGAAGAAGAAGAAGAAGACATTCTAGGACGTTTTGAAAAATAAATATCATTAACAAAACCGTATGGATCCTCATCCTCCTCATATTGTGTATCAACACCAATATCTTTATCATTAGGACTTGAGCCATATTGAGGAACATTTCCATGAATTGCACTATACTCATTATAAAGAGTCACCAAATCTTGTTTTGAATTTTCAACAACCACCGCCGGGTTTTCGTAGAATCCGCCCCCATCGGGGTATAAATTTGCATAATAAAACGTTATTATGCGAACTAGATCTTTCAATTTAACACGGGGATCCAACATCTTTGCAAACAAAAATAAAGACGGAATGCTATCAAAATATTTGAGCCATTTTTCCCTCATGGAAGCAATGCTTTGACATAAAATGTTGCATTTTTGTAAATTTTTAAAACTTCTAACTATTGCAACACATTGATCAAGTACCAAAACGGAAGTTGGATAATAAACTCCCGACAAAGCCAAAGTAGCGGTATTGAAAATCTTTAATAATTGACATAAATTAGTGCAAGCGTTCCATTGATAAGCAAATAGAGGAATATCATAGCCCATAGTAATAAAAAAAATCCATGAGATGCTCTTTATACTCAAAACCATCAATTAACATTTTATAGGTAGAATTCCACCTAATCGGAACATCCATAGAAAAATATTTTTCGGAAAGACCCTTATTTAGTAAATATTTGATCCATTTTCTTGTAATTTTATTTTATTTTTTTGCAATAAAAAAAGAGCATCTCTAATGGGTTTAACATATTGCTCTAAAGCATCCAAGCCATCTTTAACACATAAATTTATGATATGACATAAACATCTAATATGAAAATACTTAACCCCAAGTGACGGTTGACAAATGAGCATCAATTCCGGTATATTAGCGGTATTAGCACTAGCGTTGTCGAATGAAATAGAAAATATTTTTTGCAAAATACCATATTTTGCCAAAATGGCATGCAACTTTCTACAAATATTTTCCGCGGAATGAGGTGGTTCAAAACTTTCATATGCAAGTAATCTTTTTTGTAAAGTCCACGAATTATCGATCCAATGGCATGTAACACCCAAATAACTATTTCTTTGCCAATGATCACTCCAACCATCGGCACAAATTGAAACTCTTTGTTGTAATTTTGATAAAACATCAATTAAAAAATGTTTATATTCCAAAGCCACTTTTTTAATATCGCGTACGAGAGTCGTACGTGGTACTTTGGAGGCGGCCGGATTTAAAGAAAGTCTAATAAACCGTTGATAAAATTCATCATCCGCAAAGTTAAAAGCAAGCCCTTTAACACACACAAATTTGCACAATTCTTTCCTATAAACGACATTATTAAACTTAAATAAGACCGAAGACGTACCTTGGGTGTTAGGTTGAGAAAATTGTAATTGAGCTTGATCACTCTCAATCTCAACTTTCTCGGGATGTTTGCTATTGGTGTGGGCGTCCAATGTTCCATGCCCTCCACCTTTTGTGAACGGGTAAAATTTGGGACAATAGTTGCACACCGCTCGAAAATTTACAAAGTCGTCGGGGTCAATTTGTTCTTTTCGGAAATGGATAGTAAAAGTGTCGGATTTGGATTCTCGTGGTTGACGTTTCCCCCGACCACCTCTTCCCACGCCCCGAGCTCGGCCTCGGCCGCTCCTACTACCACTTTGACCAACATTTTCTTCAACATTCCCCTCACTTACCACATGAGGTGAAATAAATTCTGGGTTATGTGAGGAAGAACCAATTTGTTCCTTGCTGCTCCTTCGAGATGAGGCCATTTCTTAAAAAAAAAAACTAACTGAAAATCGCTTAAAAACTTACTGAAAATGATGAAAAACACAGATTTTGTTAAAAAACTAACTGGAACTGTAAAAAAACTGACTGAAACTGTAAAAAAACTAATTGGATTCGAAAAAGTAACTGGAAAATGTTTTGAAACTGACTACAAATCACTAAAAAAACTTACTGAAACTGATGAGAAACACAAATTTTGTTAAAAAAGTAACAGAAGCTATCCAAAAACTAACTGAAACTGTAAATAAACTAACTGGAATTCGAAAAACTAACTGGATAATGTTTTGAAACTGACTGGAAACATATAAAAAACTGACTGTGATTTTCGGAAATAATTGCAAATGTGATTTCGTTAGAAAACTAACTGGAAATCGTTACAAAACTGACTGAAATTCTGCAAACTAACTGGAAATATGAGAGATTGTGAGAGACTTTGGAATTAGTAGAGAGAAGGTGTGGTACTAAAATGCTAGGAGGGAGGGGGTATTTATATGTTTGCAATGTTTGACAATTTTTTTTTCATTTTTGGCCGCCCAGTTAATTCAACTAACGGCTAGTTTGAAAACTAGCCGTTTTTGGACAGTGATCAGACATGGGGAAGTGGGGGGGGGCCTGTGCAAAAAGGCAAAAGTAGCCGTTGGGGCGGTTTAACCGCCGGTTTAAATATCCGATTTAACCGGCGGTTTTATTAACGGTTATAAACCGTCAGTTAACCGGCAGTTTGCCGGTTTTGAAAATCTCAAACCTTAACCGGACCGGCTAACCGACGGTTCACGGTTATACTGGTTTCCGGTTAACCGATTTACCGGTTTTGACCCAGTTTTGACCGGTTAAAAACCGGCGGTTAGCCGGTTTCCCCTTTTTTTTTTTGCCACCTCTAAGCATACTTTCTTTCACACAAAAATAATCCCGAAGTGCTTCGTGCAACTTCAATACCAAGAAAATACTTAAAAGGCCCAAGATCCTTCATTTTAAAGCAATCACCCAAATAAGCTTTAAACTCTCGTAAGGCAGCGGAATCGTTCCCAGAGATAATGAGATCATCAACATATACGAGCACATTTATCTGAACAACACCTTTTGTGAAGGTGAAAAGAGAATAATCAGAATAAGATTGCAAAAATCCATACCCTTTTAAGGCAGCTACGAGCTTGGCAAACCAACAACGTGGAGCTTGTTTCAACCCATATAATGACTTGCGCAAACGGCACACCATATTTGATTTGGAGGTCCCAAAACCGGGGGGAACTTCATGTAGACTTCTTCTTTAAGATCCCCATGTAAGAAGGCATTGTGAACGTCCATTTGATGAAGCTCCCAATTTTTAGAAGCCGCAACTGCTAGAAAAGCACGAACAGTCACCATTTTTGCAACTGGAGCAAACGTTTCAGCATAATCAATTCCTTCCTTTTGATTATTTCCGAAGACCACTAAGCGAGACTTCAATCTTTCAATGCTTCCATCAGAACGATACTTTATGCGATAAACCCACTGATTTCCCAATGCCTTTTTGCCTGGTGGTAGAGACTCTAATGTCCAAGTGCCGTTATCTTCTAAGGCTTTAATTTCTTCGTGCATGGACTTTTTCCATCCTTCATCCGTCATGGCTTCACGAAATGACTTTGGCTCCCTGTCCAAGGTTAGTGCAGCAAGAAAAATTCGGTGGTTCACAGAACAATTGTCATAATTCATATAATGTGCTATAGGGTAAGGTGTACCTGAGGGAAGTTGTGGAGAATGTGAGACGAGAGATGGACTTTTAGCATTAATCGTATGGACCACATAGTCACGAAGACGAACTGAAGGAGTCTTGGCACGCATTCCCCTACCCAATTCAGCAGGTTGGGGATTAAGATCAGGAGCCAAGTTATCATCAATTTCAGTTGTTGTTGAAGAAGAAGGTGTAGATGAGCCTGCAGATGGGGTGGTAGTTGTTTGAACATCCTGCTGCACAACTGGTGCAACAGGAGCTGGGGTTTCCAGAATGTCATAATCAGCAAAATCTAAGTCGATCTCCTCATTCAATTCGGCAATTGTCTCAGGAACAATGTTTACTGATTCGGGTTCTTTAAAAGGAAATATGTCCTCAAATAATTTGACATCTCTAGAGACAAAAAAAACTCTTTAGTGTCTAGATCAAAGAGTTTCCAACCCTTTTTTCCAAATGGATATCCCAAAAAAATGCACTTTCGACTACGACTGGCAAATTTATCACCACCTGCTTTTTTTATTGTGAGCAAAACATAAAGAGCCAAAAACTCGAATAGTATTATAAGAAGGGGGTTGCCAAATAGAATCTTATGGGGGTTTTGTTATGTAATAAGGGAGATGGGGTTCGATTAATTAAATGAGCGGAAGCAAGAATTGCCTCTCCCCAAAAATAAATGGGGAGATTGGCTTGGAACCTCAAAGCCCTTGCAACATTCAAAATATGTTGATGCTTTCTTTCAACTCGTCCATTTTGTTGAGGAGTTCCAATGAAAAACGATTGAAAAAGTATTCCCGTGGCAGAAAATAAATCCATCAAACTCCTTAACTCAGTACCATTATCACTTTGAACAATTTTAATATTTTGATTAAACAGGCGATTCACCATAGCAACAAAAGTCATAAACGCTTGAAAAACTTCAGTTTTGTCAATCAACAAATAGACCCAAACAGCACGAGAATAATCATCAACAATGGTGAAGAAATAATGGACCCCACAAGAAGAAGCATGTCTACAAGATCCCCACAAATCACAATGTACTTTTTCAAAAATTCTAGTAGACTTATTTTCACTTATCAAAATTTGTCTCTATGTTGTTTGGCACGAAAGCATACATCACAAGCTTTACTCAAATGACACTTAGAGTCACTAACAGGGGGAAGTAACTTTACTATTCCTTCAGACGGATGTCCCATTCTTTTATGCCAAAGTTCAAAGGTAGATGTTTCTCCATTAACTGAAATCTGATGCATTGTATCCACTCCTTTGAAGTAGTAAAGTCCATCTTGTCTAACACCCGTTCCAATCAACTCCCTCGACTGATCCTGTATAGCACATATAAGAGAGTTAAATTGGACAATACACTTCATATCATCATTTAATTGTGAAACCGAAATTAAATTGCAACTTAAATTTGGCATGAAAAGAACATTTCGAAGAGTTATTTTATCTGTCAATACCACAGATCCTTTTTTCGTTGCAATGACAGAATCACCATTACGAAGACCAACTGGACAATCAAGAACGTCACTAGTGTAACATAATAGAGCCATATTACCAGTGACATGATTAGAGGCCCCGGTATCAATTATCCATATAGAATTATCAAACATACCATTCAAGCGATCCTCTGAAAATCTAGTATTAACAATAAGTCCAGCAACGGCTGCTCCTACAGAAGCACGAGTTGTTCCAGCAGTTGTGTGAACAGCAGATTGCATATCTGACCGCACATATTTGTTGCTGGTTGCTGCGTTGGCTTGAACTCGACCATTCTTACCATCCTTGCCTTTCCCACTTCCATCAACAGGCTGTCCACCGTTATCCCACCATTGTGGGTAGCCTATGATCTGAAAACATCAATTTATCTTGTGACCAGGCTACTTGCAATAATAGCAACACAAGCGTGATTTATCTGGACGTATAAATTTTCCATGCAGACGTGCAGGATTTTAAAAGGTACTTGACCGATCTTGCGCTCCAAGAAAGAAAGAGGAAGTAGGTTTTATTGTAAGTGGCGTTGTTGGTAGGCCAGTCGTGAGGCCAGTTGTTCCGGCAGCCAGTTGCTCAGCCGGTTGCTCAGCCTTGGTCATGATGATGATCTTGATTTAAAGAATACCAACTGATACAATGTTAAACTAGACACGGCGGCATAAGAGAAAGAATAATTTTAGGGTTCAAAGCTTGATTTATTTCATTGATATCATTTGTTTATATAGTACATGGAGAATCCTATTTAGGAAATGATTCTAAAGAGTAAAGAACAAGAAAGCAATCTAGAATAATTCTAAGCTAACTAAATCTCTATCAAATCTGAGATTAATATCAATCGGATCTCCTAAACCCATTAGGAGATCCCAATATTCTGTAACTCTCTCTCTCTCTCCCCCATTACTTCGCTTTGAATTGTAACTGTGTTAGAGGTGCTTTGGGAGAGATCTGCAATACTAAGATTTCAAAATGACAATGGCTTTGAACTTTATTTCGAATGTACATCTGAAGCTACCCCTCTCTATCTCTATAGTTCTCTTTGTTGAATAGGTGAAACCTAAAACTGGTCGCTCTTGATTTTGGGCGGATCGGGACGGGGCGGGTACGGATTTAACGCCGTTCAGGTCGGGCGGGTTCGGTAAAAGGGGTTACTGTTGCGGGTCGGGTTCGGTTTTGAGCAAACCCGCCCCAAACCCGACCCGTTGCCATCCCTAATTGGAGTCCGTTCAATTGTTAAGTTATGAAGTATTGCAAAAAAGGAAACTTTAATGACCACATTTGAAAAATATGTATACAAAGCCGTTAAGTTTTTAACACCCGTTAGAAAACTTGGTCACATTAGATATGGGAAAATTGCAATTTGGTTCCTGACATTTACATAAGTTTGCAATGTTGCTCCCAACAGTTCAATTTCGCAATTTAATATCCTAACATTTACAGTCTTTAGCAATGTGGCTACAAAACTAACTCTCAGTTAAAAATCTAACCAAATAACACCCATGTGACTAGCACATGTCTATTAAATGGACAAAATGGTCATTCTCAAGAGGCCATGTGCCGGTCATTTGAGGTTTTCTTTTGTTGTTTACTTTATTCATTTTGTAGTTTAAAAAAATATAGATTAAATCAATATTGGGAATATATATTATTTTATTTTGTACTTATAATTTACGTAATCTTTACAAAGTCATTTATTTTTCTAACCATAATTTAATATTTTATTTTAATAATAAAAAAGAAACTAAAATACTTTAAAATTATATAATTATGAATTATAAATATTTTGCAAAAAAAAATAATAATAAACAAAATATATAAGTACATTTTATGTTAGAATATAACTCAAAATAATTATGCAGACTCATTTACGATAACTTAGTAAGCGTTTTTTGAAGTAAAATAAATTTTCTTAAATAATTTCTTCAAGTAAAAGGAAATAAGTAATGATTTTATTGTTGCAAATGGCAGGATAAGAGAGTAATTTTTTTTAATTTAATTATAAAAATTAAAGACAGGAAATAGAGAAAATACATACATGTTTAATCTCAATTAAACAAATTAAAGTAAGAGAATTTTTACGATTTAGTTTGCTATATTGTTTTGGAAGAAAATTAATATGTAATATAATCAAACCAGCAAATTCAATAAATTAATTCATAAAAAAATTAAGCTACGAGAGAGAGAGAAGTCATACAACTTTAAAACTGGATACTTTATCTTAATTGGAAAGGGTATTTATGTCAAAAAATAATAATAAATGTGATGATCTTATTAAAATTGAAGTTCAATGACCATTTTATCCATTTAAAAGATATGTGCTAGTCACATGGGTGTTATTTCGTTAGAATTTTAACTTAGTGTTAGTTTTGTAGCCACATTGCAAAAAAAATGTAAATGTTAGGATACTAAATTGCGAAATTAAACAGTTGAGAGCAACATTGCAAACTTATGTAAATATCAGGAACCAAATTGCAATTTGCCCCATTAGATATTAAACAAACGCATGTAATATTGAGCGCTTTGACAGTACAAAGATTAGAATGCAATAAATTGATATGCAAAATGATCTTCATATTTTTTTAACTTATGTTAAGTTTTATGGACGGGCGTTTGGTGGTTAGTAGGTAGGGTATGAGAATGATACATACTCCCTCCGTCCCAAAATGATCTTCATACTTTTTTCAACGTTATTGCGAAGGATTTTTGAGTAATAATTTTAGGTTGACTCAATTGTACTAATGAAAATCTAAAACTTGTTATTGACACACCATCATCTGTAACGACCCGAACTTTCATATAATAAATAAATTCCATAAACTATGGGAAATTCCAAACGTCAACATTATTCAAATCAAACGTTAACATTCAACGGCTAGTTTACTTAACCATAATTCAAAATAGTGCGGAAGCGTAACTAACATTTGAATTCTAACGGCTAGTACAACCCACTAGCTCAACATAAAACATAAGTGAAGTCTAAAATTCCTTGATTACCACGGACTGCCCTTCCTTGCAATCCATCTAGAGCCTTAGTCTTTACCTGGGAAAAATAATATAAGAAGGGGTGAGCGAACAATACTCAGTAAGTTCATACGGGATCTCTCCGGGTACTAAGGAGAGATGACCGAAAGAACGGACTTAATTGATAATTTCAAAGATCGGATATCATTTAAAATACTAACTGCATATAACGAATACAGTTAACTATTCAAAGATTTGTGGTCCTAATTCCATTCCGTCAATTCCAAGTTCCAAACACCTTTTCAGGGTGTCACACCTTTTCAGGGTGTTAAATGAATAAGAGACCTTACACCTTTTCAGGGTGCTCCCTTATTTAGAGTTATCATGATAATCTAGAGTTCCACAAAGTCTAAGTTACACGTAGTTAACTAGACTTATTTCCATTAGTCCGTTTCCTAGGACCGTTTCCACATTAGTCCTTTTCAGGGACTAGTTAGTCCTTTTCAGGGACTATACAGCTACACCTGTTGCAATTAGATATAGCATACTTTCCAAAATAGTGTTCCCTAAACGAGAGCACATGCAAATTCAAATGTTCTAAGATTCCCTACGACCAAAACACGTCATAGGTAAGATATACAAAAGACGTTCATCAACGTAGAGTTCAAGCGCTATGGACCATATAGCATTCATGAAAGAATTATAGAGTTCCAATGAATAAAGAATTCAAGATACTTAGGAACGTAATCCCTTACCTTGGCTTTGCGCTATTCCACTTAGCAAACTTCGTGCACAAATCTACAATCATGCATAAAATAGTCTTAGGACAAGTAATACTATTTACTTCCGTCCCCAAATACTTTTCTTTTACTTTCTTAACCTTATGGGTTTATCTTCTTTAACCCCTTTTTAAGGTTGATATTCGATCTAGGGTTTGTACTACCCTTTATTTGTATTCCCAAAATACCCTTTTTAGTTTACCAAAACACCCCTAGGGTTTTATTGTTTCTATTCCCAATTAATATGTTTTAGGGTTCCATTAGACTCACCCAATTACTATTCACAGTTACTATTCCAGTTACTATTCCCGTTACTATTCCAGTTACTATTCCCGTACTATTCCAGGTACTATTCACAGTTACTATTCCAGTTACTATTCCCGTCACTATTCCAGATTACTATTCACAGCATCTATAAACTCAGATTACTATTCACAGCGTACATTTACTATTCACAGCGAAATTTTACTATTCCCAGATTGTGTTACTAATCATCCCAGATTATTGTTCAATGCAGAATACTTAAACACGGATCACTAATCATCGCAGCACATATTATCAGCACACACACAACACATATATACACTGTTTTTCTTTTAAACACACACACGCACACTTACACACAGGACACACACACGCACACACTTACAGCACACACACACGCATAGAACACACACACTGGACACGCACACGTTCACACACACATCCATTCACACGCATACTCACACACACACCCATCGTCTTCCTCATCAAACCAACTCTTTATAAACCCTAGTTTCATCATTAGGGTTAGGGTTCTCTAAATCCATATTTAAAATCACTAGGTGACTAAACGGAGAACATATTAAAGCTTAGAGGGTAGGTTTTACCTTGGTTGATCCCTCTTCACTTTCTCTTCTTCCTTCTCTTTCTTCTTCCTTCTCTTTCTTCTTCTCTGCGTCTCCCTCTCTCTGGCCGCTCTCTCTGCGCAGCCTCTCTCTCCCGTTCTTTCTCTTTTCCTTTTGATAATTAATAGAGAGGCTAGGGTTTTGGGAGAGTATATATACTATAGGGTTTTCAATTCCCTAATTAAAAAGGATTCCTTTTTCTCTTAAACAACGACTCGGGCTTTTCTATTTTAACTTAGTCACTTAAGCCCAATACTTTCTTTAATTCACTTGGCCCAATTAATAAATAAAAGAGTCCCAAAATAAAAATAATGAGGGGAAAATTTCGGGTATTACATCATCAATACTATCAATAACAAGTTTTAGATTTTCATTAGGATAAATTAATCAACCTAAAATCATTGCTTAAAGTTCCTTCGTGATAATGTTGAAAAAAAGTATGAAGATCATTTTGGGTCGGAGGGAGGGAGTAATTTTTTTTCGTATCGGAAATCGCTGCTGATTTACCTCATGGCTGGATAGATACATGTATGGATTTTTGGAGAGTAAATTTGAGTGGTTAAAATCGAACTTCATCAAAGTACAATGGTTAACAGTCTAGCCATAATGAGTTTAAGGACGAGATGTGAGGAAGAAGGAGATGTCTGAAAGAACTTCAACATAAGTTATAGGATAGTTGCAAGTTATAGTAAATGAGTTTCCGGCTCAGACTGCCATGCAGTTGTAACTTGCAATTCATTATTTGAAGCCTATTTTAGTACCACATGTATGTATACATATTTCCACTTTATATAACATTGGTTTACTCTATAATAATAAATAAAAAAAAAAAAAAATTTGATGATCTGCAAAGAACTAGTAGTTGATCTGATCTAACACCCTGCAATCAATGTGCTGTCGTGATGAGGCGTGTTCATCAGTCCGTAAGAATACTAATGAACAAAGCTTGTTATGTTTTTCAGCCAGCTATGGCAAGCAAGCTTTGTCTGGCTAATGGAATAGAGCAAAACAGAGAACCACATATACCAGTTAGGGCATAGGCAATGGCACAAAACGGGAGAGCTTCAGGCTCCTTGGCTGATAGTGCTGCTGTTCCCAATCCATGAGCACTGCAACATTCAACAAACATAATACTTTACACCATACTTCGTGTGCGCGCGTGTGTGTACATATTTATATACAACAACAACAACGCCTTAATCCCAAAATGATCTGAGGTTGGCTAACATGAATCATCATTAAGACTCGTCAATAATGTGCGTGTCTGTGTGTATGGGGCAACCTGGTGCTAACAAGAGCTTCCACTGTGTATATACTCCATCCAATAACAAACGACCCATTTCAACGATAACTAAGAAAAAGTGTTTGAAAAGTAAGTGTTGTGAGTATGAAGGAGAGAGAAAACGGGGTAGGGAATAGTAAGTTAAAAGTTGTTCTGAGCGTGGCACGTGGGTCGCATGACTAAGGAAGAAATACAAAGTTTCCATTTAAGGAAAATGGGACTTTCTAATGGGACACCCAAAATGGCAAAATAGGTTGTTTGTATGTGTGTGTGTGTGTACGCGCATGTGCATAGAGGCCCGGATTTTCCCTGAACCTCACACATAGTGGGACCTCTTGTAGCATATCAATTTTCCTTAGTATAATGTATATATGTGTGTGTGTGTGTGTGTGTGTGTGTGTGTGTGTGTGCGTGTGCGTGTGTGTGTGTGTATGTATATTTCTTCAAATGTATGTGCGAGCATGTGTGTGTGGGAGATATCAGCTACATATACGTTTGAACTGTAAACGTGCTTGTCGAACCATAATTATTATTCTCTGAGCCTATAGAATCTCCACTCCAAATGAAACACCAGTTTGTTATGCATGGAAACATTCATACCTAGATGCAGTAGCAATTCCTCGAGCAATAGGATCCTTCAGGCGAAGTTTATCAAGCGTTGTTTGCACAAAGTTTGCCCCAACCAAACCAGTTAAAACAACAACTGCTGCGGTTAGGGAAGAATTAGCACCTGCAATCATTACGAAACAAGAGTGGGTCCCACATTGATAAAAAGGTAAAGCTGAATGGTTCTAATCCAACATTGAGAAATGATAAACTGACCTTCAAATAGTGAGACGATGCTGAGAGCAAGTGCCACTGTAATACATCTAGGTAATATTGATATAGTTAAAGTTGGTTCTAACCCAAGAAGACGTCCAACAAGCGCAGTCGAATAAAATGAGAATAGTGTTGCGATTATAACTGATGTGAAAATCTCAGCTGCATGCCGCTTCACAAGCTGGATATAATATTAAGAAATAACATCAGTTTCAGGAAACATAATTACTGAGAAATAAATGCAAACATGACAAATATATGTTTCTATAGTGAAGCTCAGGGGTTCAATCCCCGTAAATGATCAAATTTACAATTATCACGCTTCTTATAGATGTGATTGATTAGTAAAGAAACCCAATTAAAACAGAGAGAGGAAACCAAAAAAAATAAAGCAAACCTCTATACATTAGGAGATGCAGACTAGGGGAGAGAACAAAATCTGAACGACAGAACAACTATGACAAAGGATAACAAGTTCCTATGATTTTGGATAACTTTCTCTGTATCACATGATGGAGGGAGACGATATTCCGTACCAGACCCGTGCTAATGTTTTAGAAAACAGGTTAGAATAACATAGATGAGAAATCCATCACAGTCATTAGGTACCCTTGCACCATGTGTGAGGAGATGAGCTCAAACAAAACTATCGAATCGAAAATGAAACTTTGTATCTTTATGCGCGTTGGCCTTTCTTAGGATGGACTAGTCCATTTTAATCATTTCTGTGCTTGATACGCTTAAACCGTGCAACTTCAAGAAACAGGACTCTTTTGGGAGGATAAATAACTTCGAGATAACCTTGCCATTTGAGAAATATTTGACAATCTACAACTTCAAGAAATAGGAAATTTTGGGAGGATAAACAAGAAATGAAATGTCATTTACAGATAGATATCTTCAAACTATATTGTGTAATAGATACTTGTGATGTAGATGAACCATTTACCTTTCTCTGTTTAAACATAGAGAAGGCAAATGAGATTATAACAGATCCCAAAAATCCCATTAAGATGTCACCAGCTCCAGGATCAGATGAGACTTCTGTAAGGTAATATCCTGTGCAGGTCGATAACGAGAGTTAGGTCTATGAGTGTTACTTGTCAGCTCTAGTTTAAATGAACAGTTAAGGAATTGTGTCATTGGTAAAAATCTGAAATATAAGCATTCCTTACATAAATACGGAGTGCATAAACTCTCGATCAAAGAAAACAAGAAAGATGGAGCATTCAACATCCAATAAACACAGCCTAAAGAATCATGGAAATGATGCCCCTTATGCATCAGGTATATAATTAATATACGAAGAGAAGCAAGTTCCCTACTTATCCTCTATTTGAAAAGCTTTTATTTTTCCCCTTCTTTCATAATTATTTGGTCTATAGAGAGAGAAATGAGAGATATAACAAAGAAAATATCATTAACCATTCGTAAAAAATTTCATGAACAGGCCTCAACCCAGGTTTTCTTGCTTGGCAAGCTCTTGTACTAATTGCACCAACCAATGATACTGAACAGAAAACATCATTATCTGATTATATAAAAAAATAATCCAGTTCTTTGCTGTGAACTCTCTGATACACAAGGCCGGCCTATTAATGAACACCCATTCTGGGGTTCCTTAACAATATTATAGAAGGCAACAGATTGGAGACAGCAGCAGCTTTACCAGTTTTTCATGATCAGAAATCTACTTTATCAACAAAAGGGGAATAATTTACTCTTATCTTCCAACCAACAATAAATGTCCAATGATCAACTAAGGAGCTTGATGAAGGTGCAAAATCTGATCACTGACTTGTGGGTAAGCTTTTTCGTCCTCCTGACCAGTAATCACCTAAACGCCTCGTGTTAATTCATTATTTCACACTTCCATTATATTCAGAAACCATGTCAAACTTGGACACATCAATCTCATGACACTTCCGACCGTCATTGAAGTATAAAAAAATTTATTCTTTCTTGTTAACATCCATATATTTCGACCTAAAACTCTTTTACATCGACATAATATCTTGAGTATCACCCCACTTACTTGCAGGGACGAAATATACACTTATTAAACATATTGTAAGTATGTAAGATTCAATAATTCTTATTGCTATGTAGACGACATACATTAAATATCTCACGAGTTGTAGTAAACATTGGAAAAGCCTGACAAATAGGAATGCCAGAATGTAGGTTTGATGTGTACCTAGAGTAGAATAAAATCCAGACTGGGATATAATTCCAAAACCAAATGCAGCAAAGACGGCAGAGAGTGCACATGAGATAATTGGGTGTAAAACCTTCTTCACATCAGATGGCAACCTGAAGTCCAAATTTAAAGGAAATAAATAGAACCATCAACTAAGAAGCAGGGTATGTTCGAAAAACAAAACTATGAAGCATGGTGAATTTACTAATCCCTCCATCCCAAAATGAAAGTCCAAAAAAAAATCATGTTGTTCAAAAAAGAAAAAATTAGGAAGCAGGGTAAATATACTACTCCCTGCGTCCCAAAATGAATGTCCAAAAAATATCAAATTTTCTCTATATCAAGAGCAAATTCGAAAAGTTTCTGGACATTCATTTGGGACGGAGGGAGTACCAAAAAGAAGTCTTGCAAGAAAAAAGTATACATCATAGATTTTCTGAAGTTAGGAAACTGAGTTTTACCGAGAACCAACCATATAGCCTAAAGCAGTAGATGCAAGCAGGAAAGGCAGACAAGTTCGAGCATTTGTTCCAAGTAATGTTGGATTTAGAACTGCCGCAACAAATGATATAAGAAAAATCCCACCCCAAGCCAACACCTCCACGGAAGAAAAAGGGGAAGGTTTTGACATTGGCTCTGCAGCAATCATTTCTGTCTTCACCATTTTCCTAATAGCTATAGCTGTATAACCTGCAACGGAAAGTGATGCCAACCAACCTGCAACTGCAAGTAATAAAGGAATAGAAAACACATGGTTACATAAGACTCTAGACGCACAAAACAGACAACCATACACAATACGATCAGAGATTAACAAGATGAGAACATGATTCCCAACTGGTGAGCCGTAAAACAAAAATAGTACTTTTTTATTTATATGTGTAGTGAAAAACATTGATGGATGAGAAGATCAAAAAGCTATTGTAATCCAACGGCCAGAAAAAACCCCACGTCATACCTGCTTACTAAATCCATTTCCACGACCTAAAGCGAAATAGAATCAAATAGATACAAATTTTCTGCTTGGGTAAGTTGAGGACTTTCCACATTCCCTTGTGTGAATCAAGCACATAGACTCGCAGAAATAATTAAATCTCTTCAGCTAAATCAGAGACTCAAACACAGTACATATAAACACGCCTTCGAGGATAAACCACAAAAACTAGAGTTACCTATAATGAAGCAGATCTTAACCCCAGAAGCGGCCGGTATATCTTGCACAGAAAGAGGCAAAACTACCAGTGAAGGAACATAAAACAATGGAAGCCACCTTTGAGTAAACAAAAGTGCAGGTTCAAAGAAATTCTCCAAGGTAGTGGCTGCAACCGGAATAGTTGAATCAAGAACCATAAGGATGGTGAATATACAAAACATCGCAAATAGAGCACTAGGGAACTTAATTTCTGCCCAAGCAAATGCCTTCTCCAAGCACTTGTCTATAGCCAGTATAAGTCCAAGAGAAACAACCAAATGAGCCACCCCAAACACCTAATGAGAAAAAACACAAACACCCATCAAGCACAATTTTAAGTAGAGAAAATCAAATGCAATAATTATGGATAGCCCCTAAGGGGAATAAACGCAAACACCCATCTGCAAAATTTATAACAAAGAACTTCAAATGAACTAATTACGCATAGCCCCCAAGGCGAATAAACACAAACACCCATCCTGCACAATTTATAACAGAGAACATCAAATGAAATTATTACGCATAGCGCCTAAGGGAAATAAACGCAAACACCCATCCTGCACAATTTAAAACAGAGAAAATCAAATGAAAGAATTTTACCAACCGCCTAAGGGACAAAAACACAAACATTCATGATGAACAAGTTAAAACAGAGAAAGGATCAAATCAAATGCAATAGATACTTCAAGCGCCAAAGGGGCAAAAACACAAACACCCATCATGCACAATTTAAAACAGATAAAAAAAGGATCAAATTCAATGCAATAACTACTTCAACCACCTGATGAGCAAAAAACACAAACACCCGATATGCAAGATTTTCAACAAAAAATCCATAGCTAAAACAGAGACTCTTTTTGAGAGACAGAACATCATGACTTACCTTGTTATAAACCGTTCCACTGCTGGTGGAAGCAAGACTGCTGTCGGGGCTCATCGATTTGGTTGAAAGATGAAACAAGTCGATTGGAGTGAGTTTGGGGAGAACCCTAGTAGCAAGAACTTGGAATTAAGCCCATGAGCTGTAATTGGAACGTCACTGTACAATTCCAGATGATAAAAAATGAGGGGGTTTGGACTTGGAAAGGAAGGTTTTGTGATGAAGGTAATTTGAGGAAAGAGGTTTCGGAGAAGAGGAGGAAGCCATGGAAGTAGTGGGTGTACGACAAAGTGAGGAGTCATTATTATGGAGTGGGGTTTGGGGGAGGAGAGCGATTTGTGTCGACATGCAAGAACGTTGGAAGGAGAAGAGTAGACGATTACGATAGTGTGCGCCGGAGGTAGTTGGGAATCTACGGACTACGACGACACGATCAATTTATTTTGTATTACAAATTGATACGGATTTTTAGCAGTGTGGTCACAAAAATTTATTTACAATCCAACGGATTACAGAGTGTTGTTATGAGTTTTCCTTTTTGAGTTTTTCACTATACATATCATTATCCATTACAATATTTTTGAAAACTTTTTTTTGTGTCCCTAGCATTGTCTATTATTGGTCTTGGAAATATAATTTGTCCTCAAACAAGATTTTGGAAGAATATAATTTCTGCCTAAATTATAAAAAGTCTTGTTTTCTTAAACTGTTTTTAAATGTTTGCAAAATACTTGCAAATAGAAAACAAGTAGAGTTTTTATAATTTAAGGAGAAACTAGTTTCCCTCAAAAACATACCTCTTTCCTCAAAGGAGAGCTCGTAGGGATGGCCAAACCGGACCGGAACCGGACCGGAAAAGCCCGGAACCGGAGCAAACCGGGGAGTAAACCGGAACCGGAGTAACCGGAACCGTGGTAGGCGCGGGCCGGTTCAGGGTCACATATATGGCGAACCGGAACCGGAACCGGATCGGCATTTCCATTAAAAAAAATAAAAATCCCTTATTTTTCAATAAATTTTAACATGTTTATTCATTAGTGTATTATAAAATAAAAATCTCTTGTCTTTTAATAAATTTTAACATGTTTATTCATTATTGTATGATAAAAAAAAATAAAAAAAGGTAGCCTGGACTGAACCGGAACCGGACCGGAACCGTACCGAAACCGGATTGTGATGACCGGAACCGGTGTAAGCGCGGACCGGTTCAGGGTCACATATATACTGAACCGGAACCGGCGGTTCCGAACCGGAACCGGGCCCGGAACCGGTTTTGGTCATCCCTAGCTCGGAGCTTATTTATTGGGATTAAATTAGGCTTTTAAATAACTAAAAATTCAGTATTTTTAGGATATTCAGAAGCCTCATTCTTCCAAACAAACAAGTCCTAAGTGTTAACTAAGCCTCACAATTTGAATTTTTAAGATTCGATCAGTCTCTTTGTCTCCTGGTAGGACATCGTTAAAAAAAAATATAGAGTCTTAATGTTCCACCAATTTTATGGGATGTATTCCTTCCCGTCTCATAACAAAATACTCGTTTCTTTTTATAAACATAAATTAAATAAAATCATTTAAAAAATTAGTGTCATCATGAGTGCATAGAAGAGAGAAATTAGAATATAAATAGTAAGTGGATATCTGTTCTGAATGAGTTTTACTTACAAAAATATTATACTCCTTCCGTCCTAAAATGATCTTCTCATTTGGCATTTTTCATTGTCTTAAAAAATTCTTCACATTTCTAAAACCTAGGCTTAGAAGTGCCCAAACAAAACGTCACTAGTGAATCAAGTGTTCATATCCTTAAAAAGTTTGAATAGTCAAATGTGAAGATCATTTTAGGACGGAGAGAGTAAATAATATTTTTCAGAAAAGTGATAAAATAAGTACTTTTTTATTTTGTTGTGAGATGAAAGTAGCAATTAGTTTAAATAAATGGTGTCAACTCATCACATTGGATACTTAATGGATGTAATGATTTCTTCACTAAACATGTGATGCATACATGTTTTGGTACTCATATTAGCATGATACCAGCTTTTAGCCTTTTAGTAATCACACAAGTTCAGTAAGTAAACTTTGGATTATTATTTTTTTTTTTGGGTAAGAAGAAGCCATATAAGATTTATTTATTTTTTCGAAAGTAAGTCATACTCCATCTGTCCCATTTTAAGAGTCAAAAATTTCTTATAAAGGCGTCTCATTTTAAGAGTCAAAATCTTAAAATGAAAAGTGGATCCTACATGTCACTCACAACAATTATCCACTAACTCTTCTCTACCCCACTTTCTATCTCCTACTCAACTATCAACACTCAAAACACATCACATTTTTCCTTAATTATTGAACACATCCATTTTCTGACTCTTAAAATGAGACGGAGCTATTTTTTTAATTATAAATAATAATAATAATTATTATTATTATTTTACTAATCATAAAAATAAAGAATATAAATAAAATAAAAGTGGTGAGGTATAGAATGATGAGTTGGGAGGGAGATGAATTTAATTTTAATCCAACCATTACTAGCATGGGCCTAATATTATGTTTGTTTGTGGTCTGGGTCGCTAGCCACTAGCCACTTGATGGGCTTAAAGTATTTACCAGTTGCATTCTCTTATAGTTTGGCCCATCAGGCTCCTAGTGTTTATCATAATCAGTGTTCTAGGCGGCGGAGCAGCGCCTAAAGGCTTAGGCGGGGACGAGAAATTAGCGCATTTTTAATATTTTTTAAAATATAAATCTACAAATATATATTCCCTCTGTCCCATCTCACTTGAGACTTAAGAGATGGGCACAATAACTAAGGAAAAAAATAAAATAAGGAAAATGTGTGGTAGAAATGAAGAGAGAAAATGAGTGTGACCAATAGTAAGTTGGTTGAATGAATTGTGCGGTGGAAAATGAAGAAAGAGAATGAGTGGATGGGGTAGATTGAATATAAAATTATAAAAATATTACTATTTTGAGGAGTCTCAAGTGAAGTGGGACGGACCAAAATGGAAATAAGTCTCAAGTGAGGTAGGACGTAGGGAGTATGTAGCTTTTCAAACAATAATGCCACTTATTTTTGTTATTTGTCAAAAAATAATAATATATTTGAATTTTCACCAAAAATGAATTATTACTAAAACTATTCTATATTCTATGATTTTTAATGTATATTTTTGTGAAGATATAATTGTTTCTAAATAAAATAATAATATCTAACTAACGGAGCAGCAGCTAGCGCCTAGATTTTTAATTTATATTTTTATATGTGAAAAGTTAGGTTTTTTTTCTTATATTTGTGGCCGGATTGAAGTAGTATATTGATAAAATATTAA
>JAOWBW010001812.1:44154-99154 GCA_026119855.1 Campanula takesimana | reverse complement strand
TTTCCTAATTCTCGTATAACTCTTTGTACCAAAAGAATACTAGTTAAATTTCTGAGACGGAGGGAGTAAGAATACTTGTCATACCAAGAAAGTATTCTTGTTGCCTAATTCTGATCAACCGACCAAGAAACAACCTAGGCCCAATTCCTTGGCCCATTCGGCAATATACTTGCGTGAAGCATGGCCTAGGCAACCAGCCTTTGCCTAAACATCAGCAATTTCAGCCTTCTCACTGTTTTTATAGCCTTGGCTTGTGGCCTTTGCCGCAGGTGCTTGCCACACTCTTTCCGTCCCAAAATCACAACTTTTGTCACGGACATATCCTTAACTAAAAATACCATTTTGATTCAAAGGCATATTTCACCTTGACTTTGAATCTCCCCGAGCCATAATTCATATCCACGAACCGACCCCAACTCCACCTTGAGTTGAATCCTCCGCTTCCGAATATATCTCTTCACCTCCGCCACCACCTTTGTCTTTGTCAAGACCCATCTTTGTTCACCCAAGAACAACCATGTTTACTTAGTCAAGCAAACCATCTTCTCAACTTGTGCAATGAATTTCTAAACCACTTAGAACCTCCACCACAACGTTGACCACCATAAGCATCTGCACAAACGGAAATTGCACATGAACTGCACGACTGGCGAAGTCTGCACGACTGGCGAAGTCTGCACGAACCACTACAAAACTCCACTAACATGTGCTCTTACTTATCTTGAATCTTCGACCTCTCCATAACGCCGATGAGAGCCAAGAAACTAGCATTGATGTCTCAGAAAGTCTTCTAAACCATCAACATAGTGTTTCGCCGAACACTTGAGACTGTACACCTCTAGAATTTAAGAACCCCTTTGCCGACTGTAACGGTCCAAATTGATTGCAAGGGTAGAGCAGTCTTTTTGTCAATTAATGAAGGCTAAAAGGGGATTTAGCATAGGCACGTGAGGAGGCGTTGGATACCTTTTGATGGCCGTTAATGCCCTAACCAATCAGAAGGGGGCAAGCAATGCAGGGATTACGGAGGGCACATGGATATATGCTGGAAACAATGAAAAGGAGAGAGGGAATGGATTTAGCTTAGAATAATTTAGCTTAATTCAGGAGTACAATTCCATAGCTATTGTTCTGTTTTGTTCTCTATCATTATACAATCTTGCTTGAATTCCATTCTAGTCCTTGAATTGGATCGGATTTGTTACAATTGGTATCCAGAGCCTGACTTTCCACGGGATCGCTTCCATGGCTGACGGTACGAGGTGGCGCGAAGTGGAAAAGAGACTTGACGGAAATGAGAAAGGCATGGAGGAGCTGAGCATGAAGACCAGTGCGGTTGAACGGAAACTTGATGCAGTGGAAGGAAACATGGCCGAAATGGGTAATAGTATTCTGGACATCAAATCTGAAATGGGGAGTATGAGATCAGTAATGGAGAGATTGTGTAAACAATTGGAAGGTGGGAAGAGGCAAAGGGGAGAGTCTAGCCAAGGTGATGAAAGCAGAGGCATGGGACAAGCAGATCCGGACAATAGGTATTCCAATACTCAAAACAATGACCCTCACACACCATTGCATACTGCACCACAAGGTTTCACTGTTCCTAACACTCATCAACCACAACCCCAGTTTCAATTTCCCACTCCACCACCATTTCCCCAACCAGTCAACCAACAGCAACCTAATTTTTCCCCACCTCCACCCCCAAACCAAAACCCTAATCAATTTTACAATCAACCACCAATGGCCAACCAAAATCAAAACCCACCCTATAATCAGCCTAACCTGCACAATTATAACCCTCCCCCTGTTGCCCAAAATCAACCTAATAACCAATTCCAAAACCAGTTCAATGCCTACATGCAACACCCTAACTATGTTCCCCCAAACTGGAATGGACCATGGCATGCTAAACCACCTAAAATGGACTTTCCTAAATTTGATGGTACTGATGCTAGGGGATGGGTCATTAGATGTGAACAATATTTTGACTTCAATCCCATGGATGAGCTAAGAAAGACCAAGTATGCTTCGACTTATTTTGAGGGTAAAGCTAGCCACTGGTACCAGTTCTACCAGGTTGGGAGAGGGCTGATTCCTTGGAGGGCTTTTGCTAATGATGTGGTGGGAAAATTTGCAGCTAATAATCATAAGGATCCCCAGGAGGAGTTCAATAAGTTGGCACAAACCTCTAATGTGAGTGCCTATATTGATGAGTTTGAGGAGCTTAGGGCTCTAATAACCCAAGGGCAGGAGGGGTTCACAAAAGCATATTTCCTATCAGGGTTCCTGAGTGGACTCAGAGGAGAGATTAAGGGGGCAGTTAAGATGGCCAAACCTGGTAGCGTGAACGAGGCAATGGACTTGGCTAGGCAAGCTGAGATTAACAGTCACATTGCTTCCCAACCCAAATCCCTTATTTCCCAATCCAGATTTGTTAATGACCAAAAACCAATCCCATATACTAAGCCAACCAATTCTTCTTACTCCACTAATTCTGGCCCATACTCATTCACTAAATCTGGCTCGACCCCTATGGTAAAAAGAACCTTGACCAACACTGAGATCAATGATAGAAGGAGCAAGGGACTATGTTTCCACTGTGATGAGAAATACACTAAGGGGCATGTATGTAAGGTCAAACTGTACTGTCTATATGGGGATGAGGAAGACTGTGGTCAGGAGGAAATCATCGAAGTGGGACAGGGAGAAGAGATTGCTAGGGGTGAGGGTGAGGAGGCACAAATCTCTGTTATGGCACTTAATGGAGTACCATCCCATAATACCATGAAGCTCAAAGGAAGGGTCAAAAAGAGAACTGTCACCATCCTGATAGACAGTGGAGCAACCCACAATTTCATAGACCCAGACACTGCTGCACAACTTGGAAGTTTGGCTATCCAAACACTCCCACTTAATGTTATAGTGGCAGATGGAAACAGACTGTCAAGTGATGCTTTGTGTACTAACTTTTCATGGGAGATGCAAGGGTACAAATTTGAGGCAGACCTGCGAGTTTTACCATTAGGAGGGTGTGATATCATCTTGGGAGTAGCTTGGTTGAAGGCCCATAGTCCTATCACTTTGGATTATAACAAAATGGAAATCTCATTGCAATTGGGAGGGAAGAAGGTTACTCTTAAAGGGACAGAAGAAGAAGGGTCTTTAAAAATTATCAGTGGGAAGGGCCTAAGCAAATTGATCAGGAAAACTAGACAAGGAATAGTGGGTTATTTGTTTTATATGAGTGGGGAAGAAGGGCAAAATACTCAGGAACCACGTATAACAGGACTCTTACAGGAATTCAAGGGGGTTTTTGGAGACCCTACTGGCCTTCCCCCACACAGGAGGCATGATCATACTATCCCACTCAAAGATGGTAGTAATCCAGTAAGCCTTAGACCCTATAGAGCCCCTCATTTTCAAAAGGCTGAAATTGAAAAGCAGGTCAAAGAAATGATGGACAGTGGTATTATACAACATAGTAGCAGCCCTTTTGCATCCCCAGTCCTTTTGGTCTTAAAGAAGGATGGCACTTGGAGACTATGTGTGGATTACAGAAAATTAAATGAGATGACCATCAAGAATAAATTCCCAATACCCATCATTGAAGAGCTGTTGGATGAATTACACGGGTCAAAATGGTTTTCCAAACTTGACCTAAGGTCTGGCTATCATCAAATAAGGGTGGCCAAGGAGGATATACACAAAACAGCTTTCAGGACTCATCATGCTCACTTTGAATTCAAGGTGATGCCATTTGGACTCACCAATGCACCAACCTCATTTCAAGCACTGATGAATGAAGTTTTTGAGGACCATCTGAGGAAATGAGTTCTTGTCTTTTTTTATGACATACTGGTATACAGCAAGACCTTGGAGGAGCATGTGGAACAACTAAAAAAGGTACTGGAATTAATGGTTAGGCATAAATTGTTTGCAAAGCTGTCCAAGTGTTCATTTGCCCAAACCAGTTTGGAGTACTTAGGTCATATTATATCAGGAAATGGAGTTTCTGCAGACCCAAAGAAGGTGAAAGCTATGATGGACTGGCCTACTCCCACAACCAGTAAGCAGCTCAGAGGTTTTTTGGGCCTAACAGGATACTATAGGAGGTTTGTACAAGGGTATGGTACTATTAGTAAACCACTAACAGCCCTACTAAGGAAGAATGCCTTCAGTTGGAACACACAAGCCCAAGAAGCCTTTGAAGCCCTGAAGTTGGCCATGAGCACTACTCCAGTCATGGCTTTGCCAGACTTTGAAGATACATTTGTTATTGAGACAGATGCTTGCAATATAGGGATTGGGGTAGTATTAATGCAGAAGGGGAGGCCAATAGCATATTTGAGTCAAGGATTGAGTGCCAAAAATCAGACACTCTCGACTTATGAGAAAGAATTGTTAGCGATGGCTATGGCAGTCACTAAGTGGAGGCCATATGTACAGGGGAAACATTTTGTTATTAGGACTGACCAACAAAGTCTTAAGTACTTCTTGGAACAGAAGATAACAACATTGATGCAACAGAAGTGGCTAGCAAGGTTGATGGGTTTGGACTATGAGATTGTGTACAAAAAGGGTGCTGAAAATAGGGTGGCTGATGCCCTGTCTAGAAGAGATGTTGATGAGGCACAAGTGAAAGTACTCACCTCCATTATACCTACTTGGGTAAATGAGATTAGTGAGAGTTATGAAGGGGATGAGAAAGTGATGGAATTCATGGAACTAGCTTCTCACAAGCCAGTGAAAGAGGGATGGAGCTTCTCAAAAGGGATATTGAAAAAGGAAGGTAAATGGTTTATTGGTAGTCAGAAGGGATTAAGGGAGAAGCTACTGGAAGAACTCCACACAACCAGCTATGGTGGGCATTGTGGTAGAGAAGCCACTTATAAGAAGTTGAAACAGTTCTTTTACTGGCCAGGCATGAAAAGAGATGTTCAAAAGTTTGTACAAGAATGTGATAATTGTCAAAGAAATAAAGGAGAGATGGTACCCTTACCTGGGCTTTTGCAACCCTTACCAATCCCTGCACAGGCTTGGGATGACATATCTATGGACTTTGTGGAAGGTTTACCCAAATCTGAAGGGAAGGATGTGATCTGGGTGATAATTGACAGATTTACCAAGTATGGGCATTTCATTGCCTTACAGCATCCATTTACTGCACTGAGTTTGGCTGAATCATTTATGAAAAACATTTATAAGTTACATGGTTTACCTAAAACCATTGTAAGTGACAGGGATAGGCTTTTTATGAGTGGATTTTGGCAAGAATTGTTCAAAAGGATGGGTACCAAGTTGAATCAAAGTTCTGCATACCATCCTCAAACTGATGGACAAACAGAAAGGCTTAACAGGTGTGTAGAGGCTTATCTTAGAGCCATGACGGGACAAAGACCAAGGCAATGGAGTAGATGGTTACCCTTAGCTGAATGGTGGTATAATACCACCTTTCACTCAGCTATAGGGATGAGCCCCTACCAAGCACTATATGGAAGAGAGCCTAGAAGTGGGATATTCTCAGTAGATGATGAATCTACTCCCATTGCTGCTGTGGGGACATTCTTGCAAGAGAGGAAGGTACTGGATGCTATACTTAAGCAGAGTATTGAAAGGGCTCAGAATAGATACAAATTATATGCAGATCAGCATAGAACAGAGAGAGAGAGTTCCAGAAAGGAGACTGGGTGTATCTCAAGTTGCAACCTTATAAACAGCATTCAGTTCAAGCTAGGGTGAATCAGAAGCTGGCATCAAAGTATTTTGGTCCCTATTTGATCTTGGAGAGAATTGGCAAGGTAGCTTATAGATTGCAACTTCCAGATGGATCACTCATCCATCCTGTCTTCCATGTTTCACTCTTGAAGAAGAAGCTTGGTTCGAGGGCAGCTATTTCTACAACATTACCTCCAGTTGGGAATGATGGCCAAGTTCACCTGCAACCCTTGGCAATTCTGGAGAGGAGAATGATAAAGAGAGGCAATGTGGCAGTCCCTCAATGGCTAATTCATTGGTCAAACACAGTCAAAGAAAATGCTAGCTGGGAAGATGCTGCACTAATCAATGAAAGATTTCCAAATTTCATGCCTTGTGGACAAGGCAGTTTTTCAAGAAGGAAGGAATTGTAACGGTCCAAATTGATTGCAAGGGTAGAGCAGTCTTTTTGTCAATTAATGAAGGCTAAAAGGGGATTTAGCATAGGCACGTGAGGAGGCGTTGGATACCTTTTGATGGCCGTTAATGCCCTAACCAATCAGAAGGGGGCAAGCAATGCAGGGATTACGGAGGGCACATGGATATATGCTGGAAACAATGAGAAGGAGAGAGGGAATGGATATACATTTTCTTACGCCTAGCTTAGCTATCGTTTAGCTTAGAATAATTTAGCTTAATTCAGGAGTACAATTCCATAGCTATTGTTCTGTTTTGTTCTCTATCATTATACAATCTTGCTTGAATTCCATTCTAGTCCTTGAATTGGATCGGATTTGTTACACCGACTGAACTTTGTGTATCTACTTCTAGTACTTCGAATAGACTACACCTTAAATCCCCACACTGTACCTTGTCTCGATTACCTTCTCAATCCCAATCCAATGATGAGCTTCGAACTAGTTCAGAGAGCTTCGAACCCACACATTTAAAGGCGAATAGAATGTAATATTGTGCTTTACATCAAGCACCCTTTGTCACGCCGGACAACCTTGCTCCTCCCAAGCAACCAGACGATATGCTAAGCCTAGCATTCCTTGGTGCCTCTAGACCGCCTATCTAGAGCACCGCCCCTTCTGGGCGACTAACAATTTTTCGTGCTTGGCGAGTTCATTCGGCACTTGAACTCGCCCACCGAGATTAATTGTATCAACTCCTTCTGCGGATAGTCATCTTGTAGCTCAGGATCGTCTGCCCATCTACTACCCTTGGTAAAGATAGGCTCCACTTTCTCCTCAACTATCTCGCATTGCTCCACCTTTGGATCTAGAAGCCACTCATCACCGCGCCATGAGCCTTCTTCCACTATTAGAGCATAATCACTGTCACTACCTCCCGCAGCAACATCCGCCTCATCTTGACTAAGATCTTCTTCTTGCTTCTTTCTTGGACATTCATTCTTCCAATGCCCCTTCCTTCCACAAAACCTACAAACATCCTCAGATTTCGGACCTTTCTTGCTAGAAGATTTTTGAACATTCTTCTTCTTGCTTGATCCTTTTCTGCCCTCTGCAGCTAACCCTGCAGGTTGACTGTCTGTCTCTCCTCTGCTTACCTTTCGTCGCAGTTCTCTTGTCTTGAGCGAAGCCTTCACGTCCTCAAGAGCTATTGTTTCTTTACCATGCAAACACGAATCCACAAAGTGCTCATATGATAAAGGTAGCGACACAAGAAGCATCAACGCAGCATCCTCGTCCTCAATCTTGGCATCTATATTACGCAAATCATGTAATATAGAAGTAAACCTATCTAGATGGTCATCTATAGGCGTACCTTCCACCATTCGGAGCGTAAACAGCTTTTGCTTTAAATAGAGATTGTTGGTCAATGTCTTAGTCAAGAACATGTCTTCCAACAATAACCACAAAGCACCACCGGAATCCAAATCTGGTATGTTGACTAGAACTTCATCATCCAAACCTCTAATGATTTTTGAATGAGCCCTCTCATCTAGATTCACCAAATCTGCCGCTTCCTTCTCTGCTGCTTTCTTCTTCTCTGCTTCCGATACTCCAGCCAGAGTATTACCCGCAGAGACGGCCTTTCCGTTAGAATCCTTCCGATCCTTTATCGCCATAGCCACCGGGACCCACAATCCCTTGTCTCTCAATAGAGCCTTCATCTTTACTTGCCATAAAGTAAAGCTATTCTTCCCATTGAACTTGTCGATTGATGATTCAGATCCTTGACCCATCTTCTTCTTTGTCTGCAGCGGAAATCCCAAGATCTCTAACCAACCAGGCTCTGATACCACTTGTTAGAGCAAAATATATAAAAGAACGATGATCAAAAGAAATAATCAATCATAACACAAGAATTTACGTGGTTCACCAATTTGGCTACGTCCACGGGCGGAGGGAGAATATATTACTTTCAATGAACAATTACAAAAGACAATCTCTCTAATTTAGTTGCACGAATTATTTAGGCAAATAATTCCGTCAACCTAAACCCTAGATCTCTACTTGTAACTCTCAAAGATGAACAGCTTAATTATTATGCTAGGGGAGGGGGTGTATTTATAGTCATAAATACTAGAAACCCAAAAGGAAGAGGAAACCTATTTCTTTTGTACAAAATAATTCTATTCTCATTAGAAAACTACTTTCCTAATTCTCGAATAACTCTTTGTACCAAAAGAATACTAGTTAAATTTCTGAGATGGAGGGAGTAAGAATACTTGTCATACCAGGAAAGTATTCTTGTTGCCTAATTCTGATCAACAGACCAAGAAACAACCTAGGCCCAATTCCTTGGCCCATTCGGCAATATACTTGCGTGAAGCATGGCCTAGGCAACCAGCCTTTGCCTAAACATCAGCATTCAGCCTTCTCACTGTTTTTATAGCCTTGGCTTGTGGCCTTTGCCGCAGGTGCTTGCCACACTCTTTCCGTCCCAAAATCAAAACTTTTGTCACGGACATATCCTTAACCAAAAATACCATTTTGATTCAAAGGCATATTCCCAACAGATATATTGGCATCTAAAGCAACATGGTTCAGAATATATAACTCCTCAGTTACATTCCATTATTGTACATAATATACATGTTTATTCTCTTCAGATACTAAAAAGATTATACTCCATCCGTCCCAAAATAAATGTCCTTATTTGCACTTGATCAATAGAAAATTCGGTCATTCATTTTTTGGACAAAGGTAGTATAAATAATGAAGTTACTAAGGTTCAAAAATATCAACTAATCACGATGATACCAGTCTTAATCCCGCATCACTTTTCCGAGCCAATCAACGAGCTAAGATCATCCATAGAATTGAGACAGGGGTTCGACGTTCGAGTATGGATGCTTAGTTTCATGATTTTCAAGAATCACAACAGAATTCTTCCATCGTAGATAGGTGCATAGTTATCAAAAGCCCGCCTAGGAGCGCCTAGGCTCCGGGCACACCTTTTGCGCCTTGGTGCGCCTTGGGCCTTTAATAACTATGGGACGCACCATAGTTATCAAAAGCACGCCTAGGCTCCGGGCACACCTTTTGCGCCTTGGTGCGCCTTGGGCCTTTAATAACTATGGATAGGTGTACAGAATACTCCTTTACTTGTTCAAGTGTTCCTTAGAAAAGGGTATTTACGTTGAACCATTTTTTTATAAATGAGTTTTTATTAATAAATGCTTTAAGCTATTACAAGAATGCACTTTGAACCAATTACTTCTTAGAATTAAGGCGTAAAATATGTACAATTTTTCCTTGTACATATTCTAGCATATGTGCAAAAGCGTTAAGAGAAGTCGAGAGAGACCTTAGAGCCGGGAAGCCAAGTTAGTCTTCAGTTCTCTTCTGAGTATTTTTCCGGCAGGGGATCTTGGTATTGACTTCGTAAATACAACCTCTCTTACCTTCTTATACGGTGCCACCTGTCACACATGAGAAGTCACTATTGATTTCTTAACTAAATACTCCCTCCATCCCAAAGTGAATGTCAATATGCTCTTGATCAAGAGCAAAAAAACGAGCATTCATTTTGGGACAGAGGTAGTAATAAAAAAAGGCAACTTCGTGCTACGTGAGCTCTCACTGTGTATGGGGTCCAGGAAAGGGACGGACGCACATGAAGACAACTTTATTGATTTAAATCCAAGAGGTTGCTTCTGCGTAACTTAACTAAAGAATGAAAATTAGTTATGGAGATCTTTTCAAGCTTCCAACCTGTTTAGAAACAAAGTCGATAACATCTTCTTGGGAAATTGAACTTCCTGTCCTTTTGACTACAAATGCTATGGGAATCTCTCCAGCTTCTTCATCGCTGGCTCTGCATGACATAGAATAGAAATGGGATGAAGGTTAATAGTTCCTTTTCCAGTTATCCACTCTGTTTTAATTATATACAAACATGGTAAAAAAAGCGGAAATCCTAATTATCCACTCTGTTCAGTACTTGCTTTACTCTCTTTCCAGCATAATGAGCTCAACTTTAGATTCTCTCGACTCTATCTACCATCATTATTGCATAACACGCTTTCTCCCGCAAAGGGAGTTCTTTAGAAAGTACGTAAACATTTGAGAACAATAGCACCAAAAGTTGTACTCCAATATCATTATTATTCTTTAAAAAGAAAAAAAAGTGTAGAAACCGGGGTTTGCATACATATCGTAGGCTAGATCTCATTCTTTACGTCTTGGTAAAAGAAAGTACTGCTTTTATTGATAGCATTCTCACAACGCTCAATCATCGTTATTAATATTACAAAAATTAAATACTGATGACCCGAAACAGAAATGCAGTTATGTTCACATTCCCATTTGGCATACCGTAGCAGTCCCAGTCAAGAGAACCCTTTTGTAAAGCATCAAAAAAGAAACATTTTCACAAATTACTAATATTTCAACTCTTATATTTTTCTTATTTTTCTTTTTCTCTATTATGTGATGCCACTTTTATCCTTTTTACAGAAAGAGAAAAAGAACGAGAAGTTTAAGTTATATGCAGTGATCATGTGGCAAACAACACAAAGTCCTCCAGCAAGAAAGGAGGGTGTACCTCAGAGTGACCATGCGCTAACAAAAGAGTCCATCTGTGCTGTATTTGGTGCTTATTCTCATGGTTAACTTAACAAAATTAGATTGAACAATTATTTCTCTCTCTCTCTCTCTCTCTCCCTCTCTCTCTCTCTCTCTCTCTCTCTCACACACACACACACACAAACCTAAGGATGACGGTGAAAGCTTTTCAACCTAGAGAGTTCATAGAAAATTGGGCGGATGCTAAAGTAGGCATGTGGATCCTCCAACTCTCAGTAGTACTAGGGTAGACATTGGGGGTTGTCACTTGGTACGTAGGCCAACTACATTGTCCCCTACGAAAGTAAACATTTTTCCGCCAAAAGAGAGCTCAGCTTAACTAAAACGAAAAAAATAATAAATAATAAAGACCAATTTATCGACTTAAGGTGAGATTATTGGCTAAAGTTAGTAAGTGGATCGAAGATAGATAAAATATCACTAAATTCAAACAACAGATAAACCCCAACTCATTTTACTTCAACTAATAGATTACTATAACAGATGGAGTAACATTTTTAGCAGAAAATTCTTATCACTTTTCTGGTAATTCCCTTTTTCTATGAGTTTTCATGGTGGTTGGAATTAATCTTAATCAATCAAATGCAATAATAGTCAAGAATCACTTACCCTGTTACTGCAGCATCAAGTATGTCTTGGTGGCAAACCAATACATCCTCTAAATCAGCTGGAGCAATCTGCATAAAGAATAATAAGCTTATTAAGATGATAACTTTATTTCCAAGAAAATGGTTTTAACTATGTCATGTCAGAAATTTTGACTTCAAAATGGTCATTTTTCTTTTAAAAACAGGGAAAACTCAGGTGAGACGGATCTGAGCTATATATATATACCTGAAAACCTTTGTACTTGATGATCTCTTTTAATCGATCAACTATATACAAGTAACCATCTTGGTCAAAATAGACAATGTCTCCGGTGCGTAGCCAACCATCTTTCTCAATTGCCAACAAAGTTGCCTCCTCATTATTCAAGTATCCTAGCAAGTTTTTTAAAAAATAACAAAACATCAAAATCTAAGTTCAACTTGGAAACAAAAATATGTTTGAAAAAAAATACACTAATAAGTAGGAAATACGGTCTGCAGATTACTTCGAGATGTTAAGAGCATGAAAATCGTTTTGGGAGTTAAAATCTTCATGATACTTTAAAAAAAAACTAATGCAACATATTATTACCTTTCATGATGCCTGGTCCTTTTAACCAAAGCTCTCCCATTCCTCCAGGCGGCAAGAATAATCCAGTGACACAATCTACCACTTTCGCTTGCATGTTAGGAGCCAAAAGTCCTACTGAAGAATAATTTCGAAGATCTTTAGTATTGAAGCCACGAGTTCCTACAGCAGTTGACTCGCTCATACCATAGCCCTGAAACAAAATAAGTTCACAAAAACAAACATTCAACTTGACTTATTACCTGTACAACATAACTACCATATTTACATTTTTTTCACAAGAAACCATAAATAATACTCCCTCCGTCCCAAAATGATCTTCCCATTTGCCATTTTTCATTGTCCCAGAAAGTTCTTCCCATTTCTACAATTTAGGCTTAAAAGTGCATAAGCAAACATGACTAGTGAAGCAAGTGTTCATATCCTTAAAAGTTTGAATAGTCAAACGAGAAGATCATTTTGGGACGGAGGGAGTAATCCTAAACTTTAAAGTTATAATTTTTTTGAAAGTGATATTAATCAAGAATATAACTCAACTTACCTGAATAAAATCAACATGGGGGAGAATCTGAATGAAGTCTTCTATACTTCTGGTGCTCAATGGAGCAGCCCCTGATGAAACTTGCTTCAAGCTCTTCAAACTACTCACACAACCACCTTTTGCTCTTTCGACCAGTATTTTCACCAAAGGTGGGACTCCCGGAAAATGGGTTACCCTATATTTTTCAATAGCCCTCACCATCTCATCAACATTAAACTTTCTCATCACAACAATTGAAGAACCCAAAGACAACAATCCCATAGTAAAAAGCGACAGTCCATAGATATGAAACATAGGCAAAACAGCCAAGTAAACATTCTCTGAACTCAATTCCTCATATTGCGAAGCTTCAAACCGAACAAAAAGTTGAGCCATGGCAATCAAATTCCCATGTGTTAACAAAACCCCTTTACAAGCACCTGTTGTGCCGGACGAATACAATATCACAGCAGTGTCCTGCTGCTTAATTTTACAATTCGGAACCAAATTCGAGTCACTAGAAATCAAATCATCAAATCGTTTCGAATATGAATTCATATTTTCAGGCACGCCAACACAAGAAACCCCTAATGAACTCAATTCATCAACTCTATCAGCCAAACTAAAGGCAAATTTAACATGACAAGCAAGTGTTTGTTTCTTTACCTCAGAGAAACTACTCCTCGGATTCATAGTAGTAACAATCCCACCCAAACACAAAACACTCAAGAAAACAACAGGGAAGTAAATCGAATTGGGCAAAAGAATCAAAACAACATCACCTTGTGAAACACCCATTTTGTGTAAGCCACCAGCCATGGATTTGATCAATGGGAGGAGGTCTGAGTAAGAAATTGAAGACCCAGATGAGGAATCGATTAGAGCTTGAACCCCATTGTGGGTGTGCGAGAAAATGAAGGAGACAATGTCGAGAAATGGGTCTGATGGGAGGCGCATTGGAGGGTGTTTGCTGCTGTAAATTCCTGATTCAGGGGAATACCAGTCAGGGTTTTTGGAGGTTTTTGAATCTTGTAATGGGGAATTAGAGTATGTGAAATGGGTTTTGGAGAATGATGATGATGATGACATTTGAAAAAGTTTGAATTGTGGGAGGGAAAACTGAGGTTTTGCGGGTAGACAGTGGAATGTTTGTTTCTGTTGAGAAATAGTGTTCGTCAGCAGTGAGATTTCTGTGCAATATAGTAAGCCCTATTATATAAAGTCTCGAACCTCAAAAAAGCACAATGTAGAATGTTTGAACCAACCCAACCCAACTCAAATTATTTTATTAATAAAAATTTAATAATAAAGTACTTGATCCGGCTCACTAAAAAATTATTAAAAGATGCACTTTTATTAGTAAGTGGTGTGATTGTTGTGAGTGAGAAGTGAAGTAGGAAAGAGAATGTGACGTTCAAATTAGTAAGTGATAGTCAAAAAGAAAATCTGTCTTGAAATTCGTCATAGTCAAAAGAGTGCAGTTTGTGGATGTGTGGTCGGATGTTTGTATACATACGAAGTCACATCTGATTTTAATCTGAGTTCTTTATTCCTTTTCTGTTTTAAAATCTTTCTCTGCTTTCTGTAAACCAAATTATAGGGTTTAGACAATGTGTTAGGTTTAGAACGTGATCTTTAGTATTTTAGTTTTTTCTTATTTCACAAGTTAGGTTATCATTTTGTAATCAGCTCTTTTAAAAGAGATTTTTTTTTTTTAACTGCAAGGCTTGTTTCTTCAAGTTGAACCAGTAAACGTTTAATTATGTGTTAAGTTATTTTTCGCTACTGTTTTATTGGTTGTGTGTACAATTGTGTCTCACAATTGTGCACACATCTGATCTATGTGTTTTGTGGTTTGAATTTCACTATTCCTAGCTACACTAAACTTTCAACTGGTATCAGAGCCGACACTCAATGACGCTGATTATCGATTCCAGAAAGTGTAGTCACAATGGAATGTCAAAATTAATTAATAATTAAATCATTGTTAAAGCTGATTGTCGATTCCAGAAAGTTTAGCTAACTATAATTCCAAGCTCATGGGTGTCATTTTCAGCTATGTTGATGTTAACATGTTTAAATTAATTAAAAATTAAATCATTGTTAAAGCTGTTTGGGATACTTTTCAGATGTTGTGACTGTATACCAAGTGTCAAAACTACAAGGCTTAGGATCCTTATGGATCAATTTGAATGTCTTGGGATGAAAAAAATGAGACTATTGGTAATTACTCTGCTAGGATGTTAGAAATTTATAATGAATGTTATAGGTCTAGGTGAAGCAATATCTAATGCCAGACAGGTAAGCAAGATCTTAAGATCTATTCCTGAGAGATTTAAGATCAAAGTTGATGTTATAGAAGAGATTAGTGATGTCAACACAGTTAGTCTCGATATTGTTGTAGGCATTCTCACTGTGTTTGAATTGGACCTAGGGGCTCAAAAGAAAAACAAAAAAATAAATATTGAGTTACAAAGTTCTGCAACCATCCCAAAAGAAATTGTAGACCTTTCCTCTGAAATTGATGAGTGTAATCTTGAGGAAGATGATATGGATTTGATTCAAAGAAATTTAGTTTTATTTTGAATAACAAAAGGAATAGCGAGTTTTCTGGAAAATCATATCAGAATTTTGAAAAATAAAAAAGTTTTTTTTTTTTTAATGGTGTTTTTAGAAACCAAAATTCTGATTATAAAAAAAAAAAAAAAATCTGAGCTTGTGCAATGTAGAGCATGTCGTGGGTATGGTCACTTAACTAATGAGTGCTAACACATTAAGAAATGGGGAATGAGTTACACTGCTACTCTGAGTGATAGTGAGGATGATGAAGTATTTTTTAACATCTCTGTGTTTGAATCTTCATATTTTTGCTTTAATGCCTACAACGCAAGTACGGAGGGATACGTGTTTTCTGAAGCTCATTCATATATGGAGACGGATGTGGATACAAATATGTACATATCTGAACTCGCATCTAAGCAGACATTCAAATGTTTGAATGTAAAAGGAGATCTGATAATGAACCTGATGATCTTCCCTATGATGAACTCTTTGAGACCTACAAAGAGTTGCATGTTGACTGGATGAAAAGAATGGACAAACTCAAGGTAATGGCCAAAGTAATAAAAGTTTGTCTAGTAGAAGTTCTGATGTTGAAAACGAAAAAGAAAAACTTGTGATTGAAAATGTGAGCCAGAAATATTTCATAGCCAAGCTTGAGGTGTTTGTCACAAAGAGGGAAGTTGAATTGGAAAAGGTCAAAATTGATCTTGAAAATGGTGATAGTACCTTATCAAGGATGAACAATGGTAAAATGAAACTTGATGAAGCCTTATCTCTTAAAATTATTGGAAAAACAGGTCTTGGCTATGGGAGTCCTAAGTTTGTTAAAGATAGTGGTGATGTTTCAAAATCTAAAGAAAAAACTATTTTAAGTAACAAAAAAACCCAGGAAAAGGCATTATACCTATCATTATTGCATTACTTCTGGGAACATTCGTCCCTTCTGTTACAAGTTAAAAAATGATATAAAGCAGAATGTGTGAAACAATCTCAGATGTATGACAAAATGTGCTCTTAGATGTATATACATCGTGGCACACATCCGAGAGCACATCAAGATGTATGGGCTGAAAAACCAAAGGTAAGCTATAATGTAGTCTACTTATCCCTGAAGAGTGGTTTTGCTGGATCTTGGTATTTTAATTGTGGGTGCTTGAGGCACATAACCGGAAATCAAGATGCTTTGACAGAATATGTATCTGTTAGTGGAGGAGAAGTTAACTTTGGTGGTGGTGCTCACTGCTCAGGGTGAAATAATTGGGAAGGGGACTCTAGCTGTTGAGAGTTTCCCAAAATTACACAATGTCTATCATGTAGAGGGGCTTAGGACTAATCTGATAAGTATCAGTCAGTTGTGTGATAATGACCTTCATGTGAAGTTTGATAAAAAGTTGTGTGAGGTATGGCTTTAGATCACTACATAATTGTTACAAGTTTTGTGAAAATTTGTCTTATTTAAGCTTTTAAGATGTTGTTTTTAAGTTTTTGCCACAAAATGTTATCCCATCAACCGTATGCCTACACCCACTCTTAATCTTTCATCGTCATACTCTAAACTTCAATGTTGCAACCCCAATTTCATGGAAAATCCAAATCGATGTCGCTCTTCTTGGGCATAACTTGTACAAGTATATTGATGGCTCTCACCCCTCTCATCCGCAAACTACAACCACCACTGCTCCCCTACTACCTAACATAGCTTCATCACATGATTCGTCGAGTTAAACTAATTCTTAAAGCCTTAGCCAGCACACTCTGCCGCGCTCTTCCCCCACTTATATCTCAATTCTCAACCAACTATGATGCCTGAAAAACCCTACCCAAAACCTATTCAAATCTTTTCAAATGCCACCTTAAACAAATCAAGGTTCACCTCCACAATATCACTATAGGCTCATGCCGGCCCCATCTCCGACTACATGCAAGAACTCAATCTTGCACCAATCAACTCTCTTCTCTTGGTCCTCCTTTAGAACGTGATGACAATGTTGATAAGTCCTTAGCCAACTAAACTATCCTAACTACGAATACGTTATTCATGATTTTCAAAGCCGAGAAACCCTATCTATTTGATGAGTTATATGGGAAACTCATTAATCACGAGCTCTCCCTCAAAACATTGTTCTAAAAGACGGGCTCCTAGGCTGCCTAGGCGCTAGTCGGGGGTAGTTTGCCGCGACTTTCGTCAAATCGGCCAAATTAGGCGCTAGGCGGAGCTAGGCAGGCTTGGCGGCTAGGTGGATTAGGATGTCTAGGTGGATTTAGGTGATCCTAGGCGGGCCTAGGCGGATTTAGGGGGCCTAGGCGGGTTTAGGTAGATTCAGTGAAAAAAAATTGTTAATATTTTATCAATATACTACTCCGATCCGGCCACAAATATAAGCAGGAAAATCTAACTTTTCATATATTAAAATATAAATTATAAATATAGGCGCTAGGCATTGCTCCATTAGTTAAGATATTATTATTTTATTTAAAAAGGTTATATCTTTACAAAAATATAAATTAAAAATCATAGAATGCTTTTAGTAATAATTCATTTTTTGTGAAAATTAATATATATTATTATTTTTTGACAAATAACAAAAATAAGTGGCATTATTGTTTGAATAACTACATATATATATTTACAGATTTATTAAAAAAAATGCGCTAATTTCTCGGTCCCGCCTCCATCCTGCCTAGGCTCTCTAGGCAATGCTCCGCCGTCTAGCGATTTTTAGAACATTACCTCAAACATAAATTTGCATTTCTTCAACATATCTGACAATGATCAACTCGCTTATGCCCACACCAAGCCTCTTGCTTGTACACATTTTTAAGTAATTATGTCCAATATTGGTATCTCCACTCCATCGTTCATCTTGTGGGGGCATGCTAGAGATACACCAACTATCTCACCTTCTTGATTCTTTGCAGGGACGTAGCCATGAATCGAAGTCAAATGGGTCAAGAACGATGTATTTTATAAACAGAGATTTAAAATTATTAAAATGGAGGACATTTTGCCTTAAAATTGTGATTACGAGAACATTGAAATAGACTTAGAATTAAAATTGCACTAGGAATATTAATTTATGGACTTAATGATTATAAAAAGTAAACACTAATCTTTGATTTTCATTTTCATCCCCTCTTAAATAATTTAATTTCAAAGTTTACAATACTACCCTCTCATTTGAGAGTCGAGATCACATGTACAACTTTAGGAGGCGAACTCCTGTGAGACCGTCTCACGGCGTGAGACGGCTCACAGCCTAGCCAAGCCAAATTTTTTTATTTTTTATTTTTTTTGCCCTCCAACCTTTTTTTTTCCCTGCCATTTTTTGTTTGCCAGCAAAAGTAACACTTTTTATAAAAAAATGTAACACTTTTTTCTCATATGTAACACTTTTTTTTTCAAAAATGTACCACAATTTTGCTGAAATAGATTAAAGGTAACATAAGATTGACAACTAAAACTAATGTTACATTTTATAATAAATGAATGTAACTTTTTTCTCAATTGTAACATTTTTCTAGAGTTTTACATTCAATAGAAATGCAAACCCAATTATATACATGAATTTTTACTCTTTTTTTAAAGAAAAAAAGTAACATTTACTAAAAAAAAATGTTACATTCATTTATATAGAAAATTATAATCATATATGCACTCTGTTACACTTCAAATATTACTTTTTCTAACCACAAAAACTATCAAACTATTAAATTTTTCTTGCAAAACTGATGTTACATTTGACAATAAAAGTGTTATTTTTTTAAGATGAAACTGTTGCTTTTATCTGAAAATAGTGTTACATCTCAGGATATGAGCAGTTCAATTTATTTGTGTGTTAAAAAATATGTTTTAAAAAAAATAATCAAATCATATCATGACCTATCTAGTTTTGTTCGTCTCATTGAGACGAACACAACGGTATTTTAAAAAAAATGACTTCAAAATCTCAAGATATAGCATTTTAAAGTTATTGGAGGTTTTTTTTTAAGGCGACACGTGTCACGCATTAGGAAAGAGGACAGCTGGGCTGGCTAGGCTGGCGGGTTGTGGGCATGATCCATGGGTGGATCCGTCTCACCTTGTGAGACGGCCTCACCCAAGTCTTTGTCCAACTTTAGTGTGTCACTCCATGTACCACTTGCAATCCAACCGTTCACATGTTTGCATAATATTATGATAATATCCATCTCAATAACTGTGAGCCATTAGATCACTTATGGTATTTGAAGTGGTACACAAAGTGGCACAGTTCAATCTAATTATACTTTGACCAATAATTTGAAGAAAAATAATTATCTTAATGAAAATCTGAAAATAGTTATTGAAAGTATTAGTAACCGTAATACAATAACAATTTTTAAACTTTTATTAGCATCATTATTTTTCTTCAAATTATTAGTCAAAGTATAATTAGATTGATCAAAATTCATAATTCGAGTGGGACGGAGGAGTATTCATTTCCAAAATTTAAGGGTTTCATATATTAGTTAGGCTGATACTTGTTCATAAACACAATGAAGTCAATGATAAAAAAAAATCTTTCACGATTTCTTATAACCTATAGTTGGTTTCAGGGAAGTTACCAATGATGATGGAATTAAACGTTTTTAAAATAAAAACGTATTATCGAAAAATATAATTTGAGATTTCGTATTGTAATTGCAAAGTCATGTATTGTAATTTAAATCATGTTGGAGACAATTTTAATTTAAAATTTTGTAAATATAAATTGTGCACCAACCACGACCGTTTGATGTCAAGAACATGCCAACCCCCACCCTTACGGTACGGTAGGGATGGCAACGGGGCGGATAAGGGACGGGCTTGACCAAAACCGTACCCGCCCCTCAAGGAACTCCTCTTATACCATACCCGCCCCGCCCCGCCAACTAGTAAACCCGTATCTGCCCTGCCCCGTATGGTTCATAATCACAATTTTTATTGGGTTTTAGCCCAGCCTTTAAAGAGTCCAACATCCCAACAATATACAATTACAACACAATTACAACATTGTATCAAATTTAAGCCCAATCTAATAATTTCAACCATCCCATTCACACCCAAAGTATACAATTACAACACATTTATAGTAATTTACTGCATATATTAGTATGCGGGGCGGGGCCCGCAGGTTGGGGTGTGCAACCAAACCCGCCCCGCAACCCGCCGGGTTTTGAAAAAAGACTACCAAACCCGTCCCGCTGCGGTGCGGACTGTCCCTGATACTGAGCGGGTTCAGATAGATTGCCACACGTAAGTTACGTGTCACTAGCCTCTAATTTTGGCAGCAATTTATGATAAAATGATCTATAAATAGAGAAACCAATAAATAAAGACTTTTGAGCTCCTTTCTATATAGAGTGTCTCTATGTAATAATTCCGTTACCTATTCCTCCCAAATAAATATGACATGACCACGATATGTTCCAATAAAGTTGGAATTTGTCTTTAAATATTTTGATATTTCCATGTGGAATTCAACACCAATTGTAACCCCTATTATAATAGCTGATTTTAGATTGCCTTTAAGGCAAAAGTCGAGAAACATGGTGCAATTGTCTTTATAATCTGCCCAAAGAAACCCTCAACTTGTGAACTTTCTCGCTGTTACATAATACTCCCTCCGTTTCAATTCAAACTTCAAAAAAAAAAAAAAAATTGGTTTCAAAAATTTTAAAAAATGTGATATGTTGTGAGTGTAGATGGTTTGGTAAGAGAGATAAATTGTTGTGAGTATGATATGTGGGGACCACAAATAAAGAAGTATAAAAAACTTTCTGTTTTAGGTTTTGAAGTTTAACATGGGACACCCAAAATAGAAATTTTCAAAGTTTAAAATGGGACGGAAGAAGTATTTGTTTGGGATATCAATTTTGAATAGAGGCTCAACCTAGGGGTGTGCACGGGTCGGTTTGGTTCGGTTTTAGGCCAAAACCGACACCAAACCAATAGTTATCAGTTTATGTAATTCAAAACCATTAAGCTTCGGTTTCTTGATGGTTCGGTTTGTTCGGTTTCGGTGTGATATCGGTTTGGTTCGGTGTCAAACCAATAGAATGGACTGTTGGGTTGTGGGTTTGTTGGGCCGCTTTAATGGGCTACATTCAAATGGGGCCCAATTTGCACATAATAAATAATAAGGTCAAATAAGGCACGTTTTCTGGTTGAAGTATGAATTGTGCCAATGGGCCATACTACTTGGGTCAAAAGCTACAAATTAAAGTTTACAACTATTAATTCAAATAACAAGCTAGGAATAAAACGACATAGTTTTAGGTTATCAGTTCGGTTCGGTTTCTTATCGGTTCTAACAAGCTGGAAACCTAAACCGAACCACTAATTTCGGTTTTCTAATTTTTAGGAACCGGTCCTAACCAATAGCTTATTGAACCGGATTTTCGGTCCGGTTTTTTTGGTTTTATTGGTTTTTTCGGTTTTTTTGCTCACCTCTAGCTCAACCAAATAAAAATTACTTTAAGGACTGATATTTTTGAAATTACCAATAAGTCATTGGTAAATATGTTGGACGGGATTATCCTTGCGTGTGAACACACGTTGGCTAAGCCCTAAATATTCGTTAAGCGCTTACACTTCTTCGCTTTCTGCTTTATCTCTCTTCCTTTTTTTTTCCCCAAAATTTTAAAATACAATATCTCAAAATCTAGAAATCGAAAAAAATGATTTGAAACCACTGTTTTAATCGTATCGTCAGGACGAATCAAACAAACACACCCATCATATGATTTAGATTTTAGAAATAAAATTTTGAATTTTCACTTGCAAAAAATTGAGTATATAAATTTTCATTTATTAATTGATTTCACAGTTGTGTGATTTTACTGTTGTATGATTACACAATTATGTGATTTCACAATTGTGTCATTTTTTCTTTTACACTTGTAAAATGATTTCTCAATTGATTTTACATTTGTGCGATTGCACAGTTGTGTCATTTTTCATTTTTCACTTGTATAATTATTCTTTAATGGGTTAATTACAAATTAGGGCCTAAAGTCTTATATGAGGTCCCCAATCGGGCCTGGCCTTTTTTTAGCGATTTAGGGGCTGTATTGACATTTTTTGCCTAAATTAGTGCTTTTTGACGATTTCCATTCAAAATCACCGTTAAGTGAACATGTGCGTTGCATGTGACTTTGAGTGAGGGTATTTTTGTCATTTCAGATGGAAATCGTAAATAAGTAAGACCCGATTGAGGACTTTAATAATACTTTAAGCCCTAATTTGTAATCAATCCTTGTTTTTGTACAAAACTCAAAAATTCTAAATTATTTTGTTGTGTCTAATTACTCCCTTCCTCCTCTATCCTTAAAATGATCATTACACATTCACTCTAATTCGTACGAATAAATTTTGAATAATAATTTTAGTTTAGTTTATCTATTGAAGCTTTTTTATTGATAGTATTATTGATGCTCTATCAATATCAAACAAGTTTCAAATTTTCATTAGTCTGATTGAATCAGTCTAAAATTATTATTCAAATTTCCATCGGTATGATTGAATCAATCTAAAATTACACCTCCACCCTAATAATTTTAGTTTAGTTTATCTATAAAAGAGTAAGTTTTAAAAATGTGGGGTGATAATTTTAAAATAAAAATAAAATTTGTTTAGAAATGCTTAAATGTATTTTTATAAATAGTTAACAAGAGTATGTCATACGAAAAACCACTTTTTTTCTAACAATTAGGAAAAAAACGTGTTTCAAAATGCGCGATGACATTTTTGTAAATAAGTTGAATTTCAAGGTGATATGTTTTTTTTTTTTTTTTTTTTTTTGTAAAACTTTGTTCTTTGATGAAAATCGTTAAAAAGCCTTAGTTTGGGTAAAAATATATATATATCAATACATGTCCTAAATCGCTAAAAAAAAGTCAGGCCCCGATTGGGGACCTCATATAAGATGATAGAGAAAAACTCCACTTGTAATAAATACCTAGCAAGCGCACTAGTTACCGTAGTAGTAACGCGCGAAAGCGAGGGTCGATCCCACAGAGACTTGTGATAGATAGTAATTTAAATAGCACTAAAATAACATAAAATAAAAGATTTGATTTTTGGTTTATTAAACTAATTAACTTAAAAGAAAATAAACTAATTAAACAAAATAAATAAATGGATAGAGATATGGAGGAAATTTTCTATGGATTGGATTCACATGTAGAATTATGAATTATGGATCTCTATTACAATTAATCTAGGCTAGTATTTATAGGAAAAACAAACCTAAACCTAAAAGGAATTATAAAAGAAAAAGGAATAGTAATAAGAAAAGGAAACTAAAAAAAATAAAATCCTAAGTTAAAAAGAAACAAAACAATTCTCTGTCAAATCTCCCTTGTGTACACGGCAATAGAGGGCTGATTTTCAGATTTTTCGTTCCAGCCCCTGGACTTCTCGTATTTTTAGTTTGGTCCTCCAACTTTTAGAAACTGTAAAATAGTCCCTGAACTTTCATATCTCTGCAGATTGATCCTCAAGTTTCAGAACAGTCAGATAGGTCCCTGAACACTCCAGATTTTCACAGCAGTCCTCACTCTTCTTTAAATTACTGTTAAGTCCCCGGAGTTATAAATTTCAACATATCTCCTTTGTTTTATGCACTTTCCACATGTTTTCTAAATAAACACTAAAATAAATATTAAATAACCAAAACTCAAGGATTTCACCGAGAACAAGTCTAGAAAAGTACCCAATAAATGATTATAAAACCCATCCATCATAAGACGTTAGGCCCTAAGTTGTAACTAACCCCTTTTTTAATTGATTTCACATTTGTGTCATTTTACATGTATGATTATACAGTTATCTGATAGTTATCTGATTTCACTGTTGTGTGATGTCATTGCCCTTTAAACAATTGAGAAATCAGTTGACCACAATTTATATTCACTTTATCATATGTTTAAGTTTAAAAACTGATATATTTATTTCTCATATGTTTATAATCGAGTATAAAACAGAGATATTTATTCCTCATTTATTCATAATTGAATATAAAACTGATAAATTAATTTCTCAATTTTCACAATTGATAGTCAATTTCTCAGATATTTAAATTCAAAAATATAGTCATTCATTTCTCTTTTTTTTCTTCATAATTGAGTATAAAACTGATTATTTTATTCCTCTATTTTCGAAAAATGATACTCAATTTCTTAAATGTTTAAATTTAAAACTGATAAATCAAATTTTTTTAATAAATTCAACAATGATGCCTTTAATCTATGAAATTAATAATGAATTTCCTTTTTGAAATCCAAATTATTAGAAAAAAATTGGTTTGAATGTGAATCGGTTGAATGAAATTTTTGAATTTATTAAAAGAATTATTTTTTACTAAATGTTTTATTTCTCTCACTATATTTTTTAAAGGTATATTATTACATTTTTCAAAAATGATCATTTAAACTTTGTCAACATACAACCAATCAAAGATTTAATTTTAAGTTTGAATAACTCAAAAAAAATAGAGGAGAAAAATATTAGAGACTCTTTTATAAATTAAATAATTATTTTTAGCGCATTATAAACAAGTTTTAAATATAATTTAATATATAAAATTAGTAAAAATAAATAAAAGAGGAAAACTAAGATATAAATCCTTCATGGAGGACCAAATTAATATAAGCGCCAAGTTTAGAGACCAAACTATCATTAGTTTCAGGGGTATATTCGGTTTTTTGAAAAAATCTCACAGAAGGAAGGGGAAAACTGGCAATAAAAGCCATCATAAAGGACCAAACTAATAAAATTTATTCATGAAGGACCAATTATATATGTGGATTCTTACTTTTTTATGGGGTATATTCGGTATTTTGAGAAAGTAACAATTGAAACCAATTATATATATGGATTCTTACCTTTTTTAAAACTAAAAAAAAAAAAAAGTAACATTTACTATGTAGAACTGCTATATTCATCTATATAGAAAATTACAATCATATATGTACTTTGTTACACTTCAATTATTATTTTTTTCTAACCACAAAAACTATCAAACTATTGAAATTTTTCTGCAAAACTGTTGTTACATTTTATAATAAAAGTGTTACTTTTTAAAGACTACTCCCTCCGTCTACTTATTGCTACCAAATTGGAGTGCATGGGGTTTATGAAAATATGTTGGAAAAGTAAGTATTGTGAGTGGGGTAGGAGAGAGAAAATAAGTTAGTGGGTAGGTGTTGTGAGTGATAAGAAATAGAAAAGTGAACATTTTAGGTAACTAGCAGTAAGTATGAGACACCCTAAATGGAAATAAGTAGCGATAAGTATGGGACGGAGGGAGTATATTGTTACTTTTTTCATAACAACGTGATACTTTTCTGGTGACAAGCAGATCAATTTTTTTTTGTGTTAAAAATATGTTTTGGAAAAAAAAAAATCAAACTATATCATGACCTATGTAGTTTAATTCGTCTCATCGAGACGAACACAACAGTATTTTTAGATTTTTTTTTTTCTACTTCAAAATTTCAAGATATTATATTTTAAAGTTATTGGAGTTTTTTTTAACCCGCGACACGTATTGCGATATGGACACGCGTAAGTGGGAAGCTGCTGGCTAAGCTAGGCGGACGGGTTGGTGTTTGGGCGGGACGGGTACACAGGAGGGTCCGTCTCACGTGGTGAGACAGTCTCATAGGAGTTTTTGCCAAAAAGAAAAATGTCAGCACGGAAATGAAAAGGCATATCGACATTTTTAACCCTCGTACTTTAGTTAAGCTTCGGTTTTAACTTCTCTTGTATTTTTTTAGCAGTTTTAACTTTTGTACTTTATATACACATTCATTTCCCCCAAAAGTGATTAAATTTAAGCCATTTTCTTAGCACTTTTAACCCTCGTACTTTGGGGGTTTTGGGAAAAAAATGAGTGCGTATCTAAAGTACAAGGGTTAAAATTGCTAAAAAATTACAAAAGAGGTTAAAACCGAAAATTAAGCAAAGTACAAGGGTTAAAAATGTCGATTGGCCAAATTAAAAAGATGTACCCTCAACTTAAATTGCAAAAAGTCATCGAGTGGTAATGAAGGAGAGATAAATAATACTCCTTTCAGTCTAAAATAACTGTCACTTTTAACGTTTGTAATATGCTTAAAAAAAAAAAAGCAATTAGTATCATTTTTTTATATATATATAAAATTTTCTCCTTTCTTTGATCAATCATTATAAATATACTCCCTCCTTCCCAAAACAAATTTCCTTTTTGATATCCCATTGATAAGTGGGTTAATGACAGATTAGGGCCTGAACTGCAGGGGGTGCGTCTAAAAGGGGCCTGGGTTTTTTTTCCCGCTAGATCAGGCTCAATATCTCAAATTTTCGGCAGTTAAGGGATTTTTGATGGAAATCGTTAGAAAAGTCAGTTAAGTACCATGTGCTGTGCACGTGATCGACTAAATGGATGGATTTGAATTTCATACTAACTATTAAGGGGTGAGATGTAAAAGTCTGAAACTAGAGGACAAAATTAAAAATATATCTCTCTAAAATATTACATCCAACCCCTTCTTCTTCCCAAATCAAACCCAGATCCACCCCCTTCTTCTTCCCAAATCAAACCCAGATCCACCCCCTCCTTCTTCCCAAATCAAACCCAGATCCAACCCCCTTCCTCCGGCACTGCCACCATCTACTCCGACCGCCACCGCCATCATCACCGATATACTCCACCAAACCCATCACCTGCCATTAAATATCAAAGCAAATCAAATCATCCAAATCAAATAAAAAAATCATCCAAAATCAAAACAAATAAATCATCCAAAAAACAGGGGTTGAAGGCCGGCATTGAGGGGAGAGAGAACGGGTTGGCCTTGCGAGAGATTTGCCAGAATTTGGGCTATGGTGCGGAGAGGAAGCTGTGGTGATGGTCGTTGGCGGTGATAAGATCTGGCCGGAGTTGGGGGAGGCGAGGGAGAATCGCCGGCGGTGAAAAGTTGTTCGGTTGCTGTTGCTTGGCCGGAGTGGGTACGGTGGAGAGGGTAAGGGGTTTGTCGAGATTGGGATCGAGAGAGAGATTGAGAGAAAGGCCTAGGGCTTTGATTGATGTAGGAATTTGGGGGTTTGGGGAGATGGTGAGTGCGGCTGTGGGTCGGCGATGGATAAGGAGAGGGTTAGGGTTCCTGCTTCTTGATTTTGAAGGAGGCGTTAGCGGAGGAAGTCCGAGGGTCGGAATTGAGTATTTCTAAGCAAAAATTCTCATTCATGCCGTTATCTTTCCGGCTGCAAAGTTCCTTCACCAAGTTGGAAGGAACAGAGGATGGGGTTGGGGCTGGAGCGGGGGCGGGAACTGGAGAAACGTTTGATCCATGTAAAGGTGAGAAGAAGGAGATAGAGATGAATAGGAATGCTGCAAGAAATTGGAGAATATATTTTTTAGCCATTTTAATTTGGTTCAATTTGGTTGTTTAATTTTTTGAGGTGTCTTCTGTATATAGGGAATGGTTATATATACTCCCTCCGTCCCATCCGAAATAGGATTCTTGGTCCCGACACGGGGATTAAGGAATAATAATCTTTTATTATAAAAAGTTGTTTGAAAAGGAGGTGTTGTGAGTATGAAGGGGAGAGAAAGTGGGTGGGGAATAATAAATGAAAAGAAGTTGTGAGTATGACAAGTGAGTCCTACTAATAAAAATAATAATAAAAGCTTTCCATTTTGGTATGTCCTATTTCAAGTGTGTCCTACTAATAAAAAAGTAATAAAAACTTTCTATTGTAAATAGTGATAATTACTTTATGTTGTTTTAAATTTGGTGAATGTAAAAAGTAATTTATTATGTTCATAGAATAAAATTTAAATTTATTTATAATTTTCTTTACTTTAAATTTATTATTTAGAAAATAATCTAAATCCTTTTATATTTAATATAGCTATTAGATTAATTTGTTTAATAATTTTGTTTTATAAATGATAATTACTTATTTTATTATATACTTGATTATTTAGAAAAAATATTTATTTCATTTTAAACCTTTTGAGTTTCAAAAATTTCACTAAAACCCTTACAAACTAATATCATTACAAACCCATCCATTTTGACGATCACGTGCTCGGCACATAACACTTAACTGACTTTTCTAACGATTTCCGTCAAAAAGCCCTTAACTGCCGAAAATTTGAGATATTGAGCTCTGATCTAGCGGGAAAAAAAACCCAGGCCCCTTTTAGACGCACCCCCTGCTGTTCAGGCCCTAATCTGTCATTAACCCTTGATAAGTTCTATTTCCTAAAATGTTCAAATTTTATTATTTTTCAATTCTCCCTACCCCACTTGTCATACTCACTTAAATCACACTCGACTTATCATACTCACATAGGTAAATCTCACTCAATTTACCATACTCACAATCTCTTTCCCACTCACAATACTTTTGAATTTGCATCTTCAAAATGGTGCTAACTGTTTTGGAACGGAGGGAGTAAAAGGGAAATGAAAAGAAAAAAGAACACAGATCAACACAAAGCCTTTAATTCTTAAAGCATTAAGAGTTAAAATGTGTCATTGAATTCAAACATGTAAGCAAGACCCTATCCTATGCAAAACAAAGCCCATTTGCACAACTATTAATGATAATTACAAGTTAAAAGTAGCATAAACTGATCAAAGAAACTAAGCTGCCTGTTAACTACAAACACCAGTCAAGATTAGAACCTCTATACCAGGTCAAACAAAAAGTCAACTCAGTAGTGGTAGTAAGGCTGAGGCGACTCGATATCGTACCGGTAGACATTATCGTGTGGTTGATATTCATACTGAGAATAATTCCCGGGCGGTCCCACTTCGTAGTGCTGCACATTTTGAGATGCCTCATGTTCGTGGCGATATAAGTGGTGGGGTGGGGACGGAGATGAGGGTTCACTTGTAGGAAGACTTGGGACGCGTGTTTGACTTTTGTCAACTCGGACTTCTACCAGCTCGACTTCTTCGAAAGAGTTGAAAATCGGGTGCAAGTATGCGTCTGACAGGTATGATTTTAGATTGATGTCGGGTTCGGAAGAGGAACGGTCTTGTGTGTCCTTGTCCATTGCTTCCTGTGACGAGAAACAAGATGAAACACCTTCATTAAGGGTATAAATTGATTGTCGAATTATCTTTTGTTAGTTTTCATGTCTTAATATACACTTGTAATCACAAGGGTATTCATGCATACGGAGTATGTGCTAATAAAATGCTTAAAAGTAATATTTCTACATTGCCTTGAAAAAGATGGACACTCATTTAGGATGGGGTAAGTATCATTTTACATATATTAAATCAATTTTATGCTAAAATTGAACCTACAATAATATGGGTGATTCTTGAACTATTGTATAAGGGTAGAATTTCCGTACGAGCAACGCTATGGGCACAAGAGTCACAAAATATTATCATTGACCGGTGTTTAAATCATATAATGTTTGGACCCACAAAATACACATCCAATCAAATACTGCCACAACTAGGATTTTGTGATCAAGATTTTGTGTTCGTAATGAAACAAATGCTTTTGCTTTTGTTGACAACTCAGCATTATAAGGATTAGAAATTTGCTAGCTGTTTAAGGTGTTGTTTCAAATTAATAGAAGGAGCTTACCTCAAGAGGGTACTTCCTAAACGCAGGTTCAAAGCGATGTTTGCAGTACTTGTGGAACGCCAGTGTCAAAATAGGTAACACGATTAGCAAGGGAGTAGAATTTGCAGCCTTTTTTGTACTAAGAAGACCAAATAAAAGAATTTGTGATATCAATAAGCTTGCTATGATCCGGGTATGAACATGTGGCCAGAATGCCGCAGCACTCTCATATTGTTGATTATACACATTAATAATCTGCACAGTCAAAAAGAAATCAGCGGCAAATTATCTTTCACGTTTTATATTCTCCGACGACTATACTCCCTCAGTCCCATAATAAATGTTGTATCTTGACTTTTTTTGGTCAAATTAATTGTACTTTGACCAAAAACTTACTAAAATCTACTTACATGAAATTCTAAAAATTCTTACTGACAGTATTTTTGATGGAGAATCAATAACAAGTTTTAGGCTTTCATGAAAATTATTAAATTTTCATCAATCATTGGTTTAAGTTAAACCAAGTTGACCAAAAAGGTCAAAGCGCGACTTTTTTTGGGGACCGAGGGAATAACTGAGGTAAAAAAAAAAAATAGAAACTTACTTGGTGGCGATAAACGAAGTAGGCGAAGGCGAAGAAGACTAGAATGAAAGGAAGAAGGACAGGTGTAACAACAGCATAAACAAGGCCCATAAGGAAGTAGAGTTGAAGAGAGGGGAGGGTCTCGGGAAAGTCAACACTCCCAGGGTCCATTGCCTTCTCCCTATCCCTTTCGGTTTTAACAATGAACATGTTCTTGAGATGAAAAATCACCAATGGCTTCAACCGAAGAATCTCACCCGCAATGCCAGCCCATCCATCAACCATAATATACGTAATAAAGAATGTAGCTTTCATTGGTATTGATACTCCTATGGTTCTCGGAATCCTACAAAGAACAAACGTTAAAACGGGGTAAAATTAAAAGATTTGAATGAATCATTATGTAATAAATATACTACCTCCGTCCCAAAAGGATAGTCCCTTATGATTATTGATGGTGAACACAGGTAAACATTGACCAAATATTACTATTAATCTAATCATCCTAATGAAATTATAAAAATTGTCATTGATAAATCACTTAATGATTTACCAATAACAATTTCTAGAATTTCACTAGGATGATTAGATTTACATCAATATTTGGTCAAAGTTTACTTGTGCTAACCATCAAAAACTAAATGGGACTATCTTTTCGGGACGGAGGGAGGAAATAGATAGATGTGAAACATTACTGGGTAGGGGATTCGTGAAGGAAAGAATGAAGTTGCTCAATAGCTGTTCCAGTTACGATACTTCCCAAGAATACATTCACTAGCATAAAGTAGTAGTATTTCGCTGCTGTTCTCCTTTCCAGTGATGAAATTGCTACATGTCCCTCAATTTTCGACATAATCATCAAAATAGCGGGAAGAAAATGCAAAAAGAGCTTCAGAACTAGACCAGGAAGAAAACCCTGTAGGAAAGACTTGATGAATTTTCTGCACAGCGTTGCAAAAAAGTCAGACACTTGCATTAAATAGCCAAAACTAAAACTATACAAGCAATCAAGCCAAAACTAAAACTATACAACCAATCAGGCCAAAAGTCAGATTAGAGGTAAATAATATAATGAATAGAAGTTCAGAACTTCCGTTCTCGAGTATACCTTATCATAGAAACAAAATCATTCAAGCGTATTCTATTACTCCAATGACACGGTAGATTTAAATAGACTGTGGAAACCAATTCTAATACTCCCTCCGTCCCAAAACCCAAAAACACTGTCCCATTTGACAAGTCAATGTCTTTATAGACCAAGCTTTACTTGCTTGTACCTAGTTAAATTACACTACATTTATTGCTATTTTTAGAAATGGGACAGTATTTACGGACAAGCAAAAAAGGAAAGGAAAGTAATACATTTTTTTTTTTGGGACGGAGGGTGTATAATTGATTCCAACATGGAACATATTAAACGAGCTGCCAATTGATTCCATGTCAACTACAAAGAAAGAAAATTGTTACTTACAATTCGATCACAGGCCTGAGAAACGGAGCCACTTTCTCGAGACCGTCAAGATTTGCAAGTGATTGCACGAAGGTAATGGGTATCATGTAAAAGAAAACCAAAGCAAAGACTGAGATTGATATCACAAGCTTCCGGATGCTTAAGGAAACAAATGGTATAGAAAGATTTCTCCAGTATACGTCCCGGGGTTCCGGGGCCCAATTAGTTAACCAAAGAGTGGGATTCTTGCTTTGCTGTGTCTGTGCACACACAGCAGCCCCCCATCGCGAATTAAACGATACGAATGCAGCTGACATAATACACTTCGGATCCTTGAGAATTTTCTGACGCTCCGATGTTAACTAGTGAAATGAGAATGATAATTAGTTTGTAACTAGTACTTCCTCTGTCCCCAAAATAAATGTCGCACCTTGTTTTTTTTTGGTCAATTTGGTTACTTTTTCATGAAATATTGGTCAAAGTTCAATCAAGTTAACCAAAAAGTCAAAGTGCGAGATTTATTTTGCGACATAGTGAGTAAACGACAAGTTACAAATAAAACACTGAATCCTTAGTTTATGGTAAATAAACGAGTAAATTTTACTCACTTTTCTATCGAAGTCTTTAATTTGTTGCTTATAGTACTCAATGGAATCGACTTTTTCGCCCCAAAGCCCGAGGAAGCCTTTCTGAAAAATTGAAAGAAAAAAGTTACGAGTCATTGTAAATAGTCAGCATATAGTTGGAGTACATTTTAAATGAATAAAAAATACCTTGCTGGTTGGCCGCTTGGCTGAATGCCTTTCATACTTGAGCTGGTTATAGTCTAGCCAATTTTGAAGCCTATTTCTTTTATTAACGAGTTTTGCAAACTTGTTTGCATTATAAACAGCCTAAAAAATTTGAAAGAATATGAACATAAGTTCAATTTAACAAGCATACAAAGAAAATTGAGTAGGTTAAATATGGTACCTGGTGACAGAGATAATGATCTGGATGGTTCTTTTTAAAGAAGGTATCCACACTATCTGATGTTGAACGGCCAGAAACATGTGGCACATTTCTGACTAGTACCTGAAAAAATGGAGGCGCATGATTATATACATTAAATTTTGAAGTAGAGACCAATAAAACCAAAATTGCGATATTTTAGTACAGAAATCATTTAAGAAAAAAAGAGCAAAAATAAAAAAAAAATAAAAAAAAAGAAAGAAAATCATTCATAAATACACATCCTGCAGTAGAAGAATAAGAGGGGTTGGTGTTGATTGAGCCAATTTTTGATCCATCATTTTAAGGATTTACTCAATTTTTTTATTTTTTTTTAATATATAGAAAAGCTAAGAGATTCTTACTCACTGTAAATTGCTCTGCACGCCTGCGTTGCGAAGCCAAGAAATTTAATCTCATTGTCGCAACTCTATCATACTCCTTGTAGAGCATGATACAAGTCCAAAAGGCAAACAAATATGACATTCCTATGTGCACAAAAAATCTGAAATTGAATTTAATCAGAAATTAGTTTTAAAAAATTAAAAGGCGAAATTGCCACAAAAGCAGTCACATATTCCTTCTCCATTTGTACGATGTGCAGTATCAACATGTTATGTTCACGTATTTACATCAGCATACTACATTAAGTTTAGGTTCTCCATCGTTGTTTCCACGGGCCCATGATAAAGTGTTAACATGTTATTACATACTCCCTCTGTCCCCGAAAGTTCGTCCCATTTTGACTTATTATATGGTCAACATAAATGAACTGTGACGAAACATTAGTGTCAATCCATTGATCACGTTGAAATTCTAAAATAGTTATTGATAAATGACTTAATGATCTATCAAATACGATTTTTAGAATTTCACTAGAATAATTAGATAGAAATCAATGTTTGGTCAAAGTTCATTTATATTGACCAAAAAAAGTCCAAACGGGTTAAACTTTCGGGGACAAAGGGATTATAATCTTTATTATTTCCAAGAGGAATATAACTTACTTCAGAGATTTAGGACGAACATTTGATATCGAAAGCTTATCGATGTCATTGACAACCAATTCTTTGCTTAGAAAAGATAATGTCCCGTCAGATACATTGACTGGAATAAGAAACAAGAGAGCTGCGAGTGCAATTGGACCGAAAATTTTTAATCTGCAAATGAACATGTAAAAAATCATTACTTTGGAACTAATAATAATTATAATGATAAAGATGACATATCTTGACAAAATGGCATATAACAATATTGTTATTGGAAAAACTTTGTCAACATAATTAGGTCTTAGGATCCTTCAGTTTAGCTATATAAATACTCCCTCCGTCCCAGATGATAGTCCCATTTGATTTTTCAAAAAACTTAAGGTTACATTTTCAGTGATTTTGAAAGCCTTCATTTTGGAAACGGGACTAACTTTTTGGGACAAACAAAAAGGGGAAATGGGACTATCACTTTGGGAGGGAGGTAGTATATTGTTATTGGAAAAGAAACAAGTAAGCGTTCAAGGAGTTTGAGCTGGGAAGACCAACGTAAGCTTTAATGAAGGACTACAGTTCAAGTGTATGTCCTAGTCAAACATGAACATCTGGAATTTTCTACAATAAAATGGACGAAAGCAAAAAAGGGCACGGAGAAAGATCGAGAAGGAATCCTAATCGTGGAAAAATAACATGTACTGAAATGTGGGTTCCAGAGATAATTCTTGTATGCAAAAGAGGAAAATCGTCAATTTTGCTACTTGCTAATAAGAGAAAAGTGTTTAATTTTTCCTATTTTGCTGATTGTTTTCAATTTATTCAAAGCATCACAATCATCCTATTGAAGAGGTCTCAATTACGAATTAACATCTTTAAATTTGTAATGTCTTTATTGCAGAGTTGACCATTGAATATACCCGATATGCCCCATAAATTAAAATAACAGCAGAGTCAAATATCGAAAATGCAGATAAGTTAAACACGACAACTTTCTAGTCCAAAGTCCAAATTGTTAGTTTTTCAAGAAAAACTACAGACATCTAACTTAACAGAATTCAAGAGATGCAGGCTTATGTAATAATTCCTTTGTCCCAAAGCGATCTTCCCATTTGATTATTCAAACTTTCTAAGAATATGAACACTTGCTTCACTAGCCATGTTTTTAAACCCAAATTGTAGAAATGAGAAGAACTTTTTGGGATAATGAGAAATGACAAATGGGAAGATCATTTTTGGGACAGAGGGCGTACTAGTAGTAGTTCAAGTATGCTGATTTATTTTTATAATGAATGCTTAAAATCCATGACCATAGACCATTAACAAACAACACGAGATAGGAGAATGACTAGGACAGACATTGACGTGTGCAAAAAACAGCAGAAAATGAAAACTCCAACTACCAACTTCTAAAAGTTTCTCAACAAACACACAATTATAAGGAAAAACGTACTCTAATGACTTCTTTTTTGACACCAAACGGAACAATAGCATTATTAAACACCAAAAAATCATTGGAAACAAAAGAAAATGCATAAAAAGGTCAGAGTTTTACGACTACTAGTCAGAAGTACCAAACATTACAGAAATACCCACAAATCCATACCTTTCAGTCAGCATCCTAAATATATTTAAAAAAAAAAAAAAAAAAAACTGAAATCACATTCCATGCCCATAAACCTCTACAAACAGCAGGATAAAGCAAATTGACTAAGACCGGATGTTAACATATAAGGAAAAACAGAAACATCAAACAAAACCTAACATACCAGCTTTATAATTAAAATTAGCAAATTATTATAAATAAATAAATAAAAAAAATTAATCAATAAAAAACACCGACCAAACAAAAACACCCAGAATCAATTAGATATGACCAAACATTAAAACAACAAAATTCTTTTAAATAGATGAAAATTGAAAGTGCCCAGAAACATTATACGTATATCACCAAACATTAAGAGAACAAAAAAAATACATGAAGAAATATTAAAAATTGAAAGTACCCCAGAATGTAAATTCGCAAGAAAACAGCAGAATCAAGGCCAGCATGTTCAATAATCTCAGATTCCTTCATCTTCAAAGCTTGAGGCATCCAACTAAGAAAAGTAAGGTAAGTACTGAAATTGAGATTAACAAATTTTCCCACATAATTTCCCCCTGTATTTCTAGGGCTACTCCTAACTCCATTAATGTACCATTTAGGAAAATAAACCCTGTCATTGATTGGTTGAATTCTCAACACTGCAAAAGCTAACAAGAAAGCAAAAGCCCCAATTAAATTTATGAGTGCAGAAACCCCAATATCCCCAAGACTAGCCATGGCTGATGAAGAAGAAGCCAAGAAAATCAAGAATTTAGAGAGAGAAAGTGAGGGAAAAAATAGGTTAGAGAGAGAAAGGGAAAAGGGATGCCATACAAGAATGGGAAAGGAGTGAGGGAGAAAGAAAGGAATAATATGATGGTAGTAATTTGGAAACAAGTGGAGTTGCACATGGGAATTCTTTTTCTATTACTCCCTCCTGTCCCGTCCAAAATAACTGTTTTTTTTGCTTTTGCGCAATTCATAAGGAAAGCAATTAATATTATGATTTAGTGATAAAAGTATCAATTTTACCCTTATTAAATATGCATAATTACTACACTATTGTCTCACAACTAAGACAATTAATAAAGCAAAACAAGTTTCAAGGCAAGGTAAGAAGGACATTTAGCTCAAAAGTGACAGTTATTTTGAACCAAAATTTTGATTCAAAAGTGACAGTTATTTTGGACCGGAGGGAGTAAAAAATAGTGAATTTTATAATATAAAGTTCATCAATTTAAGGAATGACAATGGGATTAATCGGTTGTTTTTTATTTGTTTTTCTGGGTAATTTTTAGTGTTTCCTAGAAATCTTTCGTACATTTATGTCAGCAGAACGCACTGACAGTATTTGATATTGTGGTTTTAAATTTTGTTCTTTTGCGTGTGTATTGGAAGTACTACCGGGTAACCCGTGTTTTGCACAGAAAACTAATTCGTTAGATTTTTTGTATTTTATTTTTTAATTTTTTATTTAATGAAATAACATAATTTTTTTAATATAAGTATATTGTATATGAATTACAATGTTTACTTACAAATTTAAGAGAATTGTGTTAATTTTTTTTAGCTTTTTGTTGTACATAATTTATATTTATTGTGATAATTGAAATTTGAATATAAAGATGATTTTATTATTGTTATGAATTAACTTTTAATTTTATAAATCATTGACTTAATAATATTGGCTATTATCCAATGATAGATTTTATATTATATACTCCCTCCGTCCCACCCAAATTAGGATTTTTGGGTTGGGCACTGGGATTAAGGAAAAAGTTTAGTTGAGTAGGTGTTGTGAGTATGAAAAGTGAAGTAAGAGAGAGAAAATGAGTTAGAGAAAAATGAGTGAAAAAATGTTGTGAGTTTAAATGTGGGTCTCATAAACTAAAACATTTCGATTTTGGGGTTGTACTAATTCGAGTGGGACATTGCAAATGAGTTGAGAGTATAGATGTCGAGAACATTATTCATAGTGCAAGTGGGCAAAATGTAAGTTAGTAAGTCTGGTCTTTTGTATTATAGAAGCATTAGAAAGACAAATTGTCTAATACGCTATTCATTATTTCTCATCATTTGTCATTTTATGAATGTGACTCTTACTCTTGGATATACTAAAAGGAAGTGGCACACATTATTATTCTTTAACATTATCAATTGTATTATTTAACAGTATTACTGACACTTTTTAAACACACTAATACTCACGGACAAACTTCACTTTTTATAGCACACTTGCACTTGTTAACAAGTATTAACAATGTAAGTTTAAATGTTTATAAATGTTAATTTAAATATTTATAAATCTCAATATGAATAATGGACACTTTATGCTATGAGCACAATCACTAACGAATGAGATGTTTCTTAATAATTACTTTTTTTCTTAAGAGCTAGGAAAAAGTGTATTTTCACACTAATTACTCAATATTATGAACAAATGTTTTTCATAATATTGTAAATTACTCAAAAAATTATTATCGCAATTAAAATTGTTTTGTTTGTGTCATTCTCTTTTGTTTTTTCCTTTATACAGTATTAATTAGGGCAAATTGCACCATACTACAACTAAGTTTACACAGAGTTGCAATGTGGGTCATAAATTACCAAAAATTGCAATTTAGTACATAATATTCACACAAAATTGTAATCAACTGCAGTTTTGGATGACTATTATAATGGATGGATGGTAGTTAACAATATTTAACAAAATGAATGAAAAGGTTAACAGAACTTCTAAAACTTTCATTGATCACCCCTCTAATTTAACAAATTTTCAATTTCCTAGTATTTCATCAATTACACCACAACAAATAAAAAAAAATCTTTAAAATAACAATATTTTTAAATTCATTGAAGAGATAACAATTTTAATAAACAACATATAATTTTGTTATTAAAAATTAATATAGAAAAATATATATGTTACTATTACGATTCAAAAAAACAAATTTCTACAACGAATTTCTGTCATATTTTCAAAAATTTGCCGCAAATTCCATTTCAAAATATAAGTTGATCCATCTTCCGTGTTGCACCACCATTGCTGATTTCTTCAAATCTATATTTTTTCGGCTCAAGCTCTGTCTATTATGGTTCAAAATGACAAAAAAATAAAAAGATTTTTTCGCCTGCGGTACAAGAGAAGACAGTCTGATTTGAGGGTTTATTGTCAAATTTTTTATTTCATTCAAAATTATTGCCATGCAGATGTTAATGTCATATGGTGTGATATTGATAATTCTGAAGAGTGAGATTCTACTAAATGATTAAAAAAAAATAGCAAATTTGACAATAAAACTTTAAATCAGACTGTCTCTTGTACTGCAGACGAGAAATTAATTTTTTTTGTTATTTTGAACCGAATAGTCAGATCTGAAGCCGAAAAAATATAGATTGAGAAATCACAAGAGAAGACAACATTGGTGCAACATCGAAGATGTGTTGAATAATGTTTTGAGATAGAATTTGGGGAATTTTTTTTGAAAATAGGGAGAAATTCGTCGCAGAAATGTCATTTTTAACCCTAATAGCAACATTTCTTTGATATTGATGTTTAATAAAAAATTATATGTTGTTTATTAAAGTATTGTTATCTCTCCAAATAAATTAAAAGTATTGTTTTTTGTTATAAAAATTCATTATTATTATTATCATTATTATTATTTTGGTTTGTTGGGGGTATAATTGACATAATAATAAGAAATTAAAATTTGATAAATTATAAGAGTGGTCAATGCAAGTTCTAAAAAATTCGTTAACCTTTTCATTCATTTTGTTAGCTTTAGTTAACTACCCTCCATCCACTAAAACAACATCCAAAATTGCAGTGAATTGCAACTTTGTGAGAGAGCATTATGCACTAAATTATAACTTTTAATATTTTATAACATACATTGCAACTCCGTGTAAATTTAGTGATAGTATAATACAATTTGCCCTTTATATTACTCCCTCCGTCCCGGATTAAGGTTCTTAGTTTGATTTTACACGAAGATTAAGAAAAAGTTAATATTGTGATATGAAAAAGTAAGTAAGAGAAAGTAGGAGAGATAAAGTGAGTAGAGAGTTTTTGTTGTGAGAATGGAAAATGGATCACACAGTCCATTTTAAATAATAAAGCAATTAAGAACCTTAGTCTGGGACAAACAAAAAAAAGAGTAAGAAACTTAGTTTAGGACGGAGGGAGTAGTAAATACTTTCGGTTGGCTTAGTTCAGCTTTATCTTATTCTGTGAGCGTGTCAAGTGTGTAATCATGACAAAATTGCTAATTACTCGCCGTGACATCAGCTCTTCTATTATTGCTGGTCTTAAAATACATTAATGATTTTTACATTTACAAGGTCTTAGACTATGAGCAATGGTTTCATACACCAAAAAAAATTCAACACCCACTTTTAACACTTTATCCTATCCACCTCATCTTTCATACACCCCTTTCATACAACCCCCTACAATGGTTAGTTGGAAAAAAAAATTCATCTCCCTCCCACTCATCATTCTATACCCCACTACTTTATATTATTTTTATTTTTTATATATTCTTTATTTTTATGATTAGTAAAAAATAATAATTATTATTATTATTTATAATTAAAATAATATTTTACACTAAATTAATTCTTTTTGGCAATTAAATAATTAGATAAATGACGATAATTATTATTCAAAATAAGAAAAGTTACAATACACTTAGCTCGCGACATAATTAATGAAAGACAATAAAATTATTAAATCACACATGGTTTCCGAATTTTGCCCATATGTGCTTGACTAGATCCTTCTGCAATTGTTGATGAACTCTTGAATCACGCATTTCCGATCTAGTACGCACATGCTCTGCAAATGCAGGTAGTACCTCAGTCGAGAATGGTTGTTGTGTACTAGACCCACTTGCCTCGGGTTGTTGTGAAGTAGACCCTCTTGCCTCGGGTGAAAGTCTTTCCAATTTTGAGAATAAGTATGCCGTTCATCCTCAACAATCATATTATGTAATATGATACATGACCTCATGATGATAGCCAAGTCGTCTATCTCCCACATTCGAGCTGGTTCTCGAATGATTTAATCGAGGAGCACTCCGAATGCACGTTCTATATCCTTTCGACATCCCTCTTGAAAATTCGCAAATAGCTTATCTTCCTCACTTTGAGGAATTCTAACTGATTTGACGAAAGTCGGATAAGAAGGGTATATTACCGTCAGCAAGATAATACGCCATATTATATTGACGTTGATTCACATAGAAATTAACCCGTGGAGCTTTTCCTTGTTCAACATCATCGAACAATGGCGATCGATCGAGCACAATTTATATCGTTCAATGTGCCCGGGCATCCGAAAAAGGAATGCCAGATCCACAAATCATGAGTGGCAACTGCTTCAAGTATAACACTCGTGGTTCCCTTATCACCTCTAGTAAACTGACCTTCCCAAGCAGTTGGACAATTTTTCCATTCCCAGTGCATGCAATCAACGCTCCCGATCATCCCTGGAAATCCCGCTGCTCACTAACTTTAAGTATACTTCGCAGGTCATCTTCAGTTTGGGCTCGCAAGTACTCTTGCTCATACAATTGAATGACCCGCAAAATCGACGTAACGTCTCCAACGCTGTAGTGCCTCCTATCTTTATGTATTCATCGATAGCATCGGCGGACATACCATATGCTAACATTCTCATCGCCGTGGTACATTTTGCTAATGGAGATAGGATTCTTGCCAGTAGCATCGTATCTTTGCGTGAAGTAGTTGTCATGGTTTGATAGATCCGTGACGATTCGAAGGAATACATGTTTCCGCATCCGATATCGTCGGCGGAAGAAATCTTCATAGGTAGCATTTTCAGCAAAGTAGTCGTCAATCAGACTCTTATTGTGAAAAAGCATGGTCTCTTTTGAAATCAACGCTCCCGATCATCCCTGGAAATCCCCGCTGCTCACTAACTTCAAGTATACTTCGCAGGTCATCTTCAGTTGGGCTCGCAAGTACTCTTGCTCATACAATTGAATGACCCCTTTGAAATCGACGTAACGTCTCCAACGCTGTAGTGCCTCCTATCTTTATGTATTCATCGATAGCATCGGCGGACATACCATATGCTAACATTCTCATCGCCGTGGTACATTTTGCTAATGGAGATAGGCCTTCTTTGCCAGTAGCATCGTATCTTTGCGTGAAGTAGTTGTCATGGTTTGATAGATCCGTGACGATTCGAAGGAATACATGTTTCCGCATCCGATATCGTCGGCGGAAGAAATCTTCATAGGTAGCATTTTCAGCAAAGTAGTCGTCAATCAGACTCTTATTGTGAAAAGCATGGTCTCTTTTGAAATCAACGCTCCCGATCATCCCTGGAAATCCCCGCTGCTCACTAACTTCAAGTATACTTCGCAGGTCATCTTCAGTTGGGGCTCGCAAGTACTCTTGCTCATACAATTGAATGACCCCTTTGCAAAATCGACGTAACGTCTCTAACGCTGTAGTGCCTCCTATCTTTATGTATTCATCGATAGCATCGGCGGACATACCATATGCTAACATTCTCATCGCCGTGGTACATTTTGCTAATGGAGATAGGTCTTCTTTGCCAGTAGCATCGTATCTTTGCGTGAAGTAGTTGTCATGGTTTGATAGATCCGTGACGATTCGAAGGAATACATGTTTCCGCATCCGATATCGTCGGTGGAAGAAATCTTCATAGGTAGCATTTTCAGCAAAGTAGTCGTCAATCAGACTCTTATTGTGAAAAGCATGGTCTCTTTTGAAATGTTTTTTTTTTTTTTTGGTTCCCTCTTGTTGCAAAAGTGGTTTGACGATAAACTCCTCCTCCCATTCAAGTTTCCTTCTGTAGGCTTCGACATCAAAAGGAACTATGAATGGATTCATTGATGTAGGAAGAAAGAAAGAAGAGATTGTGATTTTTTGTTGTAGGAAGAAGGAAAGAAGAGATTGTGATTTTTTGTTGTAGGAAGAATGAAAGAAGAGAGTGTAATTTATAAGAAATTGTGTGGTTGAGGTTGACGGACATGAAGCAATAATTCAACCGAGTTAATTAAAAGATAGAAGTTGTGTGGTTGAGGTTGACGGACATGAAATAAGAATGAAACCGAGTTAATTAAAAGATAAGAAATTGTGTGGTTGAGGTTGACGGACATGAAATAAGAATGAAACCGAGTTATTATTGGGATCCATTTCACTCAAAAGATGATGAATTTTTTTAAATGTAGGCTAAAATGGAGAAGGAAAATTGAGAAAAGATAGTTTTTTTTGGTGTCCCAAATCTAATGAAACTTGCATCATTTTATAGGGAAAAAAAAATGCTGATTTTGGCGAAAAATAAATAAATAAATAAAAAATAACTAGGTGATAATTCAGCTCAAATAATTGAGTTAAAAAAATTAAATCCGAAAATCCAGCGGACCAATCATGTGCTTACACGTGTTTCAAACAGGAAAACAAAAAAAAAAAAAAGCCGCCGGGCGGCGCCCACACGCGCCCTGTCGGGCCGTGTGGCGCACGCGCCTTTTGCGGTCCAATTGGGGCTCGCCACGTGGAATCTGACGCAGGCTCTCCCCAAAATTCAACCCGTATGAAATTTTTCATACACACATTTCATACACCAACTTTCATACCACCCCCACAATAGTTTCATACCCCTCCCCAACTTTCATACACCTATTCATACCCCCATTGTGGGTAGTCTTAATTGAGAAGATTAATTGAGAAGAGATTCTCTGTACCACTCTTTGTGTACCACAAATAATCTGACGGTTATAAACTATTACGAATTAAATAATTATAATGTCGAAAGTGATTCATAGCCATCAGACCACTTATGGTACACAAATAATACACAAGTGTGGTACAGAGGATCTCCACTCGTTGTAATTAAAACATTTCATGTCCTATTGTTTTGCCCGTGGGTGGATTACAAATTTATCATTAAAATTTCGCCACTCTTTCTTATGTTTTGGCCGCTGTGGATGAATTGGAATCTTTATCATTAATTTTCCAACTTTTTTGTTATTTTTATTTATTGTTGACAAAAACTTGTATTAGAAAACCAAGACTAGTCTCATAGTAGAGACGAGTCATTTTTGACCCATGACTCGGATCCATGACCCACAGACAATTTTTTTTTTAGTTTTTATATTGTTTTTTTTTTTTTGTTTTTTTTTTTTCGGTTTGTCAAAAGTAATAGTTATTATAACTAAATGTAACAAACGTGTTACTTATATATAACAGTTTGTATACATAAAAGTAATACATATATACAGAAAAGTAATAGTGTTTTTTTTTATGTTTTCTTCGTTTGCCAAAAGTAAACTTATTACAACTAAAATGTAACGAACGTGTTACTTATATGTAACATTGTTCATACATAATTGTAACACATATGTATAGAAAAATAATAATTCAATTATTTACACTTTAGAACTAAAGACACTTGTGTTAGTAACATTGTAAAAATAAGAAAGTAACAATTTTTATAAACTAATGTTACATTTTACTTGTATAATAGCATTGTAAAACAGTTACGTTTACTTGTATAATAGTATATTTATATGTTTTCAAATAATAAGTTACAATGGGTTCAATTTATCATGATACATGTAAAAGTATTACATTATCTATAGAAATATGTTACAATTTCATCTACTAAAGTGTTACATTAACTTGTACAAATAATTACATTCATGCATATAAGTTGTTATTTTTCAAATGTTACTTTATTTTAAAAAATAAAATCAAAATACTCAAAAATAAAATATTCTAGAAAAACACTACTCCCTCCGTCCCAGCTCACTTGAGACTTTTTGACCAAAATTGGTCACCTTAAGGTCGGTTTGACCAACACTTTATAGAAATATTTATGTTCCAAAAAAAATTCAAAAATTGTTATTGAGAGGATTTTTAATGGTGATCATTTTACATTTTTTAATTTTTTATTCAGATCATAAATATTTCTATAAAGTGTTGGTCAAACCGACCTTAAGTTGATCAATTTGGTCAAAAAGTCTCAAGTGAGCTGGGACGGAGGGAGTATTATATTTCAATATAAGGATAATTACATTTAGTTATTGTTAGTGTTACACGTATTTATAGTTAGTATTACACTTGAAAGATAGTAAAATGAACTTTTTTTTTTTTTTTTTTTGTAAAACTGGTGTTACGTTACTTATAAACAATGTTACTTTATAAGTAACACGGTTTTTATATTAGTTGTACTAAGTATTACTTTTGACAAACGAAAAAAACAATCAAAACAATATAAAAACAAAATAAAAGGAAAAAAAATCTGGGAAAAAAAATATTGGGCCAATGGGTCGCTGCCATGTGGCATATTTTGAGTGGAGCATGGGTTGAGATCCTACGCTTCACGGAGAATGTTGTACACGGGTCATGGGTCGACCTGTCTTTTCTATGAGACGGATCTAGATGTTCTCATAAGAGACCACCTCTTTATTGTTTAGATTTTTTTTTTCTTTTCTATCAAAAAAAAGACAAAGAAATTTTGTAAGAAACACCGTTTTTGGACGATTAAACCAAATTTCATCAAGTAATTTCAAGAAAAAACACTTCACAATATTCAGAGGCTCATCACAAAGTTGGGGATTTTCGATCAATGGGTACAATCATTAAAATTTGTCCGCCTTGAGAAAGCCTAACTCTTTAAAAATTAAAAATCTCAACCTAGAATCAAATTGCCTGGAACGCTCTTACTAACAATAACTGGATATGCACAGATGCTTTTGCAACCATAACTTGGAGACGGCCTAATAGTGACCTTCAAAAAATTCTCACACAGATAATATTTGGAGCTAAAGACATGAGAAAATTACAGGATTTGGGTCGACAATAAATGTCCAATCAAGCATCCAAAGCATTCCAACTAGGGATGGCCAAAACCGGTTCCGGGCCCGGTTCCGGTTCGGAACCGCCGGATCCGGTTCGGCAAAAGGGTGACCCTGAACCGGCCCGCGCTTACCCCGGTTCCGGTTCCGGTTTGGCACAATCCGGTTCCGGTTCGGTCCGATTCCGGTACGGTTCCGGTCCCCCTTAAAATTATTGAAAAACAAGGGATTTTCGGTCCGGTTCCGGTCCGGTTCGGCATATATGTGACCCTGAACCGGCCCAGATGCCTTACGGTTCCGGTTCGTCCGGTTCCGGTTTCCTCCCCGGTTTGCTCTGGTTCCGGGCTTTTCCGGTCCGGTTCCTGTCCGGTTTGGCCATCCTTAATTCCAACAAAGAGAAATCCAAGCATCAGATAAAGGCTCTCAACACTATGTAGATGAGTCAAAGGCACTAACTATCCAATACTATTATCTACCTTATTTCTCTCTCATACCTCACTTTTCATACTCACAACAAGTATTCACTACTATTTATTCTTTAATTCTCGTGCATCCGTCATTTTGTGCACATTATTATGAAACGGATGGAGTATAAGTTTTCACACGTTAATGTTGGGCATCAATAATATTTTGCTATTTTTGGGTAGGCATATGATAAGACAAGTAGACCTAAGTTATTTGTGCCCTATGGACTAGTGCGTGAGGATTATGAAGCGGGCATGGTTTTCGAACTCAAGTCGTTACAAATGGCATTAGCACAGAACCCCGACTGTTGCGTGTGAGCTAACACGAAGGTACAAAATTGGTATTGATTGGTAGGCGTGTAATTGTGTATATGATTTGGTTTGATTTAGTTTGGGAAATTTACGGGCCGAACCACTAGCCATCGGTTAGGGAAAGATCGAACTAAACCAGAAAAAAATTCAAACCGGATTGATCAAACCGCAATGGTTTAGTTAAGTTTGGTTCAGACCACGATTCAACAATGTGGTGCATACTGTTGTTAAGACTGTGGCTCATACTATGATCTTGATTGTAGTTCCAACCATGATCCAAACAGTGATTGAAACTAGACATGGCCAATCCAGACCCGGAACCATGTCGACCCGTGGAACCGTACCCGGATTTGAACCGTAGGAACTGGACCTGTGGAGGAACCGGGAATTGGAACCGTACCCATCGCTCAGGCGGTTCAGTTTTGGGTCTAGCCTTCAAAATCGCTACCCGGTGGTTCCAGATCCGTAAACCCTCCAACCTAGAGACCCTATAACCGTTACCCGTGGACCTTTGACTTGGTCCCGTGAAGAGCCGTGAAAAATTGGCCAGTTGCACTTTGCAGTAGACGTGTCCAACCAAGGTCTGTGTGTACTTTGCAGGTCCTTGCAGCCTTGGAGGCTCAACCAAGATGAAGTCTCCATCAACTCATCAAGGTCCAGCAAAGTACACACCAGGGAGGGCCCAAAGCAGGACAGACGCGCCACTCCAGTCGCTAGAGCCGTCACTCGTTAGTGAGTCAGAGTCCGTTTGATCAAATATAAAACTTTGGTCGTTAATTTTTAAATAGATTCCTATAATTTTTTTAATGAAAACAGATTACAGTTAATTTAAAATAGAAAGAAGTTAATTTTAAACCGATTTTGTTAGATTTTTAACAAAATATGTTAACAATTTAATAGTTAAACTTCTATAAAAAAAACGAGGGGTATACACCTATGGACCCGTACCCACTTAACCCGTAGATGAACCATACTCGCACCCGTGTTACACACAGTTCCCGTTCCTTGGAATTGGGACCTAAACCCGTACCCGTGGGACCTAGACCCGTGTTTGGCCACGTCTAGTTGAAACTACCAATCAAACCATTATTCATACCACGATTCAGATTGTTTGTCATTCTCCTAATTGTTTAAAGATATTAGTGATCATAGAGGAAGACTGAGGGGTGCCATAAAGAAAGGGAGGGATGCACAAGAAGGATTTTAAAAGAAAAGTCTGAGGAATAAGAAGCCGAATGAAAAGAATACACTACAAAATGTCGACAGTGAAATAACTCAGTTAACAATGTGTCGCAACGGGGATAACAAGCTATGAAAATAATATTGAATGAGATACAACTCGAGAGTTAGGACTTGAGTAACAGTGTAATACAAAATAGGTTTTTAATTATTCATCGGTGGGTATTACTCAAGATACAAATATATGATTAATATATGCGGTTTGGTGGTTCAGTCTAGTGGTCTAGTCTGATGATTTCGGGTCACGATTTGGTTTGATTCGGTTCGACCAGGTTTGGTCAAGAGGAGTTAGACCACGAATTAATCTAAATCATGTGGTTTACTAACTTTTGAATCTGAACCGAACAACTCATGCTTGGAAAGTAAACCAAACCAGACCGCATGATTTTATTCAATTCAGTCTCAAACTGCAGTCTATACAGAACCACTTACACCCCTATTTTCATTATCATCTTTATAAAAATCTCTTATACCCCTAAAATTAGAAAAATGGGACTTTTACAGCCTTGAAGGTCAAAGATTTACGGTTAAAAATTGTATTTGCTATTATAACGATCTGATTTGTAAAGATTACGCTTTCTCAATATGACAGTCCTCAATTTTGTAAATTAAAATCAAAACAGTTGCTTAAAAATTATAATTAGAAAATAAATAAAAAAAAAGGGTTAACTTTAAATGAAATATTTGGTCTTATTAAAAAACTAGTTTGCCTAACACTTGGGAAAACGCTTTTAAAATGCGCATTGGTACTTTTGTAAATAAGTAAACTTCGTGCGCGATGGCATTTTTTTTAAATATATAAAATTTCGGGTGCGTGAAATACAAAACATTCCAACTAGAACATTACAACTGGGTATAAAAAACACTACAAATAGCTACTAAAAATACTAGAACTGACACTAAAATACAGTTTAAGCGGCGCTAAAAAATATAAGGAATGACCGACGACGCTTAACAAACACACTCACTAACGTTACAAAACACATGAACTAACACAACAAAATATTTGTACTGGCACAAACAGTTTATGTGATAAATATCGCCAGTGCATTTTAAAAATACCAGTGTATGTGTTTAAGAACGCTTGTTTTAGAATGCGAGTGCATATTTATTGAGTTTATGTGGTATTTTTATGACCAATTATAGTATTTAAGATGGCCAGTATATTTATTTTGTTGGCACCAATCCATGTGTTTTCGAATGCCAATTTCCAGTCTGTGCGTTATAAAGTGTCAGTCCGTATCTTCAGAATGCCAATTGCAGTTTTGAAGAGTGCGAGGTTTTGATTATTTACATAAATGTCAATGCGCATTTTTATAAAATATTTCGGTTATTTACAAAAAATGCCAAAGTGTGGTTCAAACTTGGTTGCACGTTCAAAAAACACGTTTTTTGTTGAGATAATGACGAGATCTGCAGGATCTCGGCATATCTCTTTTCCTTTTTGTGTGTATCCTAAATTAGTTAGTTACCTATTTGATAAAGATGTAAATAGGTAGGATATATTTGCTTAACTGTTTTGTAGGGATTAGACTTAGTCTCCAAGAAAGGGTCTTTGTATATATGATGTATGTATGTACTCGGCACATTCAGGTGAGAAAAAAATAATCTGATTTTATTTTCCCAATATTATTTCTCTCGGTTTTAACTTGGCACCAGAGCCCGATTTTATCAAACAATGGCCGGCGGTGATGAACAGAAAACCGGTTAGGAGTACTCTAGCAAAGGGAAGGCGATTAAGGAAGAGAAAAGATCTCCATATTTTTTTTCCTCTAGTGATAATCCAGGAATGATTATCACACATGTTCAGCTAAGAGGAGATAATTATGAAGAATGGGCACGAGTTTTCAAAGGGTCGCTTCGAGCGAAGACAAAAACTGGATTAATTGATGGCAGAATCCCATGTCCTGACGATGCTGATGAAGCGGACCAATGGTGGACGGTGAATTCCATGATTGTCTCATGGATTTTTAATACAATTAAGCCGACTCTTCGCTCCACTATCACATATGTGGACGAGGCGAAGGTTTTGTGGGATGATTTGAAGGAACGATTTTCGATGGGGAATGGACCAAAGACTCAACAGTTGAAGGCGGACTTAGCAAATGCAGACAAGGGAAGAATGAAAGCGTGGCTTCTTATTATGGGCGGATAAAGAAACTGTGATATGCTCTCAATGATTTTGAGACGCTACCGACCTGTTCTTGTTTAGGTTGTAAGTGCAATATTAGGGATGTATTGTTGAAGAGACGTGAGGAGGAGCATGTGCATCAATTCGTTATGGGGCTAGAAACTCTAAAATTTGAGAATGTGAAGTCATCTATTGTCAATACGGAGCCCCTACCTTCTGTGAATAAGACATATTCTAACGTTGTACGAGAGGAACTGGTGCTGGGAGGAGGACATGGAGAAATCCCGAATCCAACCAGTTTTGTTGTTCGTACAGTTGATAGACCAGTTGACAGACCAGCTGTGAGCACAGATGGCTCGTCAGGTGGCTTGACAGAAAAGAAGGATATAAGCAATGTCACCTGCTCTCACTGCAAGAAGAAGGGACACAATACAGATTCGTGCTTCAAGCTAATAGGATATCCAGAGTGGTGGGGAGACCAGCATGGCAAGTCAGCAAAAGGAAGAAGCCAATCCTTTTCGAGAGGAAAAGAACAAGAAAGCTGGGCACGAGATCCAACAATGCAGAGGTCAGTATTGAAGGGACAGGGGTTCCAGATCAGGCTAGAGCACTGGGATTTACAGCAGATCAATGGAACAACTTCAAGAATTTTATGCAGACACAGGTGCCGACAACTGTCAGCACAACTGGCAAGGCAACTGGTAAGATGAATGATAAACGTGGCTTGTCGATAGTGGAGCCAACCGACACATAACAGGGGACATCTCTTTGCTCAGTGATGTTCATGATATCAAGGCGAATCACATTGGTTTGCCTAATGGGAGATACATGAAAGCCACAAAAGAAGGCAACATTGAGATTGCCACGAATCTTGTTTTAAAAATGTTCTATATGCCCCAACTTTTAACTGCAATCTCTTATCTGTCTCTCAATTGTTTCGAGATTCTAATTATTTGGTTCATTTTTCTGACAAACAATGTGTTGTACAGGACCGGGTCTCGAAGATTTTGATTGGAGAGGGTGAACTGGACGGGGGGTTGTACTACTTTAAGAGGTCACCGACAACGCAAGTGTGCAACGTCAGAGAATCCGGCAATTTTCAGTTTTGGCATCAGCGACTCGGTCATCCGTCAAGAAAAATAGTGGGTTTGTTACCTTTTATTAGTCGTAGTAGTGTTTTCACCCGAGAAAGATTCCCGCTCGCCTTTTTGATTTGATAGTCGCCACCATGTTGTTGAACGGAACACAGACCGTGAGATTCTTGAGTTCGGGGGTTAAGTTATGGATTGGAAAGGTCAAGGAGCACCCAATCCACCCGATCTAGGATCGGTCTTGCTTAGGTGTTTTTAATCAAATAAAGAATAAACAATTAAAACAAGTAAAGCCAATAATTATTTTCTTAATTATTGGAATGTCGGATCATATGCTTCGAGACCATATCCATGGATTGGAGAGGCTCTAGGCTGATCCTTGATGGGATTACACTACTCTAAAACAAAGAATGAGATGAGAAGTAGAGATTAAAAGCGTAGGAGTTTACCTAAAGAGTTCTTGAGATTCCAATTGATGGACTTGACTAAGACCTTGATGATCCAAGAGTTTTGTGATGGCTTTGGCTTGAAAAGATGGATTTCTGGTGGTGTTTTGGTGTGAGGGAAGAATAAAAACGGGATTCCTTTGGGAGAGACTGATTAGAGAATCGTTAACCTCTTTTTGTGGTGAAAGACTCTATTTTTTAAGGATTGGATTCTTAGGGACCAAGTCTAGGAGTCCTAAGTTTGGTAGGAAATAGAGTCCTTATTTGGAGAGGTTAAAGGAGGTAGGAAATCAGTAGGAAATCACCTAGGAAGCTTCCTATTAGATATTCCCCGGATTAGGAGAGTGTTGGCCAAGAAAGAGATCGGGACGGAGAAGTAAAATGGATTATTCCCGCAGACAGAGGAGATGGCTCGTACGAGACATTGATGTCTCGTACGAGGCATCCAGTTTTTTAATACTGTTTTGTCCTTGTCTATAGTTTCTTTGTTCAGTTTAGCCCCTGACTGACGGATTCAGTTAGAGACTTAACGAAACATGACGAAACTAATGGTTTTCATCAAACAGAAAGGCGAGACACAAGAGTTGTGTAATCATAAATTTGAGTTCAAAATGGGGTGTCTACAGAGCCCCTCGGCGACGATCCTTATGGAAGAAGTAGCGTCGTCGATAGAAAACACCATTTAGAACTTTGGGTATGGTCGTGCTATAAAGCTGCCTACGTATTCCTCGGAAGGAAATCAGACCAAACGTAGTTCGACTCTGAAAACACGTAAAAACAAAAGTTTGAGGTATTTTGAAAATCTTTTAGAAAGCAATACTTGCGGTAAGTAAAGTTTAGAGCTTAGAGAGTAACCCAAACTGAGGAATCAATGTCCTTGACCCAATTCTGAATATACCTCTATTGCTGGTAGAGAGTCGCGGTTGACAGTGTTGGAGTTATTGGGGATATCCTCGATCAATCAGATCATGGAGCTGATTGAAAGTACTGAATATTATCCTTGATCAATGCACCTATATTGAAAGTACTGGATCCCTAAATGTCCTCGATCAATCAGTTCATGGAGCTGATTGTAAGTACTGAGCATGTCCTCGATCAATTCATACTGGACGGTTTGATGTAGATTTTGAATATCCTCGATCATCAGTTCATGGAGTGATTGAAAGTACTAATATTATCCTCGATCAATGCACCTACATTGAAAGTACTGGATGCAGAATCTCTGTTTTGTTGTGTTGTAGACTTCTGAATTTCCTCGATCAATCAGTTCATGGAGCTGATGAAAGTACTGAATATTATCCTCGATCAATGCACCTACATTGAAAGTACTGGATTCAGAATCTTTGATTTTGTTGTTGTTGTAGACTTCTGAATGTCCTCGTCAATGGTTGATCGAACGTACTGGACATTATCGTCTTCCAATTCCTCATTAAAAGTCTGGATGCAGAAACTCTGAATTTGATGTTGATTTGTAGACTTCTGAATGTTCCTCGTCGATGGTTGATCGAACGTACTGGACATTATCCTCTTCCAATTCCTCATTGAAAGTCCTGGATACAGAAACTCTGAATTTGATGTTGATTTGTAGACTTCTGAATGTCCTCGTCAATGGTTTATCGAACGTACTGGACATTATCCTCTTCCAATGCTCCTAATTGAAAAGTCCTGGATGCAGAGGTGTCTGAATGTTGTGGGATTGTCTGATCGCTGTTGAATTTTTCTTGAGCACGGATTGGTTCTTGTACCTGTTAATATAACAAGTAAAACCTATTCTAGCAAGCAATTTAGCTTCGATTTTATCTTGTAATTATACTCATGTGGCGGTGACAAATTTTGTGCATGCTCGGTCGGTCCAACCTTGGTGTAAGTGGTAGTGAATAGCATGGATTGCGATGGGATGTTTATTGGTGATGAACTGTATGTGTTGATTCATGTGTGTGTGCGGGGACCTGTTTTGACAAGTTGGGACCTAATCAGGTTTCTGCAGAGATGAGTGCCACGGGTCTCTCTGATAGTTGTCTCGTGTGATACTCGTTTGCCTTGTGCAAGATGATCCGTTCAGATCGTTCCTTTAGTCATGTTGTGTCAAGGGAGACAACTATTGTTTGACAACCAAAGACGTGCAAGCTCTAAGTAGGCTAGGCGTACTTTTGAATCACTCTAGAATTCCATGTCCGAAGAGTCTCCAGTGAAGGTGATGAGAAACATTATCTATTCCCCCATGTTGATTTCATGCTTTGGTCTAAGTCAAGCCCCAAGAATATTGTATGTCGTAGATGACTTTGTGAACAGGCTTATGAGGTGTTTGACTTGAAAAATAGTGCTCTCCCGCTTGATGGATTTGAGGAAGGTTGAAGAAGAAATGATTTGAAGAATGTTCTCCCAATTTCATTTTCTTTATTTTTTTTTTGTGACGCACCCTGATTTTTGCCTAGACCGCCCTTTGGTTTTCAATCTAGCGGGCATCTCTTTTGCGTCTCTTTTCAATTTTTCAATTTTTTTTTTTTGACAAAGTATGTACTCGAAGATGACTCAGAGAGGAGAGTATTTTTGTCTCTTATTGGGGGAGAGACGTGCAAGATTTTGGGTTTGAATGTATTAGGCATTTTAGCTATCGACTTGGCTTTTGGGAAGTTGTTCCAAGCATCGACTCAGTGAGGATAACGCACTTTGTAATGAGAGTTAGAGGCGAGGAGGATAGCCCCTAGTGCGGATTTACTTTGACGAGTTCGCATATCTCGAATAGGAATCGAAAGGGGACGGAAAGAATGAAAAGCCCCTAACCTTGATGCTTGGATTTCAAAGAGAAGTGTATGAGAGAGGAAGCCCCTAGACTCAACAGTGAATGCTACTTGGCTCAAAGTACTAGACAGATAGTTCTACCTTTAATGGACCCTAGTATTTATTTTTTATGTCTTAAGTGTTTGTTTCAATTCATTTTGCAAGTGAATCATCTAGAAATATCTTGACAAGTTTTGAGGAGAAGTCTAATCATTAGTGCGCTCTTCGGATTTCTTCATGAGTGATATCTACGGATGATGGAGACGGTCTTCAAGTTAGGAGTCTCATTTTTTTTTGTTCATTTGGATTTAATCTTCGTTGTAGGAGGAGATGAGAGGCCTCCTCCTTCGACTTCATTGTGTGTTGTTGAAACTCCTTCTTTGTGGGGTTATGAAAGCTTGAGAGTTTTTTTTTTTTTTTTTTTTTTTTTTGGGACTCTCAAAGCTTAAATTGAGTAGCCCACTTTTCTTTGGGAATGATAACGCCCTTGACTTTCTTCCATGTGGTCCTTTGACTTCTGCCATTAGTGTGGTGATAGTAATGTGTAGCCCCCAGGCCCTTCTTCTCAAATCTCGTTTAGACATTCTATTATCAATTGCAAGGTTTTAGATTAATGACAGTTATTGTTTGCGGATCCATTTCATGAATTAGAGAGAAATTCAAAAGGTAGAACGACCTTAGAGAAGTGTATAGGAAATGGAAATGACTTTTATTAATAACTAGAATATTTAAAACAGACTCGATAGATTAGTTGACACAACTAGAGAAGAGGAGATGGACTAGAATGATAGAACGACTCTTCGAGTTCATACTAGTAAATTAAAACCTATTCTATTTCTAAGGAGAAAGGCAGAGGATAGTTGTAGCCCCAAAGTGGTAAGGCTTGTCTTCTTCAACATGGTTTGTTAGGAAGCGGGTTGGTGATGACATTAGCGCTTCAAGTTCTTGTTGTCAATGAGATATTGAATCACATCCTTCAAGTGGTGACAAGAGTTGGTGTCGTGGCCGGTAGCTCTATGGAACTTGCAGTAGAGATGATGAGCATGATTAGGAGGGAGTTCCCTTGGTGTAGTAGGGGGATTCTTGGTGTGATCTTTCCGGCTTCCCTAGTATGTCGAAGAGTTCACCTTGAGTGATCCCTTCTAGCTTGTCATAGTGTCTTTCCTTCTTCTCTCTTTTGGGAGGGGGAACAGCGGGGTAGTTGCCTTTTCCTTGGTGTTTGTTGAAAGCTATAGCATTTATGGAGGCTTCTTTGTTGGACGCACCTTTGTGTTCGTAGCGATAAATACTACTCTTTCTTTTGGACTTGAGGAGGTCATCGATCTCATTCCGGATTCGTGGATCTCATTGAAGCTAGGAAAGTAATTACCGGTAAGTTTATCTTGAAATTCCTCACGGAGGCATTGGAGGAAGATGTGGATTTGTTCTTTAATACTAGGTCTTTCAACAATTTCTGTGAGCTTGAGCCTCTCACCTTCTAGCAAATTCAACAAAA
>JAOWBW010001812.1:0-44054 GCA_026119855.1 Campanula takesimana | reverse complement strand
TCATGCTCACACAAATGGTGTGACTACCATCAATGCACCGCCACCTCACCGAGGATTGCTTCTCCATCCACAAAACCATCCAAGACCTCATAGACAAGAAGGATTCATAATCCCTAATGAGGGTGGTGTCAGTAATAGAGGTAGGAGAGTTTGAAGGAAACACTCATTCGATCCCAATTGTGATGAGGGCTCCGATGATATGAATAAACTTGATAATTCTTGTTATGTTTGTCACGACCCGAAATCTAGGCTCTATTTTATTAGTAATAAATAATTATTATGTATTATTGTTTGCTTATTTATTTATTTAAATTATTATTTATTTAAATAATTATGTGTGCAATTTATGTGTTATAATAATTATGCCTAGCATTTTATTTGGTCATTTGTGCTAGTGTAGAAATGTTGAGTCTTAATTGTTAGTGGGGAGTATTGTGTGTAGTGTAGAGGAAGGGGGCCTAAGTGAAAATTATTTAAAACATTTCCCTACTCCCTCCCTACTCCTTCTCTTCTCCCTCACTCTACTCCATCTTCCCAGCCTTTCTTTCTCTCTCTCTCTCCAAGTAGAAAAAAGGTAAGCTTTCTCTCTTCATCTCTCTTCATTTACTTCTTCTTCCTCTCATAATATCTCATTTCTTAAACATGAACCTTGTTTAGATCGTCGTTAGGATCGCGCAGAATCAAAAAGATTGAATTCCGTCAACTTTGAGAAATCCAAGTAAGTTACTTTTTCCCCATTTTAATGCTAAAATGTTCATATCATGTTTATATAATGTTTGATATGTTATATTTGAAGTTTGGTTGTGTTTTGAATTTATTGAGAATTTATTTTGGGTTTTGATCAAAAATGGTGAAATCTTGAATGTTGGGTTTGATTCTTGATTTTGGTTGTTAAATGTTGTTGTAGGAGTCTTTTTAGACTTATTAGTTGTTTTGGTACATTAGTAAGCTAGTTAGAAGGTTAGATTTTGGGTGAAATGTGTTTTGGGTTTGAAAATGGAAGAACCCATGTTGTTCTTCCCGATTTCTTGCAATTCCAGAATTTTGGGCGACCGCCCAAAATCGTATGGGCGACCGCGCATCTTTCTGAAAGCTTTTGTTCTTGTTTTGAAGGATTTTGGGCGACCGTACAGTCCATTTTGGGCGGCCGCACAGTACTCTGAAAATTTTCATTTTGTTTGTTTGTGTGATTGAAGAATGCGTTTTGATCCAAATCTTGGGTGTCCTTCTAGTTGACCTTAGTGAACATTGTAGTACACTCTAGTGATAGAATTGGGTCCTTTGTGATCAAGTTTGTGTTTGAAATTAATAAAGTGTTAATTGGGATTTGGAACATCTTATTGAGATATTGTTGGTTTGACTTATCTTTGTGATGATCATTTGGTATATGTTTGGGCATCTTATGATGTGTTCGTGATTGTTCCAATCGAATTGATTTTCGAGTGAGCCTTGGTCTAGGTTTTAGGCGATGTCCTATAGTACCTAGAGGGTGGTTACTGAACATCAAAGTGTAGGGTTTAGTCCAGTCGTGATCATGTCTAATAAGTGTAACCTTTTGGATTAGTTTGGGGTGTTTAGAATGGGTTCGTTATGAACGGAGATAAAGCGTGAATTGGCAATTGGGTACCTACGGTTTGATTAACCTTAAGATGTATTCATTCGGATCTCTTATTTGGAATTCCAGGTGTGACGAGATGGTTGAGTTCATAGTCCTAGTATATCTTTTGAGTAAATGTTTATGATCACTTTGGTAATAGTCATTGGGCTGTTTGTGAGCGACCGTTTGGGTTGCGCTCTTTATGAGTAACTTGTGAGTATCATATTTAGGATGTATTTGATACGTGCCTTATCTTGGAATCATCTTGTTTTAATGATCAATGTTGTTGTGCTCTTTATGAGAAATTCCGTTTATCGTTGTTGTGCTCTTTATGAGAAATTCCGTTTATCGTTGTTGTGCTCTTCATGAGAAACTCTTGTTATCGTTGTTGTTAAACTCTTCATGAGTACCCGTTGCATCTTTATGGTGATTATTTGGTATGGTTCCCTACTTTGGAATCCTTAGTTGTTTACCGTGCTAGTATTTTATTTCTTAGCATGATTGAAAGTCCAGCTGGTTAAATTGTGTATCGAGTCAGGCAATGGATAATGCTATAATGGCACGAGCCAAGTCCAGTATAGCATCGCCCATTGGTCCTTCTGTCCTCATCTAGATTGGCCTTGGTTGGGATGAGCTAGATCCGTTGTGGGTATTCTAGCTAATCGTTTTGGAGCATGACTTTGTGGCATGGCTCCCGCCCCTTGTGGCACTTTACATTGTTATTGGTTCCGGTACCGGGTTTCTCTTCAGCTTTTATGCTACTATGAAGATGGATTGTTTGATTGATGGGTTGATTGGTCGCTTCTGACCGGGGATTCCTCTTCAGCTTTCATGCTATTATGAAGATGATGAATGGTTGGTTATTGAAGCTGTGCAGCGACCTTTATTTGGTTCTTTCAGTTGGGAAACCTTGCCTAATATCCTTTGTTATGTGTTTACTTTCCGCTGCTATCTGTTGACTGTTAATTGTTACATGCTATGTGATATTTATCATTGTTTATTGCTTATTGCATTATAGCATGTCATGTAGTTGCATTAGTAACCTACTGAGATTTTATCTCACCCTGTTTATTTCCATCTTTGTTTTTCCTTAACCCCCCCCCCCAGGAGGAAAAGGATTAGGATTCGCGGATCGAGGAGGACGTCGAGAGGATTGAGATTTTGGGGCAGGTTGTTATGGATCGGTTTACATTATTTAAATGTATAACCTTTTGGGGATAGTTTTACCATTATTGACGTCATTAAGAATTGTATGTTTTATTCTTTTGAACATAAGCTGTGGAGCTTATGTTAGATGTAACTTGTTGATTTAAACTTGGATTTGTAAAACCTTGTGTTATAATCTTTTGGTTCAAAATGGAATTTTTAACTTCTATATTTTAGAGTTTTGGTTTTAAATCGACGTCCAGATCGCGGTCTCGGGCCTGCGGGGTCCGGGGTCGCGACAGTTGGTATCAGAGCTATGGTTTTGCTCTACGTATAAGTATAGGTGGATTAGTATGACCTAGGAGGGTAGTGTGTTCGGAGTGAGTAACAATTGTTGTTTTATGCAGGTACTTGTTTGAAATGTCTCGAAGGAGAAGTGGTGAAAGTAATACCGGTAATGCAAATCGGAATGAAACAAGGGATGAAGCCCGTGCAATGTTTCAGGGCATGTTTGAGGCGGCCATGAAGGCCATACATGATCAAGGTCCGAGGGTAGAACAAGCACCACCACCCCGCTACGGATTGGAACAATTTCTGAAATTGAAACCGGTTGAGTTCAATGGGGAACCCGATGTAAGGAAGGCCGAGCTATGGATTGAGTCGATGGAGAAAATTTATGATGTCTTTGGTTGCACCGATGAAGACAAGGTCCGGTTTGCGGCTTATAAACTTGTGGGTGCCGCCGAGCATTGGTGGAAGGGTGTTAAAGCGAGTTGGGATGATACTCACACAGTGTATGCATGGGAATTGTTTGTGCGAAAGTTCAAGGAGCATTTCATTCCGGTAGTGGATCAAAACCGAAAGGAGATCGAGCTGCTCAACCTGGAGCAAGGTTTGTTGTCTATAGCTCAGTACTCGGCTAAGTTCACAGAATTAGCCCGGTATTGTGACTATCTTGTGCGGACCGAGGAGCAGAAAGCTACGAGATTCATCCGGGGTTTGAAGACTTCTATTCGGACTCAGCTTATAGCCCAGAGGATTGTGACATTTTAGGATGCGGTAGACCGGGCATACTTGATCGAGCAAGATATTGGGGAGCATAAGAGGAAGACCGAGGTTGCAAATGCGGGTAAACAAGTAAGCCATGCTAAATCTCAACCACATCACCGTTCAGATAACCGAGGTAATTTGGGAGTACCATCTCAGTTTAAGGGACAAACCGCGCTAGGGAATCCAGGTACTACTTCGGGGAAACATGGGAAACAAGGTAGATGGCTTTGCACTTACTGTCAGAGGGAAGGCCATTTGGAGGATAAGTGTTGGAAGAAACAAGGAAAATGTATCAATTGTGGTCAACTGGGTCACTTCATAAAAGACTGTCCGAGTTTAAGGTTCAATCATCAGGAACAGGAACCAGTACTTCACCGGGTCAGAAGAGAGATGCTTCGGGAAACCCTAAGGTATAGGGCAGAGTAATTGCGACCAATCAGCACTCACCAGGTAACGGATAAATTTCAGGAGGTATTATTTTGCGTCGTGAGAGCGAGCGCGTGCATTTTAGGATCATCGCATTTATGTGTTTCTGTGCATTAGTTGCATTTATTTCTTCTGAGTCTTTGACTTATGTGGTAGGTGTCTACTCCTATGGAGGAGTTTAGGGTATCTGATGAAGTCTTATGTGCTTATGATGTGCTTAAGTATGGTTATGTCTCACCTGCAAAATTAGCCATATTGCTATTGCAAGATTTTGATATTACTATTTCTTTAGTCTATTGTTGTAGAGGGATTGTTATATTCTCCATTCCTAATTTCTTAAAACTGTTTGAGACCGTTCCCTGGGTAGAGTTATACCTATCTTTTCTTAATTGAAATCCGAGTATTTAGTTTCGGTCGATTTGTTGGGTGTATTTATCATTCGTAAGATTTCATTTGCTTCCGATTAGTACCTAGTGTTTGAGGAGAAGCTTGGAGTTAAATTGCATTGTGTGGTACGATTTGTTATGGACGATGAGTTGTTGTAGGAGTTATTGTCATTAATGGTGATAAGCGTTAAGTTAGAAAGGACTAAGTACGTTTTGGGAGAGTAATAATTTCTCAATCTATGTTAAAGGCCTTTTGAAATTTTGGTTAGATAGTGGTTCTATGGTTCTAAATCCCTTCTTGGTGGCGTTTCCCGAATTGGATCAAGGGTATGCGAAGGAAGTGGAGTATAAATACTGGGGCATAATTAAGGAATATCATGATTTGATATTGGGTCAGTTGGAACATTGCTAGCTAATTGGTTTATTATGAAGGTAGTACTATTGAGCCTAAGTATCATTAGGTTAATAAATGTATGCGTGAGAGACTAACTTGGGTTAGCTATTGAGGATTTGAGATTTGTTGATTTCCTTGGGTTTATGAGCACGGATTATAATTTAAATGGGAGTTAGAGAAAATCTTTTGAAGATGAAATTTGGACTGTTTTGCGGACTATTGAGTAAATTGAATTGTTTGGGCTCCAAGACCGGATTAATGAAGGGACGAGAGTATAACATAGATTAAGTGGACACTTTGTACGAGGAATTTTGGGGTTGTATGGTGCTATTAATTTAAGGTGTTAACTCAAAGTGAAAGCACTATAATGGTAATCCATAGAGATGTAGCCATTTCGATGAATATTGTGGAAATAGAAATTCATTTAGCCTTTTTATATTTTTAAAGCTAATTAGGCTCGGGATTGTGATGTTTTGAATTTCTGGGGAATACTACTAAGTATGCGATTTACAAAAGGAAACACCTTTGCAGTGTAATTAAGGTTATGAATAAGATGAACTTGAGGTATCTCGGGAACTATGTTAGGAGCAATTGAGATTCTTGATTTTGAATTTGGATCCTAATTAGTAGTGGGGGTTATGGATGAAGGAAGTCAAGTGCGAGAGGTCCTGGTATGGTGAACATTATTTAAGGTTACCTTGTAGTGGTTTAGAATGGACGATTGAGGAATTTGAGAAATGGCGGAACTATCGTATCCGTAGCTATTTGGTCTTTCGGGTAAGTCTCGTTAAAATTCGGGTCGAATTTTCTTTAAGGGGGAGTGAATGTCACGACCCGAAATCTAGGCTCTATTTTATTAGTAATAAATAATTATTATGTATTTATTTGCTTATTTATTTATTTAAATTATTATTTATTTAAATAATTATGTGTGCAATTTATGTGTTATAATAATTATGCCTAGCATTTTATTTGGGTCATTTGTGCTAGTGTAGAAATGTTGAGTCTTAATTGTTAGTGGGGAGTATTGTGTGTAGTGTAGAGGAAGGGGGCCTAAGTGAAAATTCTTTAAAACATTTCCCTACTCCCTCCCTACTCCTTCTCTTCTCCCTCACTCTACTCCATCTTCCCAGCCATTTCTTTCTCTCTCTCCAAAGTAGAAAAAGGGTAAGCTTTCTCTCTTCATCTCTCTTCATTTACTTCTTCTTCCTCTCATAATCTCTCATTTTTTAAAACATGAACCTTGTTTAGATCGTCGTTAGGATCGCGTAGAATCAAAAAGAATTGAATTCCGTCAACTTTGAGAAAATCCAAGTAAGTTACTTTTCCCCCATTTTTAATGCTAAAATGTTCATATCATGTTTATATAATGTTTGATATGTTATATTTGAAGTTTGGTTGGGTTTTGAATTTATTGAGAATTTATTTTGGGTTTTGATCAAAAATGGTGAAATCTTGAATGTTGGGTTTGATTCTTGATTTTGGTTGTTAAATGTTGTTGTAGGAGTCTTTTTAGACTTATTAGTTGTTTGGTACATTAGTAAGCTAGTTAGAAGGTTAGATTTTGGGTGAAATGTGTTTTGGGTTTGAAAATGGAAGAACCCATGTTGTTCTACCCGATTTCTGGCAATTCCAGAATTTTGGGCGACCGCCCAAAATCGTATGGGCGACCGCGCATCTTTCTGAAAGCTTTTGTTCTTGTTTTGAAGGATTTTGGGCGACCGCACAGTCCATTTTGGGCGGCCGCACAGTCCTCTGAAAATTTTCATTTTGTTTGTTGTGTGATTGAAGAATGCGTTTTGATCCAAATCTTGGGTGTCCTTCTAGTTGACCTTAGTGAACATTGTAGTACACTCTAGTGATAGAATTGGGTCCTTTGTGATCAAGTTTGTGTTTGAAATTAATAAAGTGTTAATTGGGATTTGGAACATCTTATTGAGATATTGTTGGTTTGACTTATCTTTGTGATGATCATTTGGTATATGTTTGGGCATCTTATGATGTGTTCGTGATTGTTCCAATCGAATTGATTTTCGAGTGAGCCTTGGTCTAGGTTTTAGGCGATGTCCTATAGTACCTAGAGGGTGGTTACTGAACATCAAAGTGTAGGGTTTAGTCCAGTCGTGATCATGTCTAATAAGTGTAACCTTTTGGATTAGTTTGGGGTGTTTAGAATGGGTTCGTTATGAACGGAGATAAAGCGTGAATTGGCAATTGGGTACCTACGGTTTGATTAACCTTAAGATGTATTCATTCGGATCTCTTATTTGGAATTCCAGGTGTGACGAGATGGTTGAGTTCATAGTCCTAGTATATCTTTTGAGTAAATGTTTATGATCACTTTGGTAATAGTCATTGGGCTGTTTGTGAGCGACCGTTTGGGTTGCGCTCTTTATGAGTAACTTGTGAGTATCATATTTAGGATGTATTTGATACGTGCCTTGTCTTGGAATCATCTTGTTTTAATGATCAATGCTGTTGTGCTCTTTATGAGAAATTCCGTTTATCGTTGTTGTGCTCTTTATGAGAAATTCCGTTTATCGTTGTTGTGCTCTTCATGAGAAACTCTTGTTATCGTTGTTGTTAAACTCTTCATGAGTACCCGTTGCATCTTTATGGTGATTATTTGGTATGGTTCCCTACTTTGGAATCCTTAGTTGTTTACCGTGCTAGTATTTTATTTCTTGGCATGATTGAAAGTCCAGCTGGTTAAATTGTGTATCGAGTCAGGCAATGGATAATGCTATAATGGCACGAGCCAAGTCCAGTATAGCATCGCCCATTGGTCCTTCTGTCCTCATCCAGATTGGCCGTGGTTGGGATGAGCTAGCTCCATTGTGGGTATTCTAGCTAATCGTTTTGGAGCATGACTTTGTGGCATGGCTCCCGCCCCTTGTGGCACTTTACATTGTTATTGGTTCCGGTACCGGGTTTCTCTTCAGCTTTTATGCTACTATGAAGATGGATTGTTTGATTGATGGGTTGATTGGTCGCTTCTGACCGGGGATTCCTCTTCAGCTTTCATGCTATTATGAAGATGATGAATGGTTGGTTATTGAAGCTGTGCAGCGACCTTTATTTGGTTCTTTCAGTTGGGAAACCTTGGCTAATATCCTTTGTTATGTGTTTACTTTCCGCTGCTATCTGTTGACTGTTAATTGTTACATGCTATGTGATATTTATCATTGTTTATTGCTTATTTCATTATAGCATGTCATGTAGTTGCATTAGTAACTTACTGAGATTTTATCTCACCCCGTTTATTTCCATCTTTGTTTTTCCTTAACCCCCTCCAGGAGGAAAAGGATTAGGATTCGCGGATCGAGGAGGACGTCGAGAGGATTGAGATTTTGGGGCAGGTTGTTATGGATCGGTTTACATTATTTAAATGTATAACCTTTTGGGGATAGTTTTACCATTATTGACGTCATTAAGAATTGTATGTTTTATTCTTTTGAGCATAAGCTGTGGAGCTTATGTTAGATGTAACTTGTTGATTTAAACTTGGATTTGTAAAACCTTGTGTTATAATCTTTTGGTTCAAAATGGAATTTTTAACTTCTATATTTTAGAGTTTTGGTTTTAAGTCGACGTCCAGATCGCGGTCTCGGGCCCGCGGGGTCCGGGGTCGCGACAATGTTGTGACTTATGATGAGATTATGAGGGAAGTCTTAGAGAATAGGAAGAAGAAGCTACAAGGGACCGTGAACGTGCTCACTCGCAGTGGCCGAGTAACAACAAGCACAATCCCTCCCAATACTGCAGCAACCAGCACCTCTTCTCAAAGATCGCAAGCACGCGACATACCCGAAGATCCTTTGTTAACACAGCTCAAGAAGACGCAAGCCAACATATCCATCTGGGACCTTATTGCATCATCAAAGAAACACCGAGACCTCGTCATCAAGAACTTGGATGACACATCAGTCTCTCCCGACACGACACCCGAGGACCTCACAGCAATGATAGGTCACATTCACTTCGGCAATGTCATCACTTTTGCCGACATGGACCTCCCGCCATTTGGGTCCGAACACAATGAAGCCATCTACCTCAAAGTAAGGGCAAGGTGGAGACCCATCTCAAGGGTTCTAGTAGACGGTGGCTCTGCACTCAACTTAATGCCTAGCCGAGTCATGGGCATACTGGGGCACAAAAGCTCCGATTTACAACCCTCCGCAAAAGTCATTAGAGGGTACGACAGCACTGCCCGTACAGTCATGGGAATGTTAGAAGTTGATATCGAATTTGGAAGCATGATCATGTCCGTCCCATTCCAAGTACTTGACGTCCCTGCTTCATTCAACTTACTTCTGGGCCGACCTTGGATCCATAGTTCCAATGCGGTGCCTTCCACTCTCCATCAGTGCGTCAAGATCAAAAATGGGGATGAGATAGTCACCATCATGGCCGAGAATGTCACCATCCACAGAAGTGGGGGACAACCCGTTCACCAAGTCCAACACGGGATAGAAGATGCCACTCTCTCCGGCGTCAACACCATTGACAAAGAAAGGGGAAACAGACAGTGGGCCCCTGGCAATCCTAAAGTCCTCCGCATGATGAGGAACATGAATCACTTTCCCGGTTTAGGCCTAGGGAAGCATCAACAAGGGATATTGCACCCCGTGGTAGTTCCTTTTGTCAAGAACAAGTTTGGTCTGGGATACGAGCCTACCAAGGATGACTTAAAGTACGAGCAAGCAGTCAAGAATCAAAGGACCCAAGATCGCAAAGAAGGTCGACAATATGAAATCCCTGACTTGAGACCTTACCGCAACACACTAAACGGTTATTTTGTTCGCCAAGGGGAAGATGTCCCGTACATGATCTTTCCCGAACCGTGGGTTAACGACAAGGGCGTCAGAAAGCCCGGTCTCGAGATCTTCACCGATTGTGAAATACCGGCACAAGAAAGGGAAGCTACTCCAATGTCACCCCGAGAGTGGTGGGGCAAGAAGGTGACTATAGATTCTGAGGTAGAGGTTACCGTGGGGGAAGAACTATCCGATCTAGCCTCCATGTTCGAAGAATTTGCCATCATGGACGATTGTCAAGTCAACGCCATCTCCGACAACACAAAAATGGAGAGTCCATCTATCAGTGAGATCCCACCAAGATCCGAGCCAATCAACAACTGGTATTCAACGAAAGGGCCCTTAGTATCCGAGGATTTCTTGGTCTGAGAAATGGGTTGCATACCCCGCACAGCAACAAAGGAAGAGCGGCTCACACTTACTTTGGAGTCCGAGAGTGTTTCTAATGCCCTCACCCAAGAGGATATGGAGGCAATAGCCGAGCGTGTGTTTCCTTTCTTTGCTAATGAAAAATTCGATATTTCTGAGTACCCCGAGATTGCAAACATCATAAATGATGAATTAACTAATAACGAACTTAATAAACAAGTTAATAACGATTCAAATTATGATGAAATAGACCACGAAAACATAACATATCTAAATGAACTAGCTCAACAGGTTCGTTGTCGCGGTGAAAATGGTCCAGGGGCTGATGAAGAATTGCATACTGTTAATCTGGGTACCGACGAAGAGCTGAAACAAACGAAGATTGGCAGCTTCTTCAGGGGGGAAGACAAAGACAGATTGACTGCACTGCTCAGAGAATTTGTGGATGTATTCGCATGGTCATACAAAGACATGCCGGGTTTGGATAGAAAGGTCGCAGAGCAGTCCGATCAGAGAGGACGCCAAGCCAGTAAAGCAGAAGCTCAGAAAGATCAAGCCAGAATGGTCTCTACAAGTCAAAGAAGAGATTGAAAAGCTCCTCAGTGTGGGTTTCATCAAAGTCATTGAGTATCCAACTTGGCTTGCCAACATTGTGACAGTCAGAAAGGCAAACGGCAAGGTTCGAGTTTGTGTGGACTTCCGGGATTTGAACAAAGCTTCCCCGAAAGATGATTTTCCACTACGAAACATCGACATGCTCGTCGATTCAACTGCCAACTATGAAGTCCGCTCATTCGTGGACAGTTTTGCCGGTTACAATCAGATTCTCATGTCCGAAGAAGATCAACACAAGACAGCTTTCACAACTCCGTGGGGGACCTTCTGCTACACAGTCATGCCGTTCGGACTAAGGAACGCTGGGGCTACCTACCAGAGGGCTGTTACGGATCTATTCCACGACATGATTCATAAAGAGATCGAGGTCTATGTAGACGACATGATCATCCATTCAAAAGGGACCGATGGTCAACATTTGATCGATCTTCGCAAATTCTTTGAAAGGCTTCGACAACACAAGATGAGACTCAATCCCGCAAAGTGCACTTTTGGGGTCATCAGAGGAAAGGTTCTTGGTTACATGGTCACTGAAAGAGGAATTGAAGCCGATCCCTCCAAGATCAAGGCAATCATTGACATGCCTCCCCCAAGGACGCAGAAAGAAATCAAAAGTTTCATGGGCAGACTTCAATACATCAGTCGGTTTGTGCACCAACTCACTTCCATGTGTGAGCCAATCTTCATGCTACTCAAAAAGAACGTGGCTCTGGAATGGACCGATGCGTGCCAAGAAGCTTTCGACCAAGTGAAGCATTACTTGACATGCCCTCCAGTTTTGGTTCCACCACATGAAGAGAAGCCTCTCTTGCTCTATCTCACTGTCAATGATGAAGCCCTAGGGGCTATGTTAGCACAAGAACAGCGAGACTCCACAAAGGAGAATGCCATGTACTTTGTCAGCCGACGGTTTCAAGGAACTGAAAAGAACTACTCTGTCTTAGAGAAGTCTTGTGCTGCATTGGTTTGGGTTACTCAAAAGCTCAAGCATTACATGGAGGCCTTCCCAATCAAGTTGGTAGCAAAAGTGGACCCGCTCCGCTACATCTTCGAGAAGCCTTTCATGTCAACAAGAATAGCCAAATGGTATTTCATGCTCGCTGGCTACGATATCACTTTCGTCACACTCAAATCCATCAGGGGGAAGGTGTTCAGTGATCAGCTTGCTGAATTTCCATGTGACGAAGTGAAGGGGGAAGATGTACAGTTCCCCGACGAGCATTTAATTTGCGCTACAACAGAGGAAAATAAGTGGCAACTTTTTTTCGATGGCGCAGCCAATAAGCATGGATATGGCATAGGGATGTTACTCCAATTGCCATCCGCCTTGAATTTGAAGCCACTAACAACACCGCTGAGTACGAAGCTTGCATAGCGGGGCTCGAAGCAGCCCTCGAAAGAAATGTCACAAGTTTAGAAGTATTCGGTGATTCCTTGCTCATCATCAACCAGACATCCAGAAAATGGAAGATTCAAGACTCAACCCTGCAACGGTATGGTAAAAATCTCGAGGAGTTGGTTGAACAATTTCAAGAAATCACCTTCAATTACCTGCCAAGGGACAAGAACCGTTTTGCTGATGCACTAGCCACCATCGCTTCACTGGTCGAAATGCCTGAGGGTAAAATGGTAAAGCCCTTCAAAATTTCCCGACGAAACAGTCCGGCATACTACATGAGTATTGCGATCAACGAGGTCCAAACAAACTCCCCGTGGTACGCAGATATCATGAATTTCCTCAAGGATGGTACTTATCCGGAGAACAGCAATAAGAAGTCTCAAATGGCATTGCAAAGACTAGCCTCCCGATATGTACTGATTAGGGACAGAATCTACAAAAGGCATCACGAGGGGATCAATTTCCTATGTGAAAATGAGACCGAAGCTCAAGAAATAATGCATGAGATCCACGAAGGTGAATGTGGGCCTCACATGAACGGGTTTATGTTGGCCAAGAAGATACTCCGCATGGGTTATTATTGGAGTACCATGGAAAGGGACTGCATCGAGAAAGTCAAGAGGTGTGCCAAATGCCAATTACATGTCAATCTACAGCACACTCCACCCTCACAGCTTTACAATATGACCACGCCTTGGCCTTTCTCTTGTTGGGGCATAGACATCATCGGCAAAGTTCACCCTACTAGAAGCAATGGACAATCTTTCGTCCTAGTAGCCGTGGACTATTTTACAAAATGGGTCAAAGCACAAGCTTACCGAGTTCTTAACGCCAAGAAAGTGGCCGAATTCGTAAAAACCCACATCATGTGCCGGTACGGCGTTCCTCATGAGATCATCTCAGACAATGGATCTCACTTCGAGAAAGATATGGACACACTCCTGGTAGAATACAAGATTACTAAGCACAAGTCATCTCCATACCGCCCTCAAGAAAACGGCGCGGTCGAGGCAGCTAATAAGACAATCGAAACCATTGTGAAGAAAATGGCCTGCACTGGAAGGGATTGGCCTGAAAAGTTACCTCTAGCATTATGGGGCTACCGCACGTCAATATGGACAGCGACTGGAGAAACTCCTTATGCACTGGTATATGGTTCCGAAGCTGTGCTACCAATAGAGCTCGAAGTTCCATCCCTGCGGGTCCTCCTCGAGAACCAAGTCAATGAAGTCGATTGGATGTAAAGTCGATATGAACAGCTAGCCCTACTCGACGAGAAAAGGCTAAGGGCAATCGAACGTACGAGGGCCTATAAACAAAGAATGTCTAGGGCTTTCAACAAAACGGTGAAGCCCCGAAACATCAGTGTGGGAGATTTGGTCCTAAGACAACACCCTCCTAATGCCATGAACCCCCTTCGAAAATGTGGACCCTGATGGATTGGTCCGTACGTAGTCAAGAAGATACTAAGCGGCGGTGCAGTCCGACTCGTGGACTTAGGCGGAGATCAACTGCCAAAGGAAGTCAACCTCGACAAATTGAAGAGGTTTTACGTCTAATAAACGAAGACCATAAAAAAAAAAAAAAAAAGAGAGAGCTCGCTAGGTTGAAAACCCGCAAGGACGGCCTAGGCAAAAATTAGAGCACGTGCAAAAAAATAAGCCCGCTAGATTGAAAACCCGCAAGGGCGGTCTAGGCAAAAAACAGGGTGCACACAAAAAAAAATAAAAATAAAAATAAAAATGGTCTTCATTTGTTTGAACTACGGAGACCTGAGCCTCTATAATGGAGGAACGTAGGCAACCTTCGGGTGCGGTCTAAAACATAAACAAATACCCAAATCATTTCCAAATTAACAAGATGTAATTTTTTATTCATTCACTAAATCATTTTCGTTATTACAATGAAAATGTTGGGCTATTAAAAGACATAAAACATTAAAATCCTAACAAGTGGTCTATTTTAAGTTGCAATCTCATGGGGTACAAAGAAATATTTAATCTTTCTTCGGTTTGGGGACCCATCGCTTTTGGGGACGGTCTTTAGTCTTCTTGGAGGGAGACGGAGCATTCTCAAGACCACCAAGACGAGAAAAGACACTCGGGCGAGACGGAGCTTCATCAACAACCTTCTCCTTGCCCTTGCTAGAGGGAGCTTTGACCGGAACAACCACGTGACGCTTCCACACATGAGAAGAATTTCCCTTGCCTTTCCTCTTCTTAGGCAAATAACGAGGCCTATAATCCCTCAAGTGGACCACCGGCTTCACAGATTCCGCGGCAACAACATCCTCATTTGGTCTTCCTAAACGATCAAAAACGCTAGGACGCGTCTTCACAAATTGGAGCAATGGGGACGGACTTATCACCTTCGGGGACAGAAACCTTGACTTCAAAAGTAAAGGTCATCGGGGCCATTGCTACAAGAATTTTGAGGTATAGAGTAAGGGAAAGGATGCAGAATATTGCTGTGTGATCATTCTGATCGAAAATGGTTTGAATTTATAGCTGTTGGAGTGCCCTGCTCAGAAAAGAAAGGGGCTGGAATTCAGCAAGCCAGAAGCGCGCGCCTCCGACAAGCGATTCCAGATGCGCGCGCCTCCCGCTGCCAAATCCAGACGCGCGCGCGTTTGTGTTAGTACCCGACCTGAAAATGAATTTATTAGGACTTTCCCAAAAATACAAGGACTTTATAGGAATTAGAAACCTTGCAAAGACTTGTCCCGGATTCCCGAAATATCTCATTTATGACAAAATCTATCAAAATAGGTAGTAAATGGTTTCCTTAAAACCATGCAGAAACCCTAGCTTAAAAATCAAGTCAGCCAGCAGAATTGGCCACGCGGCCAACTTTGCTACGCGTCGACCTTGGCCACGCGGCCACTCTTGTCGCCGGCTTCAATAATGGCCAGGCGGCCACCTTTGTCCCAGATGATCTCAGCCGTCAGATCTTCCCCTCAGTTTACTATATAAACCAATCCCATGCTATTGGTTTAGGGTCCGATTTTGAGAGCTCTAAGTCCGAATTTTGGAGTTCTTAAACACAATTTTCTCCCTAATTAAGCATTCAAACACTCAAGGAGATCAAAGTTTATTTCTTGCCAACATAGGTAAGTTTTCTAACTTTTTCTTCATGTTCTTGCATCATTTTTAATGTAGATCTTTTATACTCATGTTCTTGCATGTTTATTCATAGTTTCTTCATATTCCTTGCATGTTCATTCATATGTTCATAATATGTTCTTCGCATGTTCTTCGTGTTCATAGATTAAAACCTTATTTATGCTATATTTAGGGTTGCGATCTTCATAATTATATGTTATTTCATAGCCGATGATGATCTAGGGTTCATCAACCCGAGGATGATCTAGGAACTACTTCTAAACCCTAATCTTTAGGTAATTCCCCCCTCATTATGCATGATCCCGATTCTTCTGCCTATTCTAATTCTCTGCGAACTACGCTGACCTGAGCTTCTCACATTGAGAGGAACGTAGGCAATCTTCGGATCCGGTCTAAATCACTAACACACTACTAACACATTCATCATGATAGAAAGACCGATCAATTCGGGCAATAGGAGTGATAACGTTCAATATTCTTCTCTTGTTGTAATTTGACCCCCGAACCCACTAAAAGTGTTTTTTTCAATGTTTTGGCTTTAATTAAAACGGCGTGGCGACTCTAATAATTTTAATGTCGTTAAGAGTATTCCCTTTGTAAATAAAAATAATCACAAGATACTTCCCATGCGTCGCTTCATCGGAAAGGGGTATTCATAGTGGTGACTCTGCTGGGGACTGCTTTGAAACTTTTTCAAACTTAGTGGGTCTAACTTTCGTCACATGCACACACTTGCCATATTTATACATGCACATACTTGCCATGTTTACACATGCACACACCTGCCATGTTTACACATGCATACACCTGCCATGTTTATACATGCACACACCTGCCATGTTTACACATGCACATACCTGCCATGTTTACACATGCACACACCTGCCATGTTTACACATGCACACACCTGCCATGTTTACACATGCACACACCTGCCATGTTTATACATGCACGCACCTGCCATGTTTATACATGCACGCACTTGCCATGTTTACACATGCACACACCTGCCATGTTTACACGTGCACACTTGCCATGTTTTCACGTGCCCCCTACAGTTAAGCCATGTTTACACATGCACCCGCGCACTCCGCAATGTTAATACTTGTACTTTGTTGATACTTGTACTTTGTATATACCTTGTATCCTTGTACCTTTGTTATTTTCGCCTTAGTATTAGGGTCAAACAAAACTCTGCTATGCTCCCTTGTACATTATTTTCCTTCTCCTGCATTGCATAGCATCATTCAAACATTCAAAACTTCTCTCTTTTATCCCTAAAAAGAATTAGTTTCTTGCCTCACGCTACCACTAGTCCGTGTTAGCACTGCACAGGTCCCCATTACCCGGAGTATTCGATGTGCAAGAATTTGTGGGCTACTGTCGTACTCTTTTCTAGTCACTCGTCTACTCCACTCACCGTGTACGTTCCACGAGCGGTGGGAACCTTTATCCTACCCGTGTCAACCCACACATAGAGATTAGGACACTCCTTGGACCAACCATTTAGGATGTAAATAAATGCAAAACTTTTCGCAAAATAAAATGTGCATTGCATCTAGGCGACCTTTAAGGTCCATCGCTCACCCCCGGGCTATCTATAAAAATCCCTCATCTTGGCCTATCTAGGTTACCTACCCATCATTGCGATCCATTTGGGTCTACCCTTCATCTTGACCCGCTTTGGCCAAAATCCCACCATCATTTGGCCTCTTAGGACAATCTTATCCACCTTTGACCCCATAGGTCAACGTCATCCACCTTTGACCTCTTAGGTCAAACCTTCGACCTCCTAGGTCAACCTTTGACCGCCTAGGTCAACCTTCCTAACTTTTGCCCTCCTAGGTCAACCTTATCTACCTTTGACCTCCTAGGTCAACCTTTGACTCCCTAGGTCAACCTTACCACCCCTTGACCTCTTAGGACAACCTTTGACCCCCTAGGTCAACCTTTGACCTCCTAGGTCAACCTTATCTGCCTTTGACCTCTTAGGTCTACCCTTGACCTCCTAAGTCAACCCTATCACCTTCGACCTCTTAGGTCACCCCTCGACCTCTTAGGTTAACCCCTTGACCACCTAGATCAACCTCATCCACCTTTGACCTCTTACGTCAACCTTTGACTGCCTAGGTCAACCTCATCCGCCTTTGACCTCGTAGGTCTACCCTTGACCGCCTAGGTCAACTTTATTCGCCTTTGACCTCTTAGGTCTACCCTTGACCGCCTAGGTCAACCTTATCACCCTCGACCTCTTAGGTCACCCCTCGACCTCTTAGGTCAACCCTTGACTGCCTAGGTCAACCTCATCCGCCTTTGACCTCTTAGGTCTACCCTTGACCGCCTAGGTCAACTTTATCCGCCTTTGACGTCTTAGGTCTACCCTTGACCGCCTAGGTCAACCTTATCACCCTCGACCTCTTAGGTCACCCCTCGACCTCTTAGGTCAACCCTTGACCGCCTAGGTCAACTTTATCCGCATTCGACCTCTTAGGTCAACCCTTGACCTCCTAGGTCAACCTTATCACCTCCGACCTCTTAGGTCAACCCTTGACCACCTAGGACAACCTTATCACCTCTGACCCCTTAGGTCAACCTTATCACCTTTGACCCCCTAGGTCAAACTTATCTACCTTCGACCTCTTAGATCAACCCTTGACCTCCTAGGACAACCTTATCACATTTAACCCCCTAGGTCAAACTTATCTACCTTCGACCTCTTAGGTCAACCCTTGACCTCATAGGACAACCTTATCACATTTAACCCCCTAGGTAAACTTTATCATCTTTGACCTCTTAGGTCTACCCTTGACCCCCTAGGTCAACCTCATCCGCCTTCGACCTCCTAGGTCAACCTTTGACCCCCTAGGTCAACTTAATCATCTTTGACCTCTTAGGTCAACCTTTGACCCCCTAGGTCAACCTCATCCTCCTAGGTCGACCTTATCACCTTTGACCTCTTAGGTCAACCTTGACCCCCTCGGTCAACATTATCACCCGTTGACCTCTTAGGTCAACCTTTGACCTCCTAGGTCAACCCAATCACCTTCGACCTCTTAGGTCAAACTTGGACTCCTAGGCCAACCTTATCCGTTTTTGACCTCTTAGGTCAATCTTTGATTCCATAGGTGAACCCAATTACCTTTGGTCCTAACCCGCTTAGGTCAAACCGTCATCTTGACCCACCATCGTCCAGACCAACCTAGGTCAACCCGTTTAGGTATACACACCATCCTTGACCCATTTAGGTCAACCTGCCCGTCTTAGGTTAAAACTACCCCTTCCCCTTTGACCCGCCAAGGTCACCCCGTGACCCGCTTAGGTCGACTTACCTATATTGGATCCATCTAGGTCAATCTCCAACCTTCGTTAGTCCACCAACCCAAATAGGTCAACCTTAGACCCGCCTAGGTCAAACCATGTCTATCCGCTTAGATCATCCCATAGGCAAACCGCTACAACCCGCTATCTTGATTCATTCACCATATAGGTCAATCCAACCCTTCTCATTTAGGTTGACCTATCTTGGATCCATCTAGGTCAACCCACCATTATCGTCGTATCCTAGCTTGAACCATTTCTTGTCTCAAACATTAGGTCAAACCTTAGGTCAAATTTAGGTCAAACCTTAAGTCAAACCTTACCCGATTCCTATAGGTCTTCCTCACCCATGATTGACTACAGACCGAGTCATCACCCTCTTTTTGGCCCCTATGGTCATCTCTCACCTCTTTTTAAAATTCTAACTTGATTCGAACTACGGCGACCTGAGCCTCCTGTTGTGTGGGACCTCTCCCTCATGATAAGGGGAACGTAGGCAACTTCGGCCCGGTCAAACATTCAATTTTTTACCAAAATGCATTTCAAAATTTGGAGACCGACTCTTCTAAAAAATGATTTTATAACGATGCCTTATCATTAAATACGAATCTAATTCTTTCATGACTAGAGTTCTGCATCATGTCGGCTGCAAGGAACATCGATGTTTCAACTGAAGCTGCTACCCAAGATCCCGAGACAATCCTCTACACCGGTACTTCTCTCAGTAAGCAAGCATCCCACTTCGAAGACATCCTCGATGAACAAGCAATCCACTTTAAGGCCATTCTCAACGAGCAAGCAACACACTTTCAGAAAGAGATGCATAAGACCCTAAGAGATATCGAGAGGCGCCATTTGTCTGACATTCGTGGCGTTTATGATTACCTCAGCCGAGTTCTCCCTCTTGCTCAATGTCAACACCCGTACGCTCCTCAAAAGTACAGGCCGCCACAGACTTTCCCCGTCGGGATGCCTCCTATGACTACTCATCAACAAGGGGTACCGGTACCTAAATCACCCTCAAAGACAGTTCGTGAAAGGAAGGACGAGAGCGAGTACAATGACTTGGGTATGCCGTTAGCCAAACTCTTCAAAAGTCTAGTTCAAGCCGGCAAGTTGTCTCCTTTGTTCAACTATGAACCAAGTAGGGTGAAGCAAGGCTTGGATCCCTCCAAACACTGCCAATACCACCAGTACATTGGGCATGACACCGAAGATTGCCTCCAATTGAGGAGAAAGATTCAAAGCCTCATTGACAGTGGAGCCATCACCCGCCAACAGAATACATGGGCATGGGCAAAAGAGGAAATTGGGGCTACCTCCTTTAAATAAAAGAAAAGAAAATGGTCATTCAGTCTTCGTAGGTTCTAGAGTGTCCTTAGTCAAAAGTCCACCTTGGACGATTTTTTTTTCTTTAGTAAAAGTCCACCCCGGATTAGTCGTTTTTCTTTCAAATAATAAAAGAGTCTTTATTTCTTTTCTCTCTAGACTTGAGACATAATCTTGCATAAATCAATTCCATGAAAATTGTCTTATTCACCATCTTCACTTGATTGCTATATCTTTATATGATGAATTAATCTTAATCTTACTCATTAATGACGACTCATTAAAAGGTAAATGGACCCATAAACCATTCACATAACTCAGTACACAATTAGTCTCAAGATAAAAATGCTTTGACCAATTGGGATGAACGAATCACTTTCTCTTCTCTCTACATTCTACCCCCATACACTCTCTCTACACACTCACCCCTTGTACACCCTTCATGTACACTCTCTATATACACCTTCTCCCATACACTATCCTCATACGCCTCTCATCCCACCATTAGACCCCTTTTCCATACGGTCATGACAAAGAAATGGACTGCGGTTGCTCATCATCAAATAGACATCCATGCTGCCACAATTTAAGGGGTTGTTTGTTCCCTTCATTAGTACTACATGCCGTTACACTGGGGCTGTCCGTATTCCATCGCAAATGTAAGACAAGTGCACGAAGTCATTCATGCCATTAATTGGTGCACGTGATAATCCAATGGAGCTCTACCGGTGAAAATCAAGGGGCTAGGTTGCCCGCCGCCAGCAAAAGGCCGCTTAAACTATAAGGAAGCTAACTCGCAATCGAGAGAGGCGAAAGAAAACTAGGGGCTTATCTTGCCCAATGTTTCATGTACAAATATAAAAAAAAAAAAAAAAATATGGCTCGCTAGGTTGAAACCCAAAAGGGCGACCTAGGCAAAAGTTAGAGCATTGCACAAAAAGAAGCCCGCTAGGTTGAAAACCCGAAAGGGCGGCCTAGGCAAAAAAAAGGGTATGCATAAAGAGATAAAATAAAAAAGAAAAAGAAAAATAGAAGGGGCTATCACCATGGAAAAGTAAAAGTTCCATTTTCTTTTCACCTCAAATGTTCTATTTTCCTTTCTTTCCTTACAAAGTAGATAAACAGCAGCAACCCATGACAACTACGATGGAGCAATCCACTGCAACAACTACAAAGGAGTAATCCACCGCAATGAGCTACAAAGAACAACTCACCTCAAACGAACCTCACACCCCTAAACTCAAAACCCAACTTCATCGTCAACCGGGAAACCACTCAAAGCCAAACATAACCTACCTTGGCCAACTTTCTTTCTTTTCTTTCCTCCCACACATACCCACTGAAACCCGACACCATCGTCAAGCGGGTCATCCCCGAACTACGCGGACCTGAGCTCCTCACCTTGAGGAGAACGTAGGCAACCTCCCCGTTCGGTCTAAAATATACACAACCCACCTCGAGCCAATTTTCTTTCTCTTCTCTCTTCCCCCGTATTTCTACTCCTAGCTTCTTCACTCACAATTGATCAAAACATTTATTAATTTGAGGCTACTTGTTTACCAATTAACCATAACTCATTAACTAATCAACGAGGTCCATTCTCGAGCAATCAAATGAAAATCTTGAATAAAACAATTTTTAAATGTCTCGACAAGTCTTCTGTTCTACAATCTAGGAAAGAGCTAAACACTTACTTTCTGTCAAGCAGGGGCTTCCTTCCTTTTATATACACTCAATTGTCCAAAGAGTCAAAATGCGAGTACTATCTCTCTCTCCCTCTCACTATCACCAAAATGCCCCCTCATGTTTAAACAATTATTTTTCCTTTTTTGAGTCGACAGAATGATTTTTTTTTTTAAAAAAAAAAAAAAAAAGAAAAAGATGACGCAAAAGAGATGCCCGCTAGATTGAAAACTCGAAAGGGCGGTCTAGGCAAAAAAAATGGTGGCGTCTTAAAGGAGGTAGGATACCCCGCTCTACACCCTTATCGAACTGGGGCTTCCCCAACAGAATGGGTCGACTATGTGTTTTCTCGGAGAATACCGAGGTGCCAACAAGAATATACATAGAAGAAGGGCATCCCTCATCATCAAGCTTGACGTAGAGTTTCTCAAAGGAGGGAGGGTACCCGCTCACCAAATTAGATAATCCCCAACGGAATGGGTCGACTATGTGGTTTCCCAGAGAATACCGAGGCGTCAACAAGGATACACTTAGAAGAAGGGCACCCCTCATCGTCAAACTCAGCACGCGACGACCTATTTGGATTGATTAGAATCATAATTAATTATAAGGCATCTATATAAGATCATAACACTTTCATAAAGTTTTCTCCTCCCCGACACTTTGTTTATAAACCCGCACTCTCGGTCTCCATAAAATTGTAAAAACATCTTCGGTCCGTCCGGGACCCATCTATGTGATTCCCAGAGTTTACTCGGTCCTTTACCCTATCTCCTACACTTTAGGGAACCTTAAGACTAAACCCTCAACTCTCTAGGTCCCAAGCCTACCCGGTCAGTCTTACCTAGGTTACACCATAACTCCTTAGGTCCCGAACCTACCCGGTGAGTCTTACCTAGATTACATCACAACACCTAGTTTCGACCTTCCGCAAGTTTGTAGCATGACCCCTTAGGCCTTAAACCGGTTCTACCCAGACCTTCAAACCTTAAACCGGTTAGCCAAAGCCAAGTCCTTAGGATGAACCATTAGGTCCCGAACCTACCGGTCCCAAGCCTACCCGATCTCCTAGATCTCAAACCTGCCAACACATACTCGTCCTTACCCTATCTAGGCCGTAGCTCTCTTATCCTCCTAGGTCCAGCCTCTTAGATCTACCCAGTCTAACCTGTTGAACGATCCCTTAGATCCCAAGTCCATGCAAGGCCGCCAAACACCTACCTTATAGGTCTCTAGCATATCCGATTCACGCCTTAGTTCTCAACTCCTAAACCCTTTAGATCACAAAACTGTCTACCCTCTAAGTCTATAACCTTAGAGCTCGTCCCATAGAACTCTTTAGTTCCCAAGCCTTCTTGGTCTGACCAACTAAATCTATGTTATCCATACTTCTTGGGTCTAACCCTCTACAAACCAACCTAGCGTTACCCATTAGCCCCGAGAGACTACCTAGCCTGACCTTCACCCCTTAGGTCTCCAACCTACTTAATCCAAGTCGAGTCCAAACCTCGAACCTACGCGATCCTCCTCCCTCAAACTCCATGGATCTCAAACATCGCTCCCCCCCAACGAGCCTACCTCGAACCTCTGCTCAAGTACATAGGATCTCCTGTGTACCGCGCCATGCCATAGACCCGTCCGGTCAGAACTCGTGTGCTTAACACCTTTAGGGTCTGTGAATACGTGTGTTTGAATTTGAAAATATTCATAGCAACATTAAAATTATGAGAGTCGCCACGCCGTTTAGTTATAGGCAAAACATTGAGAAAAACATGTTTAATGGGTTCGGGGGTCAAATTACAACAAGAGAAGAATATTGGACGTTAGCACTCCTATTGCCCGAATGATCGGTCTTTCTATCATGATGAATGTGTTAGTAGTGTGTTAGTGTTTGAGACCGGATCCGAAGATTGCCTACGTTCCTCTCAATGTGAGAAGCTCAGGTCAGCGTAGTTCGAGGAGAATTTAGAATAGGCAGAAGAATCGGGATCATGCATAATGATTGGGGAAATTACCTAAAGATTAGGGTTTTAGAAGTAGTTCCTAGATCATGTTCGGGTTGATGAACCCTAGATCTAATCACATCGGCTATGAAAAACATGTAAACATGAAGATCACAACCTAAATATAGCATAAATAAGGTTTTAATCTAAGAACATGATGAACATATGAAGAACATATTATGAACATATGAATGTCATGAAGAAAATATGAATAAACATATTAAGAATATGAATATTATGGATCTAAATTAATAATATGGCAAGAACATGAAGAAAAAGTTAGAAAACTTACCTTTGTTGGCAAGAAATAACCTTGGATCTTCTTGGGATTCTTGAGAGTGTTTTTGGAGGCTTGAATGACTTGATTTGGGAGCAAAATCGTCACTTGTGAGCTCTAAATTCGGATCCCTAAACCAATAGCATGGATTGGTTTATATAGTAACTGAGGGGAAGATCTGACGGCTGAGATCATCTGGGACAAAGTGGGCCGCCTGGCCATGATTGAAGCCGGCGACAAGAGTGGCCGCGTGGCCAAGGTCGACGCGTAGCAAAGTTGGCCACGTGGCCAATTCTGCTGGCTGACTTGATTTTTAAGCTAGGGTTTCTGGATGGTTTTAAGGAAACCATTTACTACCTATTTTGATAGATTTTGTCATAAATGAGATATTTCGGGAATCCAGGACAAGTATTTGCAAGTTTTCTAATTCCTATAAAGTCCTTGTATTTTTTGGAAAGTCCTAATAAACTCATTTTCAGGCCGGGTACTAACAGTAGCTCCTCGGCGACGCTTCTTGCAAGGCAATGTGGGGTCGACAATAAAAGAAGGATCCGTCTGAAACATGAGTTTCAAAACAGATGAAAGGTAAGGGAACGGCTGAACCTTGACAGGCGACCTACGTATCCTTGGGGGAATCAAGACAAACGTAGTTCAAATCTGATGGGAAATTGGGACTGATTGTCCTCTGATAGGGAGCAACGTCTTCTGCTGGGGAAAATGCACCTGCTGGGGATGAGAGATGACCGCGTCGGTCGGGTGGCTGGACCTTTTCAGGTTTCCTACGTATCCTCCGAGGAATCAAGCCGGTCGTAGTTCAGAGTGATTAGGGAAAAACGAGCCATCGGACTTCGGCTAGGGATAATAAACCTATGGGCACTATCCTGTATGAAGAACGAACATTCGTTAGGAAATGAAGTCATTTGAAGCAAGAGGGATAATGGGACAATAAAGACTACGTTGTATAAATAATCCCGAGGTGGAGTAATAAACGCTGAGGTAAATGCAAACAGAAACGCCCAGGTTTCTGCCGATCGCGCTAAAATAATGGATGTTGGATCTTCGCAAACAGAAACGCCGAGGCTTCTGCCAATCACGATCGATCTAGGATGCGTATGTCATAGAGGCGCCAAAGTCTCTACAACCATACGAATCCTAAGCAAATATTAGGAAGTGCTAAAATATATATATGATGGATCTCTCGCAAACAGAAACGCCGAGGCTTCTGCCAATCACGATCGATCTAGGATGCGTATGTTATAGAGGTGCCGAAGTCTCTACAACTATACGAATCCTAAGCAAATATTAGGAAGTGCTAAAATAATATATGATGGATCTCTCGCAAACAGAAACGCCGAGGCTTCTGCCAGTCACGATCGATCTAGGATGCGTATGTCATAGAGGTGTCGAAGTCTCTACAACCATACGAATCCTAAGAAAATATTAGGAAGTGCTAAAATAATATATGCTGGATCTCTCGTAAACAGAAACGCCGAGGCTTCTGCCAGTCACGATCGATCTAGGATGCGTATGTCATAGAGGCGCCGAAGTCTCTACAACCATACGAATCCTAAGAAAATATTAGGAAGTGCTAAAATATTATATGCTGGATCTCTCGCAAACAGAAACGCCGAGGCTTCTGCCAATCGCGATCGATCTAGGATGCGTATGTCATAGAGGCGCCGAAGTCTCTACAACCATACGAATCCTAAGCAAATATTAGGAAATGCTAAAATAATAGATGCTGGATCTCTCGCAAACAGAAATTCCGAGGATTCTGCCAATCGCGATCGATCTAGGATGCGTATGTCATAGAGGCGCCGAAGTCTCTACAACCATACGAATCCTAAGCAAATATTAGGAAATACTAAAATAATAGATGCTGGATCTCTCGAAAACAGAAACGCCGAGGCTTCTGCCAATCGCGATCGATCTAGGATGCGTATGTCATAGAGGCGCCGAAGTCTCTACAACCATACGAATCCTAAGCAAATATTAGGAAATGCTAAAATAATAGATGCTGGATCTCTCGCAAACAGAAACGCCGAGGCTTCTGCCAATCGCGATCGATCTAGGATGCGTATGTCATAGAGGCGCCGAGGTCTCTGCAATCATACGGATCCTAAACAAATATTAGGAAATGCTAAAATAATAGATGCTGGATCTCTCGCAAACAGAAACGCTGAGGGTTCTGCCAATCGCGATCGATCTAGGATGCGTATGTCATAGAGGCGCCGAGGTCTCTGCAATCATACGGATCCTAAGCAAATATTCGGTGAAGAATGGAAACTTTAAGAGGCTTCCCGTACCCAAAGATAACGAACATCAGTCAAAATAGTGCTAAGGGCACCTAAAATGAACAAAGGGGAATGTACTAGGGGTAAAACTGAAATTTTGCATGTGGAGGCAAAGATGATGGATTGTTATGAACTCGGGGAGTCACAAGGGTGACGGACTCTCGGGGTGTCACAAAGGTGATAGATTCTCGGGGAGTCACAAAGGACTCTTTGGTGAGTCAGAAGGGCAACGGACCTTTAGGGAGACGCGAAGGAGATGGACTCTCAGGGAGTTGCTAATATGGGAAACATGATCTGGGTTCCGCTTATCCTAATTTAGGAGGGAAGGAGGCTACGAGCCATTGAGATGAAGGTATTAGGTAAGGGACATTTTGCTTGGTTGCTTAGAGTAGGACCTAAGGCTTTTAAGGAAAGGGGGTGGGTAGCCTCTTAGCCTTGAGATAAGGATGCAAGAGATGTTATGGTTGTTTAGACTTGAGATTGTGTTTTGGATACAATGTGGGTTTCCTAGGCTTACGGGCTAGGGTTTGGAGAGAATGCGACTACCTAGGCTCGAGGCTAGGGTTCGGAGAGAATATGGAAAGGCTATTGTATCCTAGGCATAAGACTAGCGGGGGATTGAGATTATAAATTTCCTAGGTTTCGAGACTAGGGTTTCGGGAATTTGGAAAGGATGTTGCACACAGGGCTTTGGAAATTCCCTAGAACTTGGGCTAGGGTTAAAGAGGATTGTGCTTCCTAGGCTTGAGACTAGGGTTTGGAGAGAATGCAGATTCCTAGGTTTGGGGCTAGGGTTTAGAGAGGTTGATATTTGGGAACTTCCTAGATGTTAGGGTTTCGAACAAGGGTTTGGAAACTGGTGTTTAAGGACCATGACTCTCCTAGGTTTGGGACTAGGGTTTAGAAATATCCTAGGCTTCGAGGCTAGGGCTTGGAGTTGTGGTAGGTTCAGAGGTTGCAAAGGCGTTGGCTTTAGACCTAAGGCTGGGAGTTGAAAGGGTTGTGACTTCCTAGGCTTGATGATAGAGTTTAAAGAGGATAATTTCTACCTAGGCTTGAGGCTAGGGCTTTAGAAAGAGTGCGACTACCTAGGCTTGAGGCTAGGGTTTAGAGCGAATGCGACTACCTAGGATCGAGGTTAGGGTTTAGAGCGAATGCGACTACCTAGGCTCGAGGCTAGGGTTTAGAAAGAGTGCGACTATCTAAGCTTGAGGCTAGGGTTGATTGAGTTTTGGACAGGGCATTATATCCTAGGTTTTGGACTAGGGTTCAATAAAATGGAGAATTGAGATTGTAAATCTCCTAGGTTTCGAGACTAGGGTTTCGGGAATTTGGAAATGATGTTGCATACGGGGCTTTGGAAATTCCCTAGAACTTGGGCTAGGGTTAAAGAGGATGTTGCGGTTTCCTAGGCTTAAGGCTAGGGTTTAGAGAGGATATGTGACTACCTAGGATCAAGGCTAGGGTTTAGGAAGGGTGTAGATACCTAGGATCAAGGCTAGGGTTTAAGAAGGATGTAACTTCCTAGGCTTTAGGCTAGGGTTTGAAAGGATGTAATTACCTAGGCTTGAGGCTAGGGTTCAGAGAGAATGATATGACTACCTAGGCTTGAGGCTAGGGTTTAGAGAGGATACGTGACTACCTAGGATCAAGGCTAGGGTTTAGGGAGGATACGTGACTACCTAGGATCAAGGCTAGGGTTTAGGAAGGGTGTAAATACCTAGTCTCTAATCTAGGGTTTGGAAGGGATGTAACTACCTAGGCTCAGGGCTAGGGTTTAGGAAGGATGTAATTACCTAGGCTTGAGGCTAGGGTTCAGAGAGAATGATATGACTACCTAGGCTTGAGGATAGGGTTTAGAGAATGTGTTTACCTAGGTTTAAGGCTAGGGTTTGGAGACCGAAAGCATTTGAAGGTTTGTCTTGGTTTAGACCGAGCAAGTTTGAGGTCTAAGAGTGTTGCGGTTTGGGGCAAATGAGCTTGATACCCTGTGACTGGATAGGCTCGATAGATTAGACCTAGGCTAAAGTTCTAGGGTGCTAGGGTAAGACTCAGACATGTGTTAAGGAGACCGGGACCTAATGAAATGGTAGGCGTGAGATCTAGGAGATCGAAGGCTAGGCAGGGTAGCGTTGGGACATAAGGCTTTCAACCGGGTAAGTCTTTTGTCCTAGAGAAACCGCGTTATGGATTAGGACCAAGCAGGCTTGAGGTCGGCCAAGGAGCAATGGATTGGGATTGGATGATCCTAGTACCTAATACGCATGTAGCGTTTGGGCTCTAAGGTGTGCTAGGTGTGAGCCATGTGCGAGAAATGGGTCTGGACATGTGACCATGTTGGCCCTTTAGGTAAAGGGATTGAGTGTCCAAGACATTGCTCGAGTACAATAGGTGCCTAAGTTGGATTGGGTATGCTTAGGACCTAAGTTTGTCTTAGAGGTCATTGCGCGTGACCAAGCTCGTTCGGCGATTGTGAAGGTAGGCTAGGGATGGGACCCCAAAGGTGTTAAGTGCACGAGTTCTGACCGGACGGGTCTATGGCATGGCGCGGTACGCAGGAGATCCTATGTGCTTGAGCATGTTCGAGGTTTAGGCTCGTTGGGGGAGCGACGTTTGAGATCCATGGAGTTTGAGGAGAGGATCGCGTAGGTTCGAGGTTTGGACTCGACTTGGATTAAGTAGGTTGGAGACCTAAGGGGTGAAGGTCAGGCTAGGTAGTCTCTCGAGGCTAATGGGTGACACTAGATTGGTACATGGTAGGTTTAAGAGTGGTAGGGTCATGGCTTGGACATGACGGGAGTTGGGAGACGTAGATGTGTTGATTTTAGTCGGACCAAGTAGGCTTGGGAATTAAAGAGTCCAAAGGGTGGAGATGTAAGGTGAGAGACCTAGAGGGTAGAAAGTCTTGTGACCTAAAGGTTTAGGGGTTGAGGCCTAAGGTTTGGATCAGACATATCATGGACTTCAAGGATAAGTTTGGTAGACTCGAATGGTCTCGGCATCCAAGGGATCGCTCAACATGTTAGATTGGACCTAAGAGGATAAGAGAGCTATGGCTTAGACAGGGTAAGGACGAGTATGTGTTGGTAGGTTTGAGATCTAGGAGATCGGGTAGGTTCGGGACCGGTAGGTTCGGGACCTAATGGGTCACTCTAAGGATATGGCTTTGGTTAACCTGTTTAAGGTTTGGGGTTTTGGGTAGAACTGTTTTGAGGCCTAAGGGATCATGCTACGAATTTGCGGAAGATCGAGCTAAGGGTTTATGATGTATCCTAGGTATGACTCACTGGGTAGGCTTGGGACCTAAGGTTTTGAATCAGGTAAGTTTGGGACCTAGAGAGTTGAGGGTTTAGGATTTGGGGGTCTCCTAAAGTGTGGGAGATAGGGTGAAGGACCGAATCGGTCCGAGAATCACGGAGATGGGTCTTAGACGGACCGAAGATATTTTTACAATTTTGTGAAGACCGAGAGTGCGGATTTATAAACAATGTGTCGGAGAAGAGAAAACTTTTGAAAGTGTTATGATTTTACAAAGATGCCTTATAATTAATTATGATTCTAACCAATTCAAAGAGATCGCCTCGTGCCGAGTTTGACGAGGAGGGATGCCCTTCTGCTAAGTATATCTTTGTTGAAGCTCCGGTATTTTCCGAGAAACCACATAGTCGACCCATTTCGTTGGGGATTCTCTAATTTGGTGAGCGGGTACCCTCCCTCCTTTGAGAAATTCTACGTCAAGCTTGATGATGAGGGATGCCCTTCTTCTAAGTATATCCTTGTTGGGATCTCGGTATTCTCCGAGAAAACACATAGTCGACCCATTCTGTTGGTGAAGCCCCAGTTCGATAAGGGCGTAGAGCGGGGTATCCTACCTCCTTTAAGACGCACCCTTTTTTCTGCCTAGACCTCCCTTGCGGGTTTTCAATCTAGCGGGCATCTCTTTTGCGTCAATTTTTGTTTTTTTGAAATCATTCAGTCGACTCAAAAAAGGAAAAGAGAATTGTTTGAAAACATGCGGGGCCATTTTGGGGAGAGTAAGAGAGAGAGAGAGATAGTACTCACATTTTGACTTTTTGGGTAACTGAGTGTATATATGTACAAAAGGGAGGAAGCCCCTGCTTTGACAGAAAGTAAGTGTTTAGCTCTTTCCTAGATTGTAGAACGGAAGACTTCTCGAGACATTTGAAAATTGTTTTATTCAAGATTCTCATTTGATTGCTCGAGAATGGACCTCGTTGATTAGTTATGCATCTTATGATTATGTTTTAGACAAGTAGTCTCGAAATAATAAATGTTTTGATCAATTGTGAGTGAAGAGATCAGAAGTAGAAATATATGGGGAAGAGAGAAGAGAAAGGAAATTGGCTCAAGGTGGGTTGTGTATATTTTGGACCAAACCGGGAGGTTGCCTACGTTCTCCTCAAGGTGAGGAGCTCAGGTCCGCGTAGTTCGGGGATGACCCGCTTGACGATGGTGTCGGGTTTCAGTGGGTATGTGTGGGAGGAAAGAAAAGAATGAAAGTTGGCCCAAGGTAGGTTATGTTTGGCTTTGAGTGGTTGCCCGGTTGACGATGAAGTTGGGTTTTGAGTTTAGGGGTGTGAGGTTCGTTTGAGGTGAGTTGTTCTTTGTAGCTCATTGCGGTGGATTACTCCTTTGTAGTTGTTGCAGTGGATTGCTCCATCGTAGTTTTCATGGGTTGCTGCCGTTTATCTACTTTATAAGGAAAGAAAGGAAAATAGAACATTTGAGGTGAAAAGAAAATGGGACTTTTACTTTTCCATGGTGATAGCCCCTTCTATTTTCTTTTTCTTTTTTATTTTATCTCTTTGTGCACACCCCCTTTTGTTTTTTTTGCCTAGGCCGCCCTTTCGGGTTTTCAACCTAGCGGGCTTCTTTTTGTGCAATGCTCTAACTTTTGCCTAGGTCGCCCTTTTGGGTTTCAACCTAGCGAGCCATATTATTATTATTATTTTTTTTTTTATATATTTGTACATGAAACATTGGGCAAGATAAGCCCCTAGTTTGCTTTCGCCTCTCTCGATTGCGAGGTAGCTTCCTTATAGTTCAAGCGGTCTTTTGCTGGCGGCGGGCATCCTAGCCCCTTGATTTTCACCGGTAGAGTTCCATTGGATTATCACGTGCACCAATTAATGGCATGAATGACTTCGTGCACTTGTCTTACATATGCGATGGAATACGGACAGCCCCAGTGTAACGGCATGTAGTACTCATGAAGGGAACAAACCAACCCTTTAAATTGTGGCAGCATGGATGTCTATTTGATGATGAGCAACCGCAGTCCATTTCTTTGTCACGACCTTATAAAAAGGGGTCTAATGGTGGGATGAGAGGCGTATGAGGATAGTGTATGGGAGAAGGTGTATATAGAGAGCGTACATGAAGTGTGTACAAGGGGTGAGTGTATAGAGAGAGTGTATGGGGGTAGAATGTAGAGAGAAGAGAAAGTGATTCGTTCATCCCAATTGATCGAAGCATTAGTTATTTTGGGATTAATCGTTTTCATAGTTATGTGAATGGTTTGTGGGTCCATTTACCTTTTAATGAGTCGTCATTAATGAGTAAGATTAAGATTAATTCATCATATAAAGATATAGCAATCAAGCGAAAATGGTGAATAAGATAATTTTCATGAAATTGATATATGCAAGCTTATGTCTCAAGTCTAGAGAGAAAAGAAAAGAAATAAAGACCCTTTTATTGGAACTAAAAGATTTAAACTGACTAGTCCGGGGTGGACTTTTACTTAAATAAACAAAAATCGTCCAAGGTGGACTAAGGACACTCTAGAACCTATGAAGACTGAATGACCCTTTTCTTTTCTTTTATTTAAAGGAGGTAGCCCCAATTTCCTCTTTTGCCCATGCCCATGTATTCCGTTGGCGGGTGATGGCTCCGCTGTCAATGAGGCTTTGAATCTTCCTCCTCAATTGGAGGCAATCTTTGGTGTCATGCCCAATGTACTGGTGGTATTAGCAGTGTTTGGAGGGATCCAAGCCTTGCTTCACCCTACTTGGTTCATAGTTGAACAAAGGAGACAACTTGCCGGCTTGAACTAGACTTTTGAAGAGTTTGGCTAACGGCATACCCAAGTCATTGTACTCGCGTTCGTCCTTCCGAACTGTCTTTGAGGGTGGTTTAGGTACCGGTACCTATCGTTGATGAGTAGTCTTAGGAGGCATCCCAACGGAGGAAATCTGTGATGGCCCATACATTTGAGGAGCGTACGGGTGTTGAAATTGAGCAAGAGGGAGAACTCGGCCGAGGTAATCATAAATGCAATAAATATTAGAGTGAACGCGCTTCTCGGTGTCCTTTAGAGCCTTGCACATCTCTTTTTGAAAGCGGTCGACTTGCTTGAGGAGGACAGTCTTAAAGTAGGCTTCTTGTTCGTCGAGAGCGGTCCGGAAGAGGGTTGCTTGCTCGTTGAGGATGGTCTCGAAATGGAGCGCTTGCTCATTGAGATCAGTATTGGTGTGGAGAGTTATCTCGAGACCTTGGGTAATAGCTTCATTTGCAACTTCGATGTTCCTTTCAACAGACATGATGCAAGATCTACAATAGTTGTGGGGGAATTATGTCTTTGTATTGAGCTTAGATTTATAATTAATGACAAGGCATCGTTATAAAATCACTTTTGGAAAAGAGTCGGTCTCCACACTTTGAAATGCATTTTTGACAAGAATTTGAAAGTTTGATCGGGCCAAAGTTGCCTACGTTCCCCTTACCATGAGGGAGAGGTCCCACACAATAAGAGGCTCAGGTCGTCGTAGTTCGAGTCAAGTTAGACTTTTTTAAAAAGAGGTGAGAGATGACCATAGGGGTCAAAAAGAGGGAGATGACTCGATCTGTAGTCAAGCATGGGTGAGGAAGAACTATAGGAATCGGGTAAGGTTTGACTTAAGGTTTGACCTAAATTTGACCTAAGGTTTGAGACAAGAAATGGTTCAAGCTAGGATACGACGATAATGGTGGGTTGACCTAGATGGGTAAAGGATAGGTCGACCTAAATGAGAAGGGTTGGATTGACCTATATGGTGAATGAATCAAGATAGCGGGTTGTAGCGGTTTGCCTATGGGATGATCTAAGCGGGATAGACATGGTTTGACCTAAGTGGGTCTAAGGTTGACCTATTCGGGTTGGTGGACTAAGGAAGGTTGGAGATTGACCTAGATGGATCCAAGATAGGTAAGTCGACCTAAGCGGGTCACGGGGTGACCTTGACGGGTCAAAGGTGAAGGGGTAGTTTTAACCTAAGACGGACAAGTTGACCTAAATGGGTCAAGGATGGTGTGTGGACCTAAACGGGTTCACCTAGGTTGGTTTGGACGACGGTGGGTCAAATAATGATCTAGGTGGGTCAAGATGACGGTTTGACCTAAGCGGGTTAGGACCAAAGCTAATTGGGTTCACCTATGGAATCAAAGATTGACCTAAGAGGTCAAAAACGGATAAGGTTGACCTAGGAGTCCAAGTTTGACCTAAGAGGTCGAAGGTGATTGGGTTGACCTAGGAGGTCAAAGGTTGACCTAAGAGGTCAACGGGTGATAATGTTGACCGAGGGGGTCAAAGGTTGACCTAAGAAGTCAAGGGTTGACCTAAGAGATCGGAGGTGATAAGGTTGACCTAGGAGGTCAAGGATTGACCTAAGGGGTCGGAGGTGATAAGGTTGACCTAGGAGGTCAAGGGTTGACCTAAGGGGTCGAAGGCGGATGAGGTTGACCTAGGGTGTCAAGGGTAGACCTAAGAGGTCAAAGATGATAAAGTTTACCTAGGGGATTAAGGGTTGACCTAAGAGATCGAGGGGTGACCTAAGAGGTCGAGGGTGGTAAGGTTGACCTAGGAGGTCAAGGGTAGACCTAAGAGGTCAAAGGCAGATAAAGTTGACCTAGGCGGTCAAGGGTAGACCTAAGAGGTCAAAGGCGGATGAGGTTGACCTAGGCAGTCAAGGGTTGACCTAAGAGGTTAAAGGTGGATGAGGTTGACCTAGGTGATCAAGGGTTAACCTAAGAGGTCAAAGGTGATAAGGTTGACCTAGGAGGTCAAGGGTTGAGAAGGTTGACCTAGGCGGTCAAAGGTTGACCTAAGGTTGACCTAGGCGGTCAAAGGTTGATAAGGTTGACCTAGGGGGTCAAAGGTTGAGAAGGTTGACCTAGGCGATCAAATGTTGAGAAGGTTGACCTAGGCGGTCAAAGGTTGAGAAGGTTGACCTAGGGGGTCAAAGGTTGAGAAGGTTGACCTAGGCGGTCAAAGGTTGAGAAGGTTGACCTAGGCGGTCGAAGGTTAACCTAGGAGGTCAAAGGTTGACCTAAGGTTGACCTAGGTGGTCAAAGGTTGATAAGGTTGACCTAGGGGGTCAAAGGTTGAGAAGGTTGACCTAGGCGGTCAAAGGTTGAGAATGTTGACTTTGGCGGTCAAAGGTTGATAAGGTTGACCTAGGCGGTCAAAGGTTGAGAAGGTTGACCTAGGCGGTCGAAGGTGAAGGGTAGACCCAAATGGATCGCAATGATGGCCCAACGGATGAGCGATGGACCTTAGAGGTCGCCTAGATGCAATGCACATTTTATTTTGCGAAAAGTTTTTGCATTTTTTTACATCCTAAATGGGTGGTCCGAGGAGTGTCCTAATCTCTATGTGTGGGTTGACACGGGTTAGGTTAAAGGTTCCCACCGCTCGCGGAACGTACACGGTGAGTGGAGTAGACGAGTGACTCGAAAAATGTGAGGCAGTAGCGCACAAATTCCTACACATCGAATACTCCGGGTAGTAGGGACCTGTGCAGTGCTGACACTGATTAGTGGTAGTGTGAGGCAAGAAACTAATTCTTTTTAGGGAGAAAAGAGAGAAGTTTTTAATGTTAGGATGATGCAATGCAATGCATGAGAGAGAGAGAGAGAGAGAGAATAATGTACAAGGGAGTATAGCAGAGTTTTGTTTGACCCTAATACTAAAGCGAAGATAACAAGGGTACATGGCACAAGGTACAAGGTACAAGTATTAACATGGCGGAGTGCGCGGGTGCATGTGTAAACATGGCTTAACTGTAGGGGGTACGTGAAAACATGGTAAGTGTGCATGTGTAAACATGGCAGGTGTGTGCATGTGTAAACATGGCAGGTGTGTGCTGTGTAAACATGGCAGGTTTGTGCATGTGTAAACATGGCAAGTGTGTGCATGTGTAAACATGGCAAGCATCATGATGTGACGAAAGTTAGACCCACTAAGTTTGAAAAAGTTTTAAAGCAGTCCCCAGCAGAGTCGCCACTGTAAATACGTGTGTTTGAATTTGAGAATATTCATAGCAACATTAAAATTATGAGAGTCACCACGCCGTTTTAGTTATAGCCAAAACATTGAGAAAAAGCATGTTTAATGGGTTCGGGGGTCAAATTACAACAAGAGAAGAATATTGGACGTTATCACTCCTATTTCCCGAATGATCGGTCTTTCTATCATAATGAATGTGTTAGTAGTGTGTTAGTGTTTGAGACCGGATCCGAAGATTGCCTACGTTCCTCTCAATGTGAGAAGCTCAGGTCAGCGTAGTTCGAGGAGAATTTAGAATAGGCAGAAGAATCGGGATCATGCATAATGATTGGGGAAATTACCTAAAGATTAGGGTTTAGAAGTAGTTCCTAGATCATGTTCGGGTTGATGAACCCTAGATCATCATCGGCTATGAAATAACATGTAAACATGAAGATCACAACCCTAAATATAGCATAAATAAGGTTTTAATCTAAGAACATGATGAACATATGAAGAACATATTATGAACATATGAATGTCATGAAGAAAATATGAATAAACATATTAAGAATATGAATATTATGGATCTAAATTAATAATATGGCAAGAACATGAAGAAAAAGTTAGAAAACATACCTTTGTTGGCAAGAAATAACATTGGATCTTCTTGGGATTCTTGAGAGTGTTTTTGGAGGCTTGAATGACTTGATTTGGGAGCAAAATCGTCACTTGTGAGCTCTAAATTCGGATCCGTATACCAATAGCATGGGATTGGTTTATATAGTAAACTGAGGGGAAGATCTGACGGCTGAGATCATCTGGGACAAAGGTGGCCGCCTGGCCATGATTGAAGCCGGCGACAAGAGTGGCCGCGTGGCCAAGGTCGACGCGTAGCAAAGTTGGCCGCGTGGCCAATTCTGCTGGCTGACTTGATTTTTAAGCTAGGGTTTCTGCATGGTTTTAAGGAAACCATTTACTACCTATTTTGATAGATTTTGTCATAAATGAGATATTTCGGAATCCGGGATAAGTCTTTGCAAGGTTTCTAATTCCTATAAAGTCCTTGTATTTTTGGGAAAGTCCTAATAAACTCATTTTCAGGTCGGGTACTAACAGGGTCCCATCCCTAGCCTACCTTCACAATCGCCGAACGAGCTTACTCACGCGCAAGGACCTCTAAGACAAACTTAGGTCCTAAGCATACCCAATCCAACTTAGGCACCTATTGTACTCGAGCAAAGTCTTGGACACTCAATCCCTTTACCTAAAGCGCCAACATGGTCACATGTCCAGACCCATTTCTCGCATATGGCTCACACCTAGCACACCTTAGAGCCCAAACCCGACATGCGTATTAGGTACTAGGATCATCAAATCCCAATCCATTGCTCCTTAGCCGACCTCAAGCCAGCTTGGTCCTAATCCATAATGCGGTTTCTCTAGGACAAAATACTTACCCGCTTGAAAGCCTTATGTCCCAACGCTACCCTGCCTAGCCTTCGATCTCCTAGATCTCACGGCTACCATTTCATTAGGCCCCGGTCTCCTTAACACATGTCTGAGTCTTACCCTAGCTAAACCCTAGAACTTTAGCCTAGGTCTAATCTATCGAGCCTATCCAGCCACGAGGAATCAAGCTCATTTGCCCCAAACCGCAACACTCTTAGACCTCAAACTTGCTCGGTCTAAACCAAGACAAACCTTCAAATGCTTTCGGTCTCCAAACCCTAGCCTTAAACCTAGGTAAACACATTCTCTAAACCCTAGCCTCAAGCCTAAGTAGTCATATCATTCTCTCTGAACCCTAGCCTCAAGCCTAGGTAATTACAGCCTTCCTAAACCCTAGCCCCGAGCCTAGGTAGTTACATCCCTTCCAAACCCTAGCTTAGAGCCTAGGTATTTACACCCTTCCTAAACCCTAGCCTTGATCCTAGGTAGTCACGTATCCTCTCTAAACCCTAGCCTCAAGCCTAGGTAGTCATATCATTCTCTGTGAACCCTAGCCTCAAGCCTAGGTAATTACATCCTTTCAAACCTAGCCTAAAGCCTAGGTAGCTACACCCTTCCTAAACCCTAGCCTTGATCCTAGGTAGTCACATATCCTATCTAAACCCTAGCCTTAAGCCTAGGAAACCACAACATCCCCTTTAACCCTAGCCCAAATTCTAGGGAATTTCCAAAGCCCCGTATGCAACATCATTTCCAAATTCCCGAAACCCTAGTCTCGAAACCTAGGAAATTTACAATCTCAATTCTCTGTTTTATTGAACCCTAGTCCAAAACCTAGGATATAATGCCCTGTCCAAAACTCAATCAACCCTAGCCTCAAGCCTAGGAAGCCGCATTCGCTCTAAACCCTAGCCTCGAGCCTAGGTAGTCGCATTCGCTCCAAACCCTAGCCTCAAGCCTAGGTAGTCGCACTCTTTCTAAAGCCCTAGCCTCAAGCCTAGGTAGAAATTATCCTCTTTAAACTCTATCATCAAGCCTAGGAAGTCACAACCCTTTCAACTCCCAGCCTTAGGTCTAAAGCCAACGCCTTTGCAACCTCTGAACCTACCACAACTCCAAGCCCTAGCCTCGAAGCCTAGGATATTTCTAAACCCTAGTCCCAAACCTAGGAGAGTCATGGTCCTTAAACACCAGTTTCCAAACCCTTGTTCGAAACCCTAACATCTAGGAAGTTCCCAAACCTCAACCTCTCCAAACCCTAGCCCCAAACCTAGGAATCTGCATTCTCTCCAAACCCTAGTCTCAAGCCTAGGAAGCACCATCCTCTTTAACCCTAGCCCAAGTTCTAGGGAATTTCCAAATCCCTGTGTGCAACATCCTTTACAAATTCCCGAACCCTAGTCTCGAAACCTAGGAATTTATAATCTTAATCCCCCGCTAGTCTTATGCCTAGGATACAATAGCCTTTCCATATTCTCTCCGAACCCTAGCCTCGAGCCTAGGTAGTCGCATTCTCTCCAAACCCTAGCCCGTAAGCCTAGGAAACCCACATTGTATCCAAGACACAATCCAAGTCTAAACAACCGTAACATCTTTTGCATCCTTATCTCAAGGCTAAGAGGCTACCCATCCCCTTCCCTTAGAAGCCTTAGGTCCTACCCTAAGCAACCAAGCAAAATGTCCCTTACCTAATACATTCATCTTAATGGTTCGTAGCCTCATATTATGTGTTCCTCCTAATTTAGGGTAAGCGGATCGCAAACATTACGCTTTCCGTGGTCGTCCTTTGCTCACCAAAGAGTCCTTTACCTTGGCGACTCCCCGAGAGTCCATCACCTTTGCGACTCCCCAAGAATCCATCACTTCTGCAATTCCCTGAGAGTCTATCACCTTCATGACTCCTTGAGAGTTCATCCCGTTTGCGACTTAATAACGATCCATCATCTTTGCCTCCGCATGTAAAATCCCATTTTTACCCGTGACCTGTTTCATCCATTGTAGGTGCCCTTAACGCTATTTTGACTGATGTTCGTTATTTTTGGGTACGGGAAGCCTCTTAAAATTTTCATTCTTAACCGAATATTTGCTTAGGTTTCGTATGGTTGTAGAGACTTCGGTGCCTCTATGACATACGCATCCTAGATCGATCGCGATTGGCAGAAGCCTCGGCGTTTCTGTTTGCGAGAGATCCAGCATCTATTATTTTAGCATTTCCTAATATTTGCATTGGATTCATATGGTTGTAGAGACTTCGGTGCCTCTATGACATACGCATCCTAGATCGATCATGATTGGCAGAAGCCTCGGCGTTTCTGTTTGCGAGAGATCCAGCATCTATTATTTTAGAATTTCCTAATATTTGCTTTGGATTCATATGGTTGTAGAGACTTCGGCGCCTCTATGACATAAGTATCTGTAGACACCCCGCTTGGACCTCTCACCCCGATTGCACATTTGATTTTGTGTTTCTCCCCATTTTAAGTGTTCCTCGTGAGTTCCTGTCACTTCCGTTAAGTTCCTGACTGACTTCGTTAAGTCCAGGGACTAAACTGAATGACAGGGCTGACTTTCTAGTCCATTCTGTCAAAATTGCCTTCTCTGAGTCGCGCGCCTCCGACAGGAGGAGCCAGGCGCGCGCGCCTCCCGCCCCCAAAGCAGGAAGCGCGCGCCTCTGGGCGTCAGTTACAGATTTCTGGCCAGGATTCCCTCCCTTGCTCAATTTACAGGATTTTGCCCGGGAAGGATTTCTTGGTGACTGAGTTTTGGCACCAAAACACCCCTCTTTCACCTATAAAACCTCTCTTTACCTCCATTTTCAAGGACCGAAAATTGAACTTACAAAAACTATACCAAAATCACTTTCTAAAGGTTCTCCAAGGATTTCATCAAGCAATACTTGAAGATCTTCAAATTGTAGGTAAAAGTCCATCTTTTCCCTTCTTTTCTACTCCATCTCCTCTCTCTCTTTTACTTTAATCAAGTGTGCAATCACCCAAATCATTTGGGACATGACTCTAATGATCACCTCATCTCATTGAGGTTGGTTAAGGAGTTATCTCCTACATTCCAAATCCTATTTTTAAATCCCCCCTTTTTATGACTTAAAGAAGAAGAAGAAGAACATTTTCATTCATGTAGATTTTGATCAAGCAAGACCAACTTTAGTTGGGCGAGATGGGTGTTTCGGTACTTCCCATCTCGTAATCTAACCCCCGGACCTCAAAACAAAGAATCTCTGTTTTCGTAATCAAACTTAGGCTACAATCAATAGGTTTTTCTTATGTTCCTCAAAACATAGGTGGCGACTCTAAAACAAGTTAGACATCCTAGGATACAAACCAACGCGCGCTCGAGCCTAAGGCCGTGGTTTCCCCCGGGGTATCTACAGTGGCGACTCCGCTGGGGACATTTGAGGGTTAAACTTGCGTTCTGATCAAAATCTACATCTTTTCTGGGCATTCTGTTTCCTGATAGGGGAGGCGCACGCGTCTGGCCTTTTAAGCCTAAGGCGCGCGCATCCCACATCAAGAACCAGAATCGCCCACCTCTTCATATTCTTCATCTTCTTCTTCTGTTATTCTGCACTAATCACTTCTGCAGGGGTTACAATATGAACATGGGACCAGGGCAATCCCCTGAGTCCAAAGTCTGACATTCTGACAGGTGTGTCCCAGAAGCGCGCGCCTCCCATAATGATTGCGCCATGCGCGCGCGTCCCACATCAGAAATCAGAGGCGCACGCTTCTGGGTTGGTTCCAGAACAGAGACAGGTTTCAGTGACTGAGCAGTACAGTGGGGTGTGGGCACAGTTGCCTGCATCAGAACAGAATTGAACCCTCGGACTGTTTTAATTTTGTGTTTTATTTACCGGTCACACGGGTGACTCGGGAGTTGTAATTTTATGTGCTTATGTGTTTTGTGTGCTTTTCTTTCTTTTCAAAAAAAAAAAAAAAAAAATAAAAAAAATTGTCACTTGTTAGACCTCACACTACATGCACATATTCCTATGAACTGCTCACTATCGAGTCGCACAAGTCCAACCCCAAACCCGTCGAGGCCCGTCCTAGAAAGTTTCAAGCTCCACCAGACCTTGGCTCTTTCGAAGCGGTAAACCTCAGCCCGTGGCGTAGTTCAAGACTACATGCCGGGGGTGACCTTTGAGCCTCATATTCAAGCCGAGCACAAACCACACAATTCTAGTTAGGGTCTAACACTCCGTGACTCAAGTCGGTTTCCATGTACCGAGATTTCCCTAAACTAATGTCTTCAAATCATACATGCCAACTTGTTGAAAGGGACGCAATAAAAATCCGTCCCCAAAAGTGGTTATTTTGGACGAAAATAAAAATCCGTCCCCGCATGTATGCTTTACTACATTAATTTAGTCTAATCCCGATACATGTAGGATTCACAAACGTGGTGGAATCCGATGAGTATATGGGACCGCGATATGGTCTATATACTAGTGTGACGATTCCATTATTTTCTTAGAACCCCAAAAGGGATTCATTCCCTCCGACTTATAAAAAAAAAAAAAAAAAAGAGTCTTTTCTTATGTGGTTCGAGTCGTGTGCCCAACTGTGTGTTCTAAGCCTCTTCATGGACCGCAAGTGTTACTCAAGACTGACAAGGGCCTCTTCTGCAATATAGGTTCAATTGGTACTTACAAGTCTACCGGGATTCAGCAAATCGGTTAGTCCGTGAAGAGATCACTCCAACAGCTCCAACATCAACCATGACCGGCAGCAGCAACACCATGTCTCTCGAACAGCTCTCAACTATGGTCCAACTCCTCCAAGAGCAAGTCTCCACCCTTAACAAGGAGGCACAAAGCAAAGATGACATTTGGCAATCCCACCTCGACAGCCAAAGGGAGGCCCACGAGGCCGAAATGGAGCTAATGAAAGAAAAGCTCACCAACCTTGCCAAGGGAAAGAACAAGAACAATGATGATGAATCCGAATGGACCGAGGGTTTGTTCAAGAGTCCTTATGTCAACACCCGCACCAAGAAGATGGGGGAACCAAGTTCCGAGAACAACGAGCCCAAAATGGTGGATTCTATCATGGCCTACATCGACCAAAAATTCAATGGGCTCAACATGGGGAAAGGCTCCGACACAAGCCTTTATCAATCATCCATCCTCATGAGTACTATGGCCGCTCTTCCCGATAAGTTCAAGATGCCCGACATAAGCAAATTCAAGGGCAACTCTTGTCCTATGGCTCACATCGAGACTTATATTTGGGCAATGGTTCCAAAGAAGGTCTCCACCAAGGTGATGGCTCAATGCTTTCCTCTCACTCTCGAGGGGGCGGCAAAAGATTGGTATGCTACTCTCCCGCTCACTGTCCGTCTTGATTGGGACTCCGCCATGCTTGCCTTCAAGAACCAATACCAAGGCAACACCACTCACCGGCCACAAGGAAAGAGCTAGAGAACACTACTCAACGAGACAATGAGTCCTTCATCGACTTCACAAGGAGATGGAATGACAAACTCTCTGAAATTGTTGAGAGGCCGAACACAAAAGAGCAAAGGACATATTTCTCAAGTGTCTCAAGATTGATCTCCGCACTCACCTAAGTGGAGCTTGCTACTCCGACTTCTCCAAATGTATGAGGCGGGGGTACGCATGGATGACTTGCTCAAGGAGATTAAGAAGACCACTCCTACTTACCGCTACAAGGCCGCTTCCAACTCCACAAAAGAGGCCTCGGTCAACGCCGTCACTATTGACAAGGGGAATTACAAAAAGGTTCCTCCACCTCAAGGGAAAGGCCCCGAAGTGACCGTGTCTACACGCCTCTCCAAGGCATGACTCAAACCGAAGTGTTCGAGGTCCTCAAGGCAAAGGGTCAAGTCACACCCGTGCAAGGGTACCAACCCAAGACGATCCACGACAATCATGCTCACCACAAATATTGTAGCTACCACCAATATAGTGGCCACACCACGAGGAATGCTTCGTTCTCCGCAATGTCATTCAAGATCTCATAGATAAGAAAGAATTTGTAGTGACTAATGACGAGCAGTCAATGTAATAGAGATAGGAGAACTTGAGGGGACCACCCATTCAACCCCAATTGTGAATGGGGCCCCAATGTTATGAATAAAATTGACAATTCTTGTTATGTAGTGACTTATGATGAGGTAATGAGGGAAGTACTAGAGAATAGGAAAAAGAAGCAAGATGGGAACGTCAATATGCTAACTCGATCCGGTCGAGTCATAGCAACCAACCCTTCCACTTCCGCACCGAGCTCCTCTTCTCAAAGGCCACAAGCTCACAACACTCCCGAAGATCCTCTACTTGTCCAACTCAAGAAAACTCAGCCAACATCTCTATTTGGGGACCTCATTGCATCCTCGAAAAAACACCGAGATCTCGTCATCCGCAATCTCGATGATACATCAGTTTCTCCCGATACTACTCCCGAGGACCTCACGGCAATGATTGGTCACATTCATTTAGCAATGTCATCACCTTTGCCGAATATGGACCTTCCACCGTTTGGTTCCGACCACAACGAAGCTATTTACCTCAAGGTACGAGCAAGGGGGAGGCCCGTCTCAAGAGTCTTAGTGGACGGTGGTTCCGCACTCAATCTCATGCCTGGTATAGCCTCATGGGCATACTGGGGCTTAAAGACTCTGATTTGAGGCCTTCTACTCAAAGTAATCCGAGGTTATGACAGCAACGCCCGCACAGTCATGGTATGATCGAAATTGACATTGAGTTTGGAAGCATGGTCATGTTCGTTCCATTCCAAGTGCTTGATATCCTGGCCTCATTCAACTTACTGTTGGGTCGACCATGGATTCATAGTGCTAATTCCGTACCGTCAACTCTCCACCAATGTGTCAAGATCCGAAACGGTGATGAAATAGTGACCGTAATGGCTGAAAACATTACTATCCACAAGAAAAGGTGAGCCCGTCCACCAAGTTCAGCACGGTCTACCAGACTCCACTCTCCGGCGTCTCAATCAACGCCATTGACAAAGAGGGGGGAAATGGATCATGGACCCCAGCAATCACAAAGTACTCCGCATGATGAGGGATATGGGACTACTTCCCTGGTTTAGGCTTAGGGAAATATCAGCAAGGAT